>AP027104.1:54348205-54353205 GCA_028142955.1 Pinctada fucata | reverse complement strand
TTTTTAGTTTTACGGATTTTATATTTTCAAAATAGGGTAGGAGGAGAGAATAAAAATAAAATAAAAATCAGTAAATTTCCACATTACGTGTTTTTTTCCACGATCACGATCTTAATTCAGCTTGTTTATCATGTTTTCAAAGCCGCTTCTCTAAAACACTTGCACAATAAAGATTAAGTGAGAATGAAAAGTAATAACCAGTAAGGCACGGTCCATTTGATATTCTGGGGGGGGGGGGGGGGCTTGGGTTTTTTTCGAAAAAAATAATTTTGCTCCCAATTTTGATGAACCAGACTTGTCAGAATGACAACATAGCTCGCCGGTGGCAACCATATGTAAATTGCAACAACAACAATAAAAAAGGTCTTATCACAAGGAATGCACATGTGAAATATCAAAGCCCTATCACTAACCATTCAAAAAATATGGCCAAGGTTAAAGTTTTTCAAAAGTAGGTCAATCATCTCCAAGGTCAAGGTCACAAGGTCAAAAATTTTGGTATCCATGGAAAGGTCTTGTCACAAGGAATACACATGTGAAATATCAAAGCCCTATCACTTACCATTCAAAAAATATGGCCAAGGTTAAAGTTTTTCAAAAGTAGGTCAATCATCTCCAAGGTCAAGGTCACAAGGTCAAA
The DNA here is from genome assembly GCA_028142955.1 of Pinctada fucata. Lineage (NCBI taxonomy): Eukaryota > Metazoa > Mollusca > Bivalvia > Pterioida > Pteriidae > Pinctada > Pinctada fucata. The sequence continues at coordinate 54,352,565 of AP027104.1, read as the reverse complement.
AATTTTGGTATCCATGGAAACGTCTTGTCACAAGGAATACACATGTGAAATATCAAAGCCCTATCACTTACCATTCCAAAAATATGACCAAGGTTAAAGTTTTTCAAAAGTAGGTCAATCTCCAAGGTCAAGGTCACAAGGTCAAAAATTTTGGTATCCATGGAAAGGTCTTGTCACAAGGAATACACATGTGAAATATCAAAGCCCTATCACTTACCATTCCAAAAATATGGCCAAGGTTAAAGTTTTTCAAAAGTAGGTCAATCTCCAAGGTCAAGGTCACAAGGTCAAAAATTTTGGTATCCATGGAAAGGTCTTGTCACAAGGAATACACATGTGAAATATCAAAGCCCTATCACTTACCATTCCAAAAATTTGGCCAAGGTTAAAGTTTTTCAAAAGTAGGTCAATCTCCAAGGTCAAGGTCACAAGGTCAAAAATTTTGGTATCCATGGAAAGGTCTTGTCACAAGGAATACACATGTGAAATATCAAAGCCCTATCACTTACCATTCCAAAAATATGGCCAAGGTTAAAGTTTTTCAAAAGAAGGTCAATCTCCAAGGTCAAGGTCACAAGGTCAAAAATTTTGGTATCCATGGAAAGGTCTTGTCACAAGGAATGCACATGTGAAATATGAAAGCCCAATCTGTATTGGTTTAAAAGTTATAAGCAAGGTTAAAGTTTTTGTGCACGCGCACGCAGACGCAGACGCAGACGCCAACGCCGACGATGGGGGTATGACAATAGCTCTCCGGACATTCGTCCCGGCGAGCTAAAAAAATAAATTTGCTTACGGTGTGACAGAAAAAAATAATCTTGCTCTTACAAATAATCTGAATTGAAGAATTACCATGAAATTTCGCTAAAATTCTTGAAAATTTTCCGGCTCGCTTAGCTCGCCGCAGTTTTCAATTTGTATCAAAAATTTTCACCTCGCTTCGCTCGCCATAGTTTTCTATCATAACATTATTCTTAAAAAGCTTAAATATATTATCAATATCTATGTATTGCTATTAATACATGTTGCATGTCTCCCACAGACTCTAATTTTATTATTCTTGTAAGCTTTGAAGGAGATTAACTTCAGTTATCATGGTTATTCACCAATTTACAATTCTGCATTTAAAAAAAAAATTTGTCCAGGAGACCTTAATTCCCCTCAGACCCTCTTATACATGTTATATATGTACCTTATATAAAATGTTGAGAATTGTATTGTAAAAATCTTTTATCTGTCTGTTTAAAAGTGAATTAAATACTTGCATAAAAATAAACTAATATATTGATATTTAGAGTTTTGAGTAAAAATTTAATAATTTCTATCGATAAAACACAAATATTCTAAATATGCGCATCACTTTGTTAAAAAAAAAATTTCCTTGCTCCAACTTTGCGGGAAAAAAATAATTTTGCCCCTGTCCGGTGCGAAAAAAATAATCTTGCTCCGGCAAAAAACCCAAGCCCCCCCCCAGAATATCAAATGGACCGTGCCTAATTAGGATGAGCAGAAGAAAAAAATGTACAATCAGTTCATTTTATTTTTTTTTCCAATTGTGGTAAAATTAGGGTCGGCGGATCCGTAAAACTAAGAATTAAATTTCTGTAGCCTAATGTCCAATATTTTAAACAAAACAACACAGACAATGACTTTACCTACAAATAGACTGACCAATATAGATGCCCCAAACTCTTTGATTATTGGGGCATAGATATAATAACTGCCTTTGCTGCCATGCATCCTTGTGTTTTCGTTAAAAGTTACAAAGAATCACCAGACTTCCCTTTGATCACATTAAATAGATAATGTCTATTGATTTTCAAGGTAAACAGGTAAACAATACACAAAGTTCCTAATGAATAAATTAAAATGCAAAACTAGTCACTTTCGGATATAATATTACCTCAAAAGATTCCTACAGAATGAGAAGAAAACTTATTTAAACCAACTTTTTTTTATCCAATTTCAATTCAAAGGCCAAAGTCCACATCAACAAATACAAAATTTATGTAAACACACAGTGAATGGCAGCAAAGTTATTTACACATTTCTAAATTTAAAAAAAACTCAGATGAAAAAAGAAGATAGTGATACAAAAGCTGAAGTCTGTTCAGTCCACAAATTAACAAGAACAAAGAAATGCATTTACTTCTAAAACAAGCATATGTACATACCATGTTGTACAAAGTATAAACACATTACCTCTTGTACTTCTTTTTGAAATTCAATCAATATATCACAAAATGGAAGACATAAATACAGAAGTAAGGCACTGCTAGCAACAGCACAGTCTGACAAGTTTTACTGTTTGTAATTGTGTTAGTGTTGAATTTTTTCTTGTCTGTTACTGCCTACAAAAGAAAACTTTTTAATCAGTCTATGTGATAGCTTGTAGGTTAGTCACAGCTGCAACAGAGAAGTGATATATTGCTGTGTGGAGTGGACACAGCAAAATATCACTTCCCCATTGCAGCTGTAACTAATTGTAGGTCATCCATACAATTTTTATAATCTAAATGTATGAATATTCACAATAACAAAGTTGACTTGCTAATAATAGATAAATTGGAAAAAAAATCTTACGAGAGCATTTAAACAAATTTCAAATCATTGCAAGATTTTGTTACCTTCATTCTAGTCAAGATGGCTGCATCTCTTCTTGTTTTTGAAGGCCTTGAAGTTTCTGTAGTAGAGCTTCTCCAAAGCTATTTCTGTATTCTGGGCTCACCTTATCCAACAGAGCATAGATGGTCTCATAATACTGTGACTTCTTACTATCATCTATTGTATCATACTGCCTGCCAACCACCTGAAATAAAAATCATTTACTATCAGATTTCTGTCATCTTAACCTTACACTTTTTGGGTCCAATTTACCACCTAATATGGGTGGTTTCCCCTTTCAAAATATGCCTTTATTTTCCCAAAATATTTGGTATAAATTCCTAATTTAAAAGATTATCATGTATCTTTTTGTCATATATGTTTTATCTTAGTTCATACATGTGGCCACATCTTTCCACACTCTTTCACAAGAGAAAAAATTCCAAGCAATTTTCGCCATATTTTGTCAATGACTTAAAAATGACTGCACTTCATGACGTCATAGCACATCAAATGGCACTTTGTGTGGTGAATGGTGATATTTTTCTTTTCATTAGAAGTGGTAAACATTCAGGTATATTTATGAGAGATGTATCAAGTATTTCTTATGAAATTTAATTCTAGGGAAAAATGGAGGGCAGACTTAGTGGTCTTGTGGCCCTACCTCTTTGGTGTTAATTCTTAGGATACTTTAATATTGTGAAAATCTGTATACAAATTAGAGGAATTGGTGTACTGACAAAGTTTTTACCTTGCGAGACACAACTAACATAGTTCAGTGATTATAAAAGTAAATGCTGGACTATCTATAATGCAAATATCATAACATGGTCGAGATTACTAATACTATGAAGAATTACATGCGTAATACAGATTTGAGAAAAAAAACCTTCTATTTTTAAAAAGCTTTACTTTTCTGGTGAACTTGAGTTTGAATTGTGAACTATTAAGAAAATTTGTCTGCATGTTACATGTACATGTATATCTGAAGCAGAACGAAGAAGATGGATCAAATTAGACACTTAGATCTTTAAACCTTTTCAGTCACCAAGTGGGCGAATAAATAAGATAGGACCAACACTGATTCATTCATTCAGAGGCTTTATTTTGCTTACAGTAAGCAGAGCAAAACACCTGGATGATTCAGACTAGCTAATCTGTCAATGGAGGTTCAAGACAGAAAGTAGAGAACAGTCCACCTTTGGTAGATGATTAGGCTATGCTATGCGATCTTTTGGGCTAAATTATTTATGTTTGTAGGAAATACAATGTACATGAATCGATCTATATGGTCATACCCCGGTTTGCCCTTCAAATGAAAAAATTGCAGATGCTACCTCTAGCTGAATAATGTGTCGGACACCTTGTCTTTTACTCTCTTATAACCTGTAAAGGGGGAGGATATTTGACTTTCTACACTTGCCTGTGGTCTCAGCACATCAACAGGTTGGGGAAAACTTCAGATCAAGCTATAATAGCTTGATGAGGCTATAATAGCTAGAACAAGCTATTGCCTAATAACATTTTTCAATACAAAATTAAACTAAAATCAAAATTTTTGAAAAATATTTACTGATTCCATTTGTACTCGATATATATATCAAAATTTTTAACAAGACATACATATTCAAATATATACCGATGATGAGCAACAAGATTTTGAAAAAATGAAAACTTTGAGGTTCCTTATCTCCTCATCTGTTGGTATTTCAATAGGGGTTTCTATACAAAAGTTGTAGTATTTTATCAGTACTAG
>AP027104.1:53958205-54343205 GCA_028142955.1 Pinctada fucata | reverse complement strand
TGAAACATGCATGGGTTAACTATGAAAAGTATGCATGGGGATCAAATGAACTGCGACCAATAAGTAAAAGGGGTCATAGTGCAAGCATATTTGGAACACTGAATCTTGGAGCCACCATTATTGATGCTGCAGACACTCTCTACGTTATGGAATTGATGGATGAATACAAAAAAGCCAGAGACTGGATTGCTACGTCATTTAGTTTTGAAGGGGTAACTGAATTTGCTCTTGAAGTAATACTATAAATTTAGTGTGTATGATCTGTTACCTATTATCTAGAATGTATAAAGACATACTCTTTATACATGTACACATTTGTTTTAACCATAATTTAAACATCAAGTTTCAATGATTGTGGTGCAATTGACTTTATGTTCTTTTTTGTATTATAGTCAACAGAGCTGTCAGTGTTTGAAACCAATATAAGATTTGTTGGTGGACTTTTATCTCTTTATGCACTTACAGGAGATAGTGTAAGTACATTGTATGCATTTATATAAATCTGCATTCTAAGCCTTTAATTATCAAGATTATAAAATATAAAAGTTAAAAAACTGACTCTAGGTTTTTGATTGCTAGTTCTGTCAATCATTCCGAAGTCCAATAATACATGCAACCAACAAAATTAAGTCTGTCAATCATTCCGAAGTCCAATAATACATGCAACCAACAAAATTAAGTCTGTCAATCATTCCGAAGTCCAATAATACATGCAACCAACAAAATTAAGTCAGTCAATCATTCCGAAGTCCAATAATACATGCAACCAACAAAATTGAGTCTTTTCAGTATCTATATAAAATGTAAGACCAACATGTATGATGTCAGTTACTGTAAGTGCATACATTGTATGTACAAGTTAAGAGTGTTTTCAAGAGCATACATGTAATTAAGAAAAAAAAAAAGAAAAAGTGGAAACACTTACATAAATCTACATCTAGAACTACTTCCGGGTTGAATCCCTGCGAGGAACAACCCTAGACATCAGGGGTACATTTGCATACCAAGATTTCTGGTCTCCGGTAAATAACGCATTAGTTAAATGGACAATATTGGAAAAAAATATATGAAAATAATATTTGCTGAAATATAAAGAGTTACCACCAAAACAACGGCAGATACCACCTGTAACGTTCATCATAACACCGAACTCTTTGCGACTCGCGAGATGTCATCCTGATCTGTCTTTGTTATTTGGCTTGGGTGGTTGCTATGCAAATTTCGAGTCTAACTTCATTATTTGCAGGCTATTTCTTTATTTATACATCACCATTGTTATTTTAGAAAATTAGATTTAAATCTGAACTCAGTACGATCTTCAATTTGCGTTTAAAATAATGCTCTAGCATTGATGTTCAAATCTTGTTACCAAGGAAGACGTTGTTTTTGCGGGAAAACTCTCTGAATGTTTTGAAACGTAAACAGTGTCATTATGACGTCTGAATGTTTCCATTGTCTTGACGTAAAAGTAACAGCAATGAAATTTCCCTCTAAAATTTTGCGTAGGAAAAATTGACCGCTGAATGCAAGGATATATTGATACGGCTTATATTTGAGTGCAAGTTGATAAATCTACTAATTGATGCATGTTTTATAAGTGATTGCTCTGTGAAGAAGGAAAAAGGATTTTGATACATGTAAATAAGGGCTGGGACGATACTCCGATGCATTGCAATATTCTATTTCGCGATCCAAGTATCGATACACCCCAACGATACCTAAGTTAAAATTTACAAAGCAGGGCTCGCGCTGGGCTTCGCAAATGTCGCATTTTGCGACAAAAATTTGAAATTTGCGACAGAAAATCGCGATTTGCGACAAAGGGAATTTTCTAAAAATGAGTTTTAAAGTACCGACAAACACGCGAATTCGGCATTGATAGATCGATTCTAAGTAATCCAAAGTGCAGTTGAAGCGTTCAGGTGTAACGTAGGTAAGCGGGTGACCGTAAAAGGTGTGAAATACACTGGTAATTAGGTAGCCCCAGCAGCACGAGAGCCACTGCTAATTAGATAATTGAATTATGAAGATAAGCTGTCCAACGTTAGTACAACATGTATTCCTATTGAAAATGTATTTTAACTTTGTTACGGCGGAAGGCAAACTTTGTATCTTTCGATGTCACTGAAAAGTTTAGATCATCACGAGTATTTCATAATTATTTTATTTTTCAATTCTTTGTTTCTCCCCCAAAAGAAGCACCACTGTATTATATAATTTAGATTTTAAAATTGGGAAACGTAACTTAGAAATGTCCGATTCCGTATCGGAAAACAAAATAGCAAAATTGACGCTGTTCGTTTTTAAAACGTCTGTAAGTTCTGACGATAAAACTATCAGAAATAAGCCTTCAAAAGCATCTAAATCGAGGTTTTGAGATCTTTGTATTCAGGATAAAATCATACGAGCTCGACGTCGTGGACCCACAATAGCACCCCCTCTACTTTCTTTTAATTTTGCGTCATAGGCGTCGATCTCCTGTGAAACAGAGTCGGCAACGAAAAAATTACTTATTTTATTTCTAGGCCAATGTGATTACGAAAACAAACCACAAATAACTTATGTATCTATATGAGAAATATTCATCTAGATAAGTTACATGTACGTTGAGACCTTTTATTTTTTTTGGGGGGGGGGGGGGGGGGGGGTCCGCGACACCGACCTTAATTAATCAGGTCAACATTTTTTTCACAACAAGCAAAGATTATATAAGGGGACCATTTTCAAGCTACATTGAATAAATGATCAAGAAAATAGCTAGAGAGTGTTAGGAGCCACCTTGGAAATGCCCTAAAATGCCCGTTTTTATGTCTGTTTTTCACATGCATATACATGTACTTTGACCCCCTCCCCATCCCAGGAAAAATTCAAGGTCTGCCCATCTTTCTTTGGCTACAATAGCCAATTCCAGACTGTCCTTGCTATCAAGGAGTTCAAGTCATGGGGAGGGGGGGGGAGTCAGAACTATAGCTTAATTGGTCTAAAAGCAAAGCTACAGTTCTTTCAGCCCACACAATGTTTGCAGCTACCAACTGCCTTGTCAATACAGTAATCCCTAAACTCCAATGGATATTTTTTAATTAGATGGGAGGACTTCTATGAAGAATTCTATGACTTTTTGAGTTGGTCTAGTTGAACTCATCACTTACTCAGTACTGCCATTGAATTCAAACTTACTGAATATTTTGCATTTACTATGTTATCATAGAAGTAGTGTTGATATTAGTCTCTGACTTTGTTGAATCTAATACAATATGACTTTGTATGTTCTTGAAAATAAAACACATAAATCAACACGTACACTATCTCTATTGAGAAAATTCAAAGTTTTTCAGCAACTTTGTCATTGCGCAATATTGTGCTACAGCACAATTTTGTGTCATCGCGCAAACTTGCGACACAAAATTTTGAGCCAGTGTGAGCCCTGCAAAGAATACTTAATATTTGAATTTTCCGGATTTTCAAGTACTCAATTTTAAATCCATGTTTCTTCAGTTTACATATAGATATAATCATGACAAAATGATAAGAACCATTGATTTTTAATATGATTTTTCCATGACTTCTTATTCTTATTTTAAATGATTATGTTTTTCATTTCTTCTACTCAAATAACAAACCGTTTATTTATTTTTTCATCTTTATTCTAGACAGAAAGCTAGAGCGTTGAATAAAATAACATGTTGAATGAAAAAAAAACTACTTTATATTCAATGAATATAAATACTATCAAATAGCTTTTTGAGAAGGTTTTATTAATTAACTTGGTATTGCGATTCGTATCGTATCGGATATCAGGTATCGTGATACATATCGGATCGACTGGGTGAAATATCATCCCAGTCCTAATGTAAATAACCATGTTTTGAATTTGAGGGAGACATATAGCAGATATACATGTAACTACATGTAATACAGGCAGTTAGTATCAATCTACATTTACATGTATTATCAACAATATGAAACACCACATTTCAATAATATGAGCATTTCATGCACTGAAATTACATAACTGAATAGCTGATTTTCCAATAGATTCATAATGCTGACAGACACCAGACATCCCAAAATTTGGCGATATTTTCATTGTGACGTCAAAGTAGAAAGCATGACAACACATCATGGTGCTTCAAGACAGTGCAATCAGATGTGACGTCACAATTGAAAATTTTGCCAAATGATGTGATGTCTGGTATATGTACATATAAAATCAAGGTTTAAAGCGGTCATAGATATTTTCTGGAAAATGGACTATTGCGAATTAAAATTTCATATATTGTGTTATAAAATGAGTTCTGGTGAAATTGATGTCCTTTGTGATGCGATCGGTTGATGTATGAAAAAAACACGAAATTTAAAATGTGTACAAATATATTATGTGTGTAACTTTTACATTGATCTTATGTCTATGATGTCTTCAAAACTTTCAGATATACAAAGAGAAAGCGATACAAGTAGCAGATAAACTGTTACCAGCCTTCAATACACCTACTGGTATACCACAGTCTATGGTCAACACAAAAACGTATGTAGAATTTTTTTCTGAAATTGTAATGGCTCTACATGTATGGATATCACTGAGACACCAGTCCTATCATTTATATTACCAAGACAAACTTCAAGTAGGGCTTAATTTGACCCTATCTTCTTACAAATACATGTGCCCACATGTTTAGTTGATTCACAAAATAGTTGGAGCATTGCATGTGCTGGTAGACTTTTGTTATGGAGGAAGTAGGCATGGTTAGCAGCCTCTCAAATTTCCTTGAAAATCAAAATATGTGTGTTTGAGATTTACAATGTATTAATTTATGTCTTTACTTGGACAACAAAAACATCTCTCATTTTTCCTAGGCTGAAAAAGTAACACAAGAAAACTGTTAAGATTTGCTTCAATCAGCAGTATTTGAAATGTCAGAGTGACTTGCATTTTATGTACCTTCATGATTTATTTGTATTTTATACAGCGGCAGTGCTAGGAACTGGGGATGGGCGTCAGGAGGCTGTTCTATCTTAGCTGAGTTTGGATCTTTCCATGTAGAGTTCATGTATCTGTCAGAAATATCAGGAAACAAAATCTATAAAGATAAGGTATGTGTACTTGTATGTGTACTGTAATCTGTAAGTTTTGCTCAGATTCTGCTTTGATTTGGCTTATGTTAAATGATTTTATATATTATTTGGAAAGAGAATTTTTGTGTGAAAATTTCATAGTTGGTTTTCAGGTAGGTAAACCTTTTCCTATAGTTCCTATTTCTGTGTTGAAGGAAAAATTATGAATTTTGAGATAGTCCCTGACATTGATCTTTATATGTATAATAAAAAGCAACTGGAGAAGTGTTACATGTGCATCTATGAATAACAATGAAAGATAGTCAGTCTTTATAAACCTACCCTATGTATGTCTCTAACTGTTCTTGTAGGTAATGAAAATCAGAGAAACTCTTCAAAGCATAGAGAAACCAAATGGTTTATATCCAAACTATCTGAATCCTAGAACTGGCCGTTGGGGACAACGTGAGTCATTCAATCTTTATAATGTAGATCCATACTTTTAAAAATAACTTTTTTTTTACGGAGGGAATACAGTATTGCTGCGTTGTGTTTGTTAGTTTGTTTGTGAATATGTGTGTATCTGAATCTTATGGGAAACTTAGAATAGTTTATATTTTCGGTGTCAAAGTTCAAGGTCACATTGGGAAATGCAGAAAAAAAACCTCTTGAACATGATAGACGACAAACAATGTAGATTCATCAAAACTTCCATAAGTGTTGGCCAATGGAGGTGTACCCTATTGATTTTCAAGGTTACAGGTAGAGGTCAAGGTCACCATGGGCAAACTAGATAAAACCTTGGGAACATAATAGAAGACAAAGTAAATACTGTGAAATTTATTTTCATGAGGTCCAATTTATGTGGATTAGTGAGATTCAGTATTTTCGTGGGGATGCAATTTCATGGATGCTGCCCTTAAAGCTCCTCCGTGCCAACAGGCTTATTGCCACTCACAACAAGATGTCATTGAAATGTGACCAAATTAAAAAGGGGTTTCACAAGGTTGGCTTGTGACAAACAGTTATAAAAACAGTGTTGCCTAACATTTCAATTAAAAGCAAAAGAAAGGAGGGGATCTCCAACAACACTCGGTTGCAGCACCCACAGCAAAACCCCAAAACACCCACTGGAAAAACACAAAGCAGACATGCACAGAATGAGACGGAAATGGTACAATGAATGCTGACTTACATAGAAACATCAAACATAAATCCAATGAGACTAATGTACATGTATGTGTCCATGTTATTATTAAAAGTTGTTCCAATTTCTTGCTTTATGTACAATTACATGTATTCTTTGGGGATGAAAATTCGTGGATGAGGCTATCCAGGAAAACCACGAAAATTGAGCTCCCATGAAATATATTGATTTCACAGTAGTGTAAAATCATAAAATCTTTTACCTTTGGGAGATGAAACCTACTGGTATATTTTTTATGGGCAAAGGTTAAGGTAAAAAAAAATGAACATGTTGCTTCAAATATGTAGTTGCAAAGGGATGTAACGCTTTGAATTGGCCTTGTTGCATTTATCTGTAGTCTAGCTGTGTACATGTACCTGATAATTTGTCTGAACCCCTTACCCCAAAGTTGGCCAAAAGTCTTTAAAAAGAGAGTTGTTATATTTTACTGCAGTGTGTACATGTAAATACATTGACTGTATTGTAGAGTAATACTGGCCTTAGTGGCCTATTGGTAATTCAGCTGTCTGATTGCCTGACTGTATGTGTCATTGTTTCGATTAATCCTTGTATTCACATTCATTCTTACCGTATGGCTTTGAATGTATTGATAGTGGAGACTTTATGATTAATACGTGTATGTAAATAAACCTTTATGAGTAATACTGAGAATACTTTCCTTTTCAAGGTCAAATGCTTAAAAAAAAACTTGCTTCCTTAGAGATGTGTAAGAATTTACGATATTTAAAATTTTATAAACATATATTGTAAATGTATAATATTCTTGTGGAGAAATGCAATTGAATTATTAATATTATGATTGCATAGTTTAATACTGTACACCTTTAAGTAAAATAAAATATTAAGATAAATATTGTTCTTCAGAACACACTGCTATTGGTGCATTAGGAGACAGTTTTTATGAGTACCTCCTTAAGGCATGGTTACAGTCAGGAAAGAAAGATACCGAGGCTAGGAAGATGTATGATGAAGCTATCAAGGTATGTATGTGTGTTTATATGTACATAGATTGTTGTTTCTGTACCCTTTATCACAGCATCCAGTATTTTTCTCATACTGTCTAAAAGCATTCAAAATAATTTGATTTTATGTATTATTATTTTTTTTATTTTGTCAACTTAAAATCAATCTTCGTATAATGTAACATTAAAAGTGCACATGAATATGCTGCCTTTGCCATATCCTAAATACACGTGGTATTAAAATCGCATCCTTTCTTCCCATCTGAATTTCCCTGTCATGTTGTAGATTCTTTGTTCTAGTAAGAATAGCATCATCTGACCAATTTGTCCATTGCAGGCAATTTCTGAAAAACTAGTGAAGAAATCTCAGAGTGGATTTACATACGTAGCGGAATATAAATCAGGAAGACTTGAGAACAAAATGGACCATTTAGGCTGTTTTGCAGGTTTGATTTTCTGAGATAGAGATAGCAGCAGAAACAACCCACAACGCTTGGTTAATTGGTTGGTTGGGGTGTGTGGCCACAGTCCTTCTATATGATAAATCAGGGACCCAAATTTAGGATATTGCCGGCACGATTTTGCATGTTTTCCAGGTTATTACTGAATATGTCTGACTCCAATAAAGCAAACCCAAATGATCGGCAGTCATATTTTACCTTTTTAAGCTTTAAGATCAATGATACTTCTGGAATTCCTCTTGCCTCCGCTTCCTCCCTTCGCTTTTAATAAAAGCGCCATGTTGTAAGTTTACACTCGTGCATCAGGTCAAACACGTAACATCTCGATCCATACATATGGAGGTTGTTATGGAAACAACCTTGTGGTGTCACATTAAATTCGAAGGGACTAAGAAAGGGCAAGTGGAATTCCTTCTGTATCATTGATATTAAAGCTTAACAAGTATGATTGCTGATCTTTTAGTTTACTTTATTAGAGTCAGACATAGTCAGTAATCCATGGGAAAACTTGTTGATTCGTGCTGGCAATATCCTAAATTTGGGTCCTGAATTTTTCATATAGAAAGCACTGCCGCCAACACACCCCAACCAACCAATTAACCAAGTGTCGTTTGCCATTTCTGCGGCTAAGATAAAGATAGAATTAAGATTTTTTCTCAAAGCTGATAAATGTAACTTTGATGTTCAGCAACTACAAAATTTACCTAAACAAATCTTAAAGTGTATAAGCCACAGATACAATATACAATGAAGTAACATGTTTTAACTGTAAATGTGATTCACAAAATGTTTTACAAAAATTTAAATGGTGAGTTTAATGATGCTGTTGATATAGTGTTGAAAATGATTTTTGTAGGAGGAATGTTTGCTCTGGGAGCCGAGGGATCGGACAACAAGGAGAAATACCTGAACTTAGGAGCAGAATTGTCGCGAACATGTCACGAATCTTATGACAGATCAGGTTAGGCTAATAATCTATTAAAAAAGAAAATTGGAATATATATTTATGTGCATGTAATTACATAATTGTAATAGAAAAATGTTTCTTTTACATGTGCTTCTATTGAATACTGTATTGGATTTTATATCAAATGTGAATTATTTTTGTACAGAACTAATCCTTTTCTGGTTTTGTACTGGTTCGTGATGCACCCACTCTGTCTTTTAGAAATCTACATGTGTATGCCTTCATTAGTTTCTTGTATAAAAGAAATTGAAAAAGATCTTTATGCACTATGATAAAATGCTATTGGATTTAACGGTTATACATAAAGTATATAAACTTGGATTGGTATGTCAAAATGGGCATGTAAAGACTGTAATATCTTTATCATTTCAGAGACAAAACTAGGACCAGAGGCTTTCCGATTTGATGGTAATACAGAGGCTAAGGCCATCAGACAAAATGAGAAATACTACATATTACGTCCTGAAGTATTAGAGACTCATTTCTACATGTGGAGATTAACCAAGGATAAAAAATATAGAGATTGGGCATGGGAAGCCACCCAGGTAAGAGCATGTACAATGTAGCATTACATTGTACACAAAAAAGGCTGCTATTTTGGAATTGGGTGATTTTCCAGTCAGACAGCCAGTCACCAGACATCACAAAATTTGGCAACATTTGACATCACAGTAGAAAACATGGCAATGCTTCCAGCAGTGTGATCGAATATGATGTCATTAATAAGTCAAATGATGCAATGTCTGATGTCTTAATTTCTATATGTATATACATGTAAACCTAGGTATAGAATGTCACAATTATTGCATAGAAAAATGGGCTATTGTATTGTACTATTGGTTAACCTAAAAGTAAAATTACGCACAAAATAAATTTTTTCCTGAATCATGAGAAGACTGATATTATAAGAATCTTCAAAGTCTAGCTTTTGTGTATTTTCATTTGATTAATTAATGTTTGGGAGGGGAAGGGTGATTAATTTTGAATATGCTCTTTGTGTTTAATTGAAAGGACAATACATTGAGTAAAGATATTTCTTAGTAAAATGTAACAATTTTTAGTTGTTCTAAGAATCTGTGTAGTCCATGCAGACATTTTGAATATGCTATGTTGTCTATTATACAATGTGTGATATCAAACAAATGTATCTTTCCTTTACAGGCCCTGAATAAACATTGTAAGGTGGAGGGAGGTTTTACAGGGCTTAGAGATGTATATCAATCTAACCCTCCCCAAGACGATGTTCAACAGAGCTTCTTCTTAGCAGAAACATTAAAGTATCTTTATCTGACGTTTAGTGAAGACACGCTGCTTCCGCTCGATAAGTGGATTTTTAATACAGAGGCTCATCCTCTACCAATCAAAGGTGCCAATGATATTAAGGAGAATGCCTCGTAGGATTGAGGCATGGTGAGAGATATCTGTCTTCATGATTTGTCTGTGATTTTATATGAACTTACAATTCTGCGAAACTACCTTATGATCATTTACCGAAGGTAATAATGAAATCCTTGTAGATGCCATCCATATTTCAGGAAACGGCAAAAAAATAAAATCTAAAGTAGAGAAATGACAATCATATCTTTATTCTCTCACACAGTTATGATTGATTACAGATTTTAATATGCATGTACATGTATTTACAAGTATGAGGAAGTACATGTTTCATGAAAGTTTTCAAAGTGCTTTTGTACTTTATTTATGTTATGATTTGCTAAATTAATCATATTTAAACCAAACATTGTTATAAGACTGATTTCTATGAATCAAAATAGAAGAAGAAAACAAAAAGAAATCTCCATCTCACTATTTGTATTGATGTAAAAATAAGGAGTCTTAAACTCTTTTCTAATGATAATTTAATATAATGAATATATTTGTTGATGTAGATGTAAAAGTGTAGACTTGCCACATAGTGGTATTTTACTTGCTCAAGTGTTTATGAATGTGTATTGTATGAAAAAATGCATAAATCATTTTGATCATGACGCTGATTTGTAAAATTTTTGGTGTTTTATGTAGAATAACATTATGTACATCAAGACTTTTTCCGTTATTTAATCATTTTCATCGTGCTGTCTTCTTACAATTGAGTATTTAGATGTTTACTGTGGATTTTGGTTTGTTTGTCCATCTGTCCATCAGTATGTGTCCATTATTGAATGAATTTTTTCTTGTAATTTATATAAGATCTGTCACAGCCAATTGTGCCTCGCATGAAATTCATGAGAAATTTACATGAACTTTACATAAAAGTTCACATGAAATTTATATGAAATGAGCATGAACATGAAATTTACGTGAATATTTTCATTACATGAAATTCATGTGAAGATTCCGATATGAATTTCATGTAAATTTAATATTGCATGATGGTCACAAAGAAAATTTTTTGTCAGTTTCATGTGAAGTAAAATTTATGTGAAATATTTTTCACATAACTCTTATAAGAAATTTATGTGAAATTCACATGAACTTTAATATGAAATTTTCATGATGCTCTTTTCATATGAATTTCATGTGAGGCACAATTGGCTGTGCATTTTTCACTCAGTGATAGGAAAACAAGGTGTGTAGTCGGTAATACCATCTGGTCAAGGTACTTAGAAGTGTGAAAGTGTATTACATTTTCATGTAGTTGATTGAATAATGATTTGTTGTATTGTGTTAGGAAGGTTTGTGCCTTTCTGTTCATTCAGTATATTTATTCATAAAGCATTACATGTATTAAATTGTTGGCAAATGCAGAAGGTGATAAATAAACTCTCTTTGATTTACGCTTTATTTGACGACAATGCAATGAATAGGAGATGAAATTTCTACGATGTAAAGAGCAACACTCCAAAAAGAAAATGTAGAAATGAGTTAATGAAAATTTAAAAATAAGATAATTTTCGAATTTGATAAAGCTTTAATTTAATTGACAAAAAATTCAACCGATTTGTACTAAATTTTTAAAAATGTGCTTCCTCTTTGATGAGTAGTAGATTTCAGATGTAAAATGCACAATGTATTTTTGTTGCCTGTTTTTGTATGATTTCTGTTCAGTATTAATATTACGATGATAAAAAATATGTACAATTTGTATTGTTTATTTATCATGCAATGTAATAAATTAAGTGTTGAGTCTGTTTTTAAAATCCATTGTTGATATGAAAAGTGCAGGGTGCCAAACATCAAGATATAATTTTTTTCTCTGTAGGCAGTTAAAATCACTTGTATGCAGAAAGCTTAGAAAATAGATATTTTTCTATGAATTTGTTTTTGTTTTTGTTTTTTTTTTTCTAAACAAATTGAGGTAAATTTAGACCTAACATTTTCATTCCTTTGATGAAAGTAGTGGATGTACAAACCAGTATACCTCTTTTTGTTATGTGTTCACAAATGGAAACAACACATGTCCATGTATATAAATGCTGGCTATCCTACCAATGTCTTGTAGTGATAAACTCTGAAATTCAGTTACACAATGCACATTATTTAACGTAAAAAAATTGGATCTTCAATTTTTTGTATAAAATTTGATGAAATAATTTACCTATTATACTTTCCCTAATCATAGATATATTAAGGAAAACATACTTGCAAGAGTATGATTGTGTGTCTGATTATATGATTTAGGCATTCTTGTTCTATAATTTTCTCATTTTTATGTACCCATAATACATGATTTACTTTCAAAGTTTTATCTTATTCTGATTTGCTTATAAAATGGGATTTCTGATGGTCTCAGTCTTTGAACATCTGAAATAGTAAAGGCATTCTGTTTGATTTTTATTGGAATAAGTAAAACTTGTATATATAAATTACTTTAGAGTCTATAATTGTCGAAGCAGATGAGTTGTAAACAATGAAATGAAATTTGACATTCATATCTTTTATGTACATTTGTTTTCATCAAGATACATGTACATGCGTTGGCTCTTTCGATGGGTCTTGGAATTGTAAAATAGACTATAATGGAAGATACATGGTCATTTACCCTGAAGGCATATGGCAATAACGTCAGCTTTGGGAAAAAGCAAATCCTTCTTGGTTACATTACCATTGTATTTATCTTGATATCAATCAAAATCTGTACAACACATAAAAGAACCTGTATTAAATCATTACCAAAATTTTTGATACTTTAAAACCAAGGATTTCAACTGTATATATTATCAATTTTTACTTCTAAAAAATGGATTTACATGGTCAAGCAAAGACACATTACTTAGGTATTTAATGTTGCATTGAAAAATATGATGCAGTGTTGTTGTTGTATCCAATTTTCAACAGAATGCAGTTTTCAAAAAAAAATTTGGGCCAGATACCCGAGGATACCCGAGGATACCAAAATTTTGCCGGGCTGGAAGAAATTGTAATACAAGCAGCACAATAAGCTAGTAGAATTTATTGGTGGGCTAGATGTAAAAAGGGTTTTGGTTAAGACTTTTTACATACACCATAAAGTATCTGAATTTATTTCTGTATTAATAAGTTCATCTCAGGATAAACTAACAGATACACCTGTATACTTTTTTCAATGAAGTAAGTTTTCCATGTTCTTGAAAAATTCAGTTTCCTTTTTATCCTTATTCCCCTGTAATTCTCTTGTTTTTGTGTAGATAAGGTATCGTCTTTTTAAAATTTGAAAAAAAGGAAAAAGTAGAGAGAAGAATAGAGTTTAGGAGCTATATATTCTTGCCCCTAGATTTACTTATAAAAAACAACAACAGTAGTTCGAGTCATATGAATTAAATTCTGGTGTATCCATGTGCAATACAAATGTATACTTAAAAGATGAAAATGAACATTAAAAACTTTGTTCTGAATTTATGAAAACCATGAAATGAGATGTGATTTTGTTTGTTTCTTGAATTTTGCTTGCTCCTAAGTATCTCATAATGAAAATCAGTGCCAAATGAATTGGTCTTGGACATCATTTTCTTATTGACAAAAAGCTGAAAATGACAATTTCGCATTCTTTCTTCTCATTTTCTGCATGGTTTCATCTACTTTAAATAGTTGATAATTTTAAATGCAGACTTGGTAGTGAGATGATAGTGAATGTCTTTAAATTTACAGTTTGATAATTGCATAATTTTTGACACTGAAAATGGATGTCATTGCTGTACTAGTCAACTGGCAATATTTTCTTATTTAGTAGATGAATAATGTAAATACTGATATATAAGATGGGCATTCAGGTATTCTTGATCTACTTATGTTACTTGTGACAAAGTCTGATGTAGATCACATATCCCAGACTGCAAGATTTTTTTTCTCAGTTTTATTTGAATCTTGCGTTTATACTCATTATGTGAGAATTGATTAATCATACATGCTCTTATTGTAAGCTTTTCTTAAGCAGACCTGCTTAAACTAGTTTGTTGAATCAAATTTGAATATTATGCTAGGGAATGCTATTAGTTGCATAGCTCTGCATATGAACAAAAGGGTGAAATTAACATTGTAAAATTAGAGCTAAAAATATTTCATCTTGACATCATGTTAAGCCATTAAAGGATATAACATATTCACAGTGGAATATGAATCATTGCTTATTTTCAAATAGTTAGGTGTATGTTACTCACAAGAAAATTCACTTTTTTGTGATTTATTTTGCAAAGATTTCACAGTCATTAAGGATAATATAATATATATATATATATATAGGGAAAAAGTGAATTTATGTGATAGACCTAGTTTTAAAATGGTTGATTTTATTAAAGGTTAGAATCACTGTCCATGCAAAACATCTCCTGAACAACCCCCCCCCCCCCCCAAAAAAAAAAAAACGAAAAAAAAAACAACTAAACAAATAAAACAAAACAGGATTTGCTTTAAGTATGCTTGATGTTAAAAAGATTTTTATCACATTGACATTTGCCATCAGTGTGATATTCCCCATTGATGTTGCCAATTTCATTTGAGCATTGGTTACATCGTGTTCAAAATTCTGTAAATGTAGTTTTTATCAGTAGAAGAGTATAATTAGTTTTGAATAAATGAGACTTAGTGAATGGTTACAATTTAATTAGAAACTTTTCATGGGTGTGTGGAAAAATCATGATTGCTTAGTTTTCCAAATGATCCCTTACAAAAAAAAGTTGCTTGTATAAGCTAAACAGAGAACTACCAACCAATGAAAAATTAATATAATGACAGGGAAAAAAATATTGAAGAAGATGAGATCAACCTCTCATTGAGGGGATGTACTTTCTTTTATTAGAACCTGTTTCGTTTGATAACCTGTTCAGCCAATGTAAAATGTACAATTTAATTGTTCATCATATCTTGAAAATTATGGAGTAATAGTATTAGTATACATAGGTCTAATTGTCTCCCTTGTACAACTGTATATAGTGTACACAGTTATAGTTAAAAATCAAATTTATAAAATTATAAATACATTGTAATTTAATCTTTTCTTTGATTCAATATTGTAGTACTACGTATATCCAAATTACAATAACATGTACTTCTGATTTATTTTCATCTGATATTGTCAATTGTACATACACTATATTAATTCACTATACTGGTTATAGTCTTGATAAGTGTGCTGATTATAAATTGTCTGTGTATCGTTCATCTTTCCTTTTTATTCGTGCAAGCAGAAAATACATGTATATACATATTATCAAGATTTTATACTACTTTTCATGGATGATGCCAAACATAGTATTGTTTGTTCCCCTGATCAAGGTAACTTACTGTCCTGTTCACTAAATCCAGAGCACCCTGTTTGGGTGATTTATTCTGTCGTCTGAAGAATTTTGCTATAAATGATTGTTTCCGAGAATCGAACTCCTTAAGTCGTAACTGGAAATTAACATCAACTTACCCTATCAGCTACCTTCAAACTGCAATATGAAAAAATAAAATGTCTACAGGAAATTCCCATGTTAATTTCAAGCCGCCGCCATATTGTTCTCCGTGTCAACAATAGTAAGCAGTGACGTCAAAGTCTCCGACGTCACACATTTTCAGCGAATTTACTATAGAAAATCCCCGTAGACTTTTAACTTTCCGTCCTAATTCTAACTCAGCTGACGCACAGCCAAAACAATGGTATTTTCTGTTACAACAAAGGAGTACTATAAAATTGATATCTTATTGGAAGATGACATTATCATATTTTAGAGAAAACCGGGAAGACAGGGTGCTCTGGATTTAGTGAACAGGACAGTAATAATCGTTGTTACTGTCCCTTTGGAACATTTCCCTCCCCCTACATTTTGAAGTTTATAACAGGTTGTAATGTGCAAATCCATTATCTACAATCAGATGTTAAATGAGCAAAATGAAAGCAGCAGATTAGATTAATATTTCTTAACTTTATTTATATTATCATTCTTTTTCACTGAATTCCATTAAGCTTTTATCATATCATGCATGTTGTCATTGATAACTGTAATTTCAAACTCATTCTCATGTTGTATTATAAGAGATCTGGAGTAAGAGAAATGACACAATTTAGTAGTATAATCTTCATATTTGATGTCAACACAGTACAGAATTTAACTGATGTTGATTTTAGGTGAATTTAGGTAGAGATTTTTTTACGTTGCCTACAACAAAAAGGATCATTTTGTCTGGTGTCTGTCCATCTCTCTGGTAGTAACATTTCCACGAGATTTTCTCTAAATGACTTGATATACATTATACTACCATCAAACATGAAGGGTTGATCAAGCATGATGAGACTCGACACCCATTAGGGATCAAAGTTACATGCTTACGTTACATAATGCAATAGGGGGCATACCTGTTTTTGAACAATCTAATTAATTGATACTTTATCTTGATACTTTACAATAAGTTTTTTTTAAATATGTAGGTTTTTGAAAATATGTGGATCATTCTCTTGTCAATGTATCAATTGTCTTGTCAGCATTTCTATGTATAAATGTTTGGTGAAATTCATCATTGAATGTTTATATGTCAAGACATCAAAGCATTGATGTCATTGTTATGTATTTATTCCATTTAATTAATAAGTGAAACAGATTAATCGTTCACAAATTTTTTAGACTTTTGCAAGACAACAGGCTTAATAGTACATATAGATAAATCATAATTTATGTGATGATGAATACAAGACCATTATTAAACAATGATATTCATTACTTTACTTTGTGATTTTCTGTATTTTGTTCATTTATCAAGGGCGATTTTGAAAGAGTTGAAGAGTTTTTAGCTTTGTCATAAAGCACCGTTCGGCATACGTCCGGTGTAAACTTTTTACATTTTCAACTTCTCTGGAACCGCTGCACAAAATTTCACAAAATCTTACAGGAAGCAAGAACTCAAGGTCCTCTACCAAGTTTGTGTTTTTCTTGCCGATCGGTCAACAAATATGTTCGCCAAAAGCTCTGACATATTTTCGTGTTCTCCTCTGCAACTGCTGCAAAGAATTTCACGAAACCTTACAGGAAGCAAGTACTCAAGGTTCTCCTCTGCAATTGCTGCAAAGAATTTCACAAAACCTTTCAGGAAGCAAGTACTCAAGGTCCTCTACCAAGTGTGTGTTTCTCGTGCTGATCGGTCAACAAATATGGCCGTCGAGGACTCTGATTGGCTGACACATTTCAACTTCTCTTTAACTGCTGCACAGAATTTCATGAAACCTTAGAGGAAGCAATTACTCTAGGTCCTCTATCAAGTTTTTTTTTGTGCCGATAGGTCAACAAATATGGCCGCCGAGGACTCTGATTGGCTGACGCATTTCGACTTCTCCTCTGGAACTTTTGCATAGAAATACAAGAAACCTTATGGGAAGCAATAACTCTAGGTCCTCCTACCAAGTTTTTGTTTTTTGTGCAGATAGGTCAACAAATATGGCCACCGAGGTCTCTGATTGGCTGACGCATTTCGACTTCTCTCCTGGAACTTCTGCATAGAATTACAAGAAACCTTGCGAGGGTTAAGTACCCGAAACGTGCATATCTTGTCAATATTGCAAATTCATCTGTTCTTTAATGATGCTATTGAATTTGAAGACGTTTAACATTTGTACCACTTGGTGAGTGTCACTGATGGTGGACTAGGAGTTTCCGAGGACACATGATGCCAAGTTCGATCAATTCTTTCAACGCTTAGAGAATTTCTTGAAATTTCTAAAATGTTGGTCCTGTATCATCATATCCAACCCATCTTGCTACGTCTTTCGGTATATTTTTGGACATAATAAGTTTCACACTTTTTGGCCATATTACATTGTTAAGATTGAGGATCACTGACGAGGGTTTAGTACCCGAAAGGTGCATGTCTGGTCCATGCTGCAAATTTATTCAAAAATGGTGCTATTGAATTTGAAGACGTTCACATCTGTACCACTTGGTGAGTGTCACAGCTGGTGGACCAGGAGTCCCCGAGGGCACATGTAGCCAAGTTCGATCAACTTTGGTTGATCGTTTCTTCAACGCATCAGAAAATTCTGTTACCTAAATTTCTTGAAATTTCTAAAACATGGTTCCTGTAGCATCATATCCCATCCATCCTGCTACGTCTTTCGGTGTATTTTTGGACATAATAATTTTCACACTTTTGGGCTACATTTAGATTGAGGGATTGAGGATGTGCATGTCTGGTCAGGGTAGCCACAGACTCTGGAAAACAGGAAAAGCAGGAAAAATTATAAATAAAATTCCCTGCAGGGAAAACTTAGGGAATTTTAAAATTTGAATAGAATCAGGGAAAAATCAGGGAATTTGATAGCTGAAGTTTCAAAAATTAAATTCTACCAAATGAAATTGTACTTATTCACTGCATTCTTGGGCTACTATATTCAAAGGATTGAAATACTTTCTGGAGGAATTACTTATAATACATATAACTCTAGTTCTTTGAATGAATGAAGGTTCATGAGTAGGACCTAGCAATACATTTGGACTAGAATCAAACTGATGAAGATTTTCTTATATAATATCAATACAGGTTGACCTGTTCTATCATCCCCTCTCTAGGGGTTGGAGCTTTTTGAGATTTCTTACTCGGACAATACTGAAAATTTGAAAGAAAAATATTGAGAGGACAAAAGTTATTTGAACAAAGAATGAAAAAAGTTTTAAGTATAGAAGTGTAAGTATTGTCTTCAAAAATTTCTGACTCGCTTCGCTCTCCAGTTTTAAAATATAAATTAAATATCAACATTTATTACAGTAGTGGGTTTGCTTATGAATACCCTGGGTAGTTTGCAGAAATCGCAAGTTTTGCTCCTCATAGTTCCTCTCTATCTCCAATTCCTTTAAGTATATACTACCCAATATATGATAGATAATTATAATAATTGAAATTATAATCTCTCTCTTATCTAATTCAGTCAACAAAGAAAATACTATGATTTCTAGAATTGAGTAAGTCTGGTTAACTTTTATTATATATTTGAGCAAAAATAGTGTATTTTGTGCGCATTTTGTCAGGGAAAATCATGGAATTTTCAGGGAATTTCATTCCTCAAAATCTGTGGCAAGCCTGTTGGTCAATACTGTAAATTTATGTTTTCTTAACTGATGCTATTGGATTTGAAGAGTTTAACATTTGTACCGAGGACACATGATGCCAAGTTCGATCAATTCTTTCAACGCTTAGAGAAATTCTTGAAATTTCTAAAATGTTGGTCCTGTATCATCATATCCCACCCATCTTGCTACATCTTTCGGTATATTTTTGGACATAATAAGTTTCACACATTTTGGCCATATTACATTGTTAAGATTGAGGATCACTGACGAGGGTTTAGTACCCGAAAGGTGCATGTCTGGTCCATGCTGCAAATTTATCTATTCTAAAATGGTGCAATTGAATTTGAAGACGTTCACATTTGTACCACTTGGTGAGTGTCACAGCTGGTGGACCAGGAGTCAACGAGGGAGGGCACATGTAGCCAAGTTCGATCAACTTTGGTTGATCGTTTCTTCAACGCATCAGAAAAATTCTGTTACCTAAATTTCTTGAAATTTCTAAAACATGGTTCCTGTAGCATCATATCTCATCCATCCTGCTACGTCTTTCGGTGTATTTTTGGACATCATAATTTTCACACTTTTGGGCTACATTTAGATTGAGGATGTGCATGTCTGGTCAGGGTAGCCACAGACTCTGGAAAACAGGAAAAATTATAAATAAAATTCCCTGCAGGGAAAACTTAGGGAATTTTAAAATTTGAATAGAATCAGGGAAAAATCAGGGAATTTGATAGCTGAAGTTTCAAAAATTAAATTCTACCAAATGAAATTGTACTTATTCACTGCATTCTTGGGCTACTATATTCAAAGGATTGAAATACTTTCTGGAGGAATTACTTATAATACATATAACTCTAGTTCTTTGAATGAATGAAGGTTCATGAGTAGGACCTAGCAATACATTTGGACTAGAATCAAACTGATGAAGATTTTCTTATATAATATCAATACAGGTTGACCTGTTCTATCATCCCCTCTCTAGGGGTTGGAGCTTTTTGAGATTTCTTACTCGGACAATACTGAAAATTTGAAAGAAAAATATTGAGAGGACAAAAGTTATTTGAACAAAGAATGAAAAAAAAATTAAGTACAGAAGTGTAAGTATTGTCTTCAAAAATTTCTGGCTCGCTTCGCTCTCCAGTTTTAAAAAATAAATTAAATATCAACATTTATTACAGTAGTGGGTTTGCTTATGAATACCCTGGGTAGTTTGCAGAAATCGCAAGTTTTGCTCCTCATAGTTCCTCTCTATCTCCAATTCCTTTAAGTATATACTACCCAATATATGATAGATAATTATAATCATTGAAATTATAATCTCCCTCTTATCTAATTCAGTCAACAAAGAAAATACTATGATTTCTAGAATTGAGTAAGTCTGGTTAACTTTTATTATATATTTGAGCAAAAATAATGTAAACTCATACTGTGTTTGTGCGCATTTTGTCAGGGAAAATCATAGAATTTTCAGGGAATTTCATTCCTCAAAATCTGTGGCCACCCTGTTGGTCAATACTGTAAATTTATGTTTTCTTAAATGATGCTATTGGATTTGAAGAGTTTAACATTTGTACCACTTGGTGAGTGTCACTATTGATGAACCAGGAGTCCCCGAAGGCACATTTTACCAGTTCGATCAACTTTGGTTGATCGTTTCTTCAACACATTTGAGAATTTCTTGAAACTAAAATGTGGGTCCTGTAGCATCATATCCCACCCATCCTGCTACGTCTTTCGGTATATTTTGGACATAATAACCGCAATTTTTGGCCATATTACATTGTTTAGATTGAGGATCACTTACGAGGGTTAAGTACACGAAACAAGCATGTCTGGTCCATGCTGCAAATTTATCTATTCTTAAATAATGCTATTGAATTTGAAGACGTTCAACACCTCTACGAAGTTTATATTTTCATGCCGATCAGTCAACAAATATGGCCGCCGAGGTCTCTTTTGCAGATGCAATTTCGACTTCTTCTTTAGAACTGCTGCACAGAATTTCATGAAAACTTACAGGACGCAAGTACTCAAGGTCCTCTACCAAGTTTGTGTTTTTCTTGCCGATCGGTCAACAAATATGGCTGCCAAATGCTGTGATTGGCTGACACATTTCAACTTCTCTGCGATCGCTGCATATGATTTCACGAAACCTTATAGAAAGCAAGTTAGGGTCTCCACCAAATTTGTTTACTAACGTTCTTAAGTCTGCAACTTAGGTGAGCGATGTGACCCCCTTGGGGCTCTTGCTTTACTATATAAAATGCAGGTTATGGTCATTTCACGGTTGACCAATCTGTGTCAACTGTTGTCACTCTTGAAACCTGTTTTAAAATGTCAGAACACATTTGATTGAATTAAAGAAGATCCTGACGACAATCTCATTAGGACTCTCAATAGAGCACAATATTGAGCATCGACGGACCCCTATCAAGCTAGAGGTGGGACCAGGTGCCCGGGAGGACTGTTTTGACGACATTCATTGCACTTTTATCAGAATATACATGGAACCCGATACTTACTTATTAATACAAATATGTATATGACGACAAAAAAGTACTTTCCGATATTTTACCATGCGGCTGTGCTCAGCAGGAAGAAACGGCCTCGTGTATCATCAAACTCTAGGTACAATGAGGCATTACAACTTCATTGTTCTAGGTTTTGGATGACAAGTCTCTAATTAGCATTTCTTATATAATTCAAATTGTCTCTCTAAAGTGAAACGTAACTTCTCTAATATGTACACCACACTTCCTCACGACTTCGGTTGTCTAAACTCCTTCAATGTTGTTTTGATCAAGAGGGGAACGTCTTAATCAAAGGATTTCTTTGCCGTAATTCCTGTTTACACTATGTTCCCGATGACCACAGAGGCCACGTTTCAAGCCGACGTGGACGAAACGTGGTGACCTTGAAACAACGCAGGGGAACGCGGTAGACAAACGTAATTAGCCGCGATTGCCGAGGCTGACGGGGCCAATGTTTAAATTGTCAAAACATTTGTCACGGCAGCCCACGGTGCAAAGGGCTTCTTTGGAAATCGTAGCAAAACGGGTCGAACGCACCGAAACGTGACAGTATGTTACAGACCGTAACAAAACTTGAGACAGTGTCCATAGCGGAATGGGAAACAAAACTATGACTCGGCAACTTACGATCCTAGTGAAGTTGAGTTACGGTCTGTCACGTATATGCCCCGTTTTGCTGCGGTTTCTTTTGGGCAGATGCGCGTTTTATCCATGGGTGCAACGATTTCTCATGGCGAGCTAAGGCGTGTGTTTGCCGTTTCGTCACGTAAAATTAAGGTACGACCCAATCTGATTGAAACCAGATCTCTACATGCTCCCGATTTAGTTATGACGCGACATGTCAAAATCGGGAGCATGTAGAGATCTGGTTTTAATCAGATTAGGTACGTCCCGGCTTGTTACGGTTAATTTCAAGTTCTACTATGGTCTGGCACGGTACGCGCAGTCACTGAAGAAGTATAAGAAGCCAAGTCCATCCTTTTTTTGCAGCTGTTTGTATCTCCTTTTCCCGGCGGTCACGGTTAATCGTAGTGGGCCTTGACATAACTTTGTAGACGTGACCAACTTGAATGGGACGTGACAAAGCATGACAGACCCAATCAGAACGTGGCAGGTCTTGGAGAAACATAAAAACGTCCGCAACAAGTCGTAGGTTGAAACTTAGTGCACCGTCAGGTATGCGGGATTGAGGAGCCGCGGTTCGTCACGGATACCTTGATAGACCGTGCAAAAACGTAACGAGACCTAACCTTGGACTGTATTACGCATGCCCTCTTTTTATATCCATTTACATATTCATCTGGGGCCTCTGCGTTTCGCGGTCTTGTTTGTGTGAGGTAATCTTACATAGTTGCAAGGGGATATAGCAACGCAAGTGAGTGAGGGTGTGTGTGCGTCACAAAATCCTTGCATACCGCCTAGAGATCACAGTTTTGATTGGATCTTAACCAAACTTCATACACTAATTTCTTATGACTAGAGGAAGAACCTTTGTAGACAGCTAAGAAGACACATTGACATTTCCTTCCATGAAAGGGGATGCAATGCTTTGCGTTGCCTAGGTTTTCTTTTTATACACTTGTGAGAAAAAATTATTCAAAATCTTCAACAGCAAAAAAAAAAAATACGCCCCACCCCCTCCCTAAACCATGATAATTTGAAATGTTTCATTGGTACCTCGAGGTGCCTGGATGATATTCTCGCTTTCTACAATTCTGTTTTTGAAAAATATAAGAATGTTATTTATCTACGAGAGTTGATACTGATCAAGGCAAAAGTTACAGACACAGAAACACAATTTTTAGACCCAAATATCAAAATTGTAAAGGTAGAGATTCATACGAGTATGTATGGCAAAAAAGATGCTGGATTCAACATAGTAATATTCCCCTGGCTTGACGGTGATGTTCTTAGATTATCGTCATACGGTATGTACATTTCACAGCTCATAGTAGAAATTTACAAAGTACAAGGAAACTTTTAGGACAAGGTTTTCGCTTTCGAAAACTAGTTTAGACTTTCTGGAAATTTTACAAAAATTATTTTCAGCTTCATTCGAAATTTGGATCCAATGCAAGCAACAGAGTATATTACTAGGGGTATTTCACAACTGCCTTTTATGTTGACATAATAAACAAAATTAGAGGGATCAAAGATAGACAAAATTATCATCGAAATTGATTTCGTCAGAATCATCAAACACATTTTATACCGTGGATATGACCTCACTGTCACTAAACAGTAAATCAGTATGGTACTTGACAAATCTTCAGACTTGTACCAGTGCATTCTTAGGACTTGCACTCTGACTTACCCTGACGACTCCATGATGGGCCCTGTCCAAAAAAAAAAAGGACCAGACCGCCAGTCCTCTCTGAATGTCGGTCAGATTCGTTTGATGATTACATACATTCGACAGAGCACGTACGCCCTCAACATTATATCCATTTACATATCCATCTCTGTGTTGCTAGGTCCCCTATGTTGCGCTGTCTTGTTTGTATGGTCATCTTACAGCGGGGAGGTAACTTTACACACAGTAGTGCGTTTGACACCCCTGGGTAACCAGAAAAGTGGAAGGGTTGTTTGAATGTAATCCGGATAACTACATTATTTGCTAGTGGCAGAGCAGATGACCGTCCTTTGTCGGCACCGGTTGTCCATTGGTCTCCTTGTTTTATAAGTGGCCTTTTGCGCTTGATGTTTCTATGCTGTGTTGGTATTCTTTGTCCCTTTT
The DNA here is from genome assembly GCA_028142955.1 of Pinctada fucata. Taxonomy (NCBI): domain Eukaryota; kingdom Metazoa; phylum Mollusca; class Bivalvia; order Pterioida; family Pteriidae; genus Pinctada; species Pinctada fucata. Next base: position 54,318,834 of record AP027104.1, on the reverse strand, counting down.
GAGTATCTTTCTGTGCTTGTCTACTCTGTGATTTTGCATAGAGTGTTTTAGCTCTACTGGTCAAAGACCAGTCGAGCTTATGCGATCGCCCTGTGTCCGGCGTCCGTCTGTTAAACTTTTTTCGTGAACGCGAATCCTCTGAATCTGTGAATGGTTGATATGCCATGATGGGCCTATGGTCTAGTTGTGCACCTGATATTTTGTTTCGGCCCCTTACCCCAGGATCTGAGAAATGGATGTGGTAATTTTTTCCCAATATAACTCTATGTAATCTTGTGACCACCAATTCTGAGAGGCTACAATTGATAGGGAATAAATTCTTTTTGCATTTTAATGGGCCTATGGTCTAGTTGTGCACCTGATATTTTGTTTCGGCCCCCTGACCTCCAGGATCTTGGAAAATGGATGTGGTCATTTTCTCCTATATAACTCTATGTAATCTTGTGAAGTTAACACCAATTCTTAGAAGCTATAATTAATAAGGAAATAATAGCGAATAAAAAACAGCTTACTTGCGAGCCTCTTTACCCTCAACATGAAGTTTTCGTACTTAGAACATCACAATTGGCAGGCAAATGTTGTTGCAAATGAAAGGGAAGTTTGTGACGGTGAAATTAAAATGAGGAGCATCAAAGGTACATTGAACTTTAATATTCACTGTAAAAAGATTATCAGTCGCCTTCAATACAACTTATATAATCGTGAAGTATAGCAAACAGCCTTTTTTATGATACTGGAATTTACAAAGTTGGGATTTTTCTTATATGCAGTGCTGTCCTTTATTTTTCAATGAAATAATGCAATTGTTCTCATATTGTCCATCTATTCATTCCTTTTTTCTCGTTATGCGCGTGTGTTCCTCTGAGACCATTACAACGTCTTCATAATGGAGATCTCCTCCTTTACTTACAGGAAACAAGAACTTAAGATCCTTGATCAAGTTTGTGCTTTTGCAACACGCAAACAAACGAAGGCGATTCTATGAATGACCGATTTGTTTCTTTAGTCGGCGTATGCCGGTTTAATAGCCTAACCTGGAAGCCACATGATGGAATTTTTTTCGGCAAACGGCGTATGCCGAAATTCGCCGGTTTGATATGTATTCTAAAAGTTCATATTTTAGATAAACATTATTATATTTTGCAGTAAAAATTTCAAATGTCTTTCTTAACATGTACTATAAACAAGATAAACTGACATTTCTCATACTTTCCTATGAAATAGCTTTCTGTTCTAATAACTCATGTATTTGTTTTTTGCTGGAAATATCAACATTAATGAAGCACGAAAGTCAAATCTGAAACCGATTTGAAAACAGTTTGCTGTTTGTTTCATAAATACGCCATTACAGTGTAATACATCTCACATTTTGTAGAGATGTTTCAACAACCTTATTGAAACATTTTGGAAATATCTTAAAGTAATTCATTTTGTTCATCGCTTTTGAATGTTGTTAAAACGTATACGTACGTTTCAAAAACATTTTACCTATACTGCTGCAAAATGTCTATAAAATGTTCTTGTAACGTTTCTACAGAAATGTTTCAGCAGAACCTTTTTGAAACCATTAAAATGTTTCGAAAATGTTTTGTGTTACCTGGTTGGTTATGTTTGCCTTTCGGATGCATGAATTTTTGACTTCTAATTTTCATCGGGATTTTTTCTGTCAGTCACTATGGAAGTAAATCTCTTGATGAGGAGTTTTGGAAAGGAAATACTGTCAGCTGTGTCATTTCGGACAGGATAGAATATCTTCCTTTGATCTAATTGACCCCTTAATTTCAAAAGGATGATGTAATTTAACATCACAATTTTATTTCAAAAACGTTGTTACCTTTTTTGAAAATACTAGTGCATGTTTTTAAAACTAGTTGATGAAGGGATTTAAATATCTATATTGTCTCAATATAATTCAAATTAGCTTGACCTTCACACTAATCATTGTCACGAGTGTAATTGTACCGACTAAGAGTATCTGGGTTCGTGTGTATAAGATTTTCTGTAATATACATGTTATTCGAAGAAATCATGGCAACTTTGCATTTAATGATCCATTTGAGTATTGATAGAATATAATTCAAGATCAGTTTCGTCACGCATTACTTGATGATTAGTACAGTCATAAATTTGATCGAACTTTTTGTGTTGATTATTCACAAGAAAGGGCGATCTCTTTTGTTTATTATTGTGTAATGCTTGACCACTGTGTAATCCGACAAGTGGGAAGGTTGTGTGCAGGTAGTCCGGGAAACTACATCTAACGTGGCAGATGACCGTCCTAAGGCGACACAGATTGTCTATTCGCCTTCGTTGGTTCATTTTTAGCCATTTGTGTATGGTATGTGGATGTCGTATTTGGTGTTCCCTGTCCGTTTTATGTAGCTTTTTGTGTTTGTAGATTGGATGTCGTATTGGGTGTTCCCTGTCCCTTTTTGTAGCTTTTTGAAATTGGTGTTTGGATTTCGTATTAGGTGTTCCCTGCCCCTTTTGTGTAGCTTTTTGTGTTTGGATGTCGTATTTGGTGTTCCCTGTCCCTTTTGTGTAGTTTTTTTGTGCTTGTCTACTTTCTTTTTCACATAGAGGTGTTCCGAGGTTTTGTGTGGGGACTGCATTCAAGTCTTGTTAGAGATCCCCAACTCTGTTTTGAATAGATGGAAATGACCTTTATTAAGTGTGAAGAGATTCTTGCTGATGTATCTAATTTCTGAGTTAGAGTAAAGATGTCAGACAAACAGATCAGGTGTATATGATACATATCACAAAGTAATTAATATAAAAAGTAATCGATGGCACCTGCTTTATTATCAGGTTATACTGTCATTAAGTTGCTAGAGGATGTATGAAGAATTTAACAAATGTTCTAATGTTCTAATTTTCGCTCTTCAGTAAGTAACACCTGAATCATGATCTGATTGACCCATGCGTCACAATAAATGACCATATGTAGAGTTCATTCAAATCAACTTAATCTAAAACTAAGGGTTATCTCCCAGTAGTCACAGTTCTGTCCTAAGCTGGATAAATTGTCCCTAGAATAACTTTACATGATATTAAAGATGACACATTTGTTGTCAGTAGCAACCAACAGTTTTGGTATAAATATGCGGATAGGTATGTTAAAATCGAGCCATGAAAGGTTGAAGTCGCATCAATTTTCATCAAGCGATTGTTTATTTTCTAAGTGCGGCACCAATAACTGCAAAACTTGTGACATCCTCATTACAGAAACTTCATTTCCATCAATCTTACGAAACAGTCATTTCATACGCATAGTTTCTATAACCTCAACTGCAAGACATCCAATGTTGTCTACGGAATAGAGTGTTCACTTTGTGGATTAATTTATGTCAGTGAAACCAAAGGTCAGCTGCGGACCAGAATGTCCGGACATCGGTCAAAAAATCAATAATAAAGGAAATCAACTACTTTATCGCCATTTTGACCAACCTGATCATTCTGTTTTATCAATGCGAGTCTAAATCCTTGAGAAAATATACCATCCCACAAACAATCCCAATTTGAGCACACCTTTTCGTCGCAATAAAGAGGAGGTCTGGATAAAAAAATCTTAACACTGCAGCACCCTATGGATGCAACGACAACATCAGTAGCATAGGGAACCTAACAAGTCCCGACTGTCAAGCAGTAAATGTGACTAGCTTATTCGACAGACCACAAAGAAGACCTCGAAGTCATGTCATTCGTAAATATAATATGCTTGAGATAAATGTACATAGTTTCTCCTTCGATGACTTGGTTCCATTTTTGAATGAGCCTCCAGGCCTATATCATATTTGTAGCAAATTATACTCGGTTCCTTTACAGAAATTACATGAAATCTTCTCTTTTGTCGTATATCTTTGTCTTAATTTCTCCGTTATTGATTAATTTTGATATCAAGATCCAAAAATTGTGTAGCTTTAACATCTATGTTTGCTATATTCGATTCAATGTTAACTCTGGTGGATAAATTCGATTTTTGTTATGGTCCAAATTTGGGTTATCAAAATTCAAAATATCATCAAGATACCTAGAGGTGCAGTTAAAACATTTCAAGTGGTCAAATTTCCTGAGTTTTTGCAGATTTTGCATGAATTCCTTTTCGTATGTGTATAAAAACAAATCTGCAACAAGAGGCGCAGAATTAGTACCGATAGGAATTCCATTAACTTGCCTGTATAGAGTGTCACCAAATCTTACAAAAATGTTACTAAAAGAAAGGACAAGGCTTTGCACAACTCAGATCGAGTCCATGATTTGTATGATTTGTATTCTACTGAAGAAAAGAATCCTTTAGTGTCTGAAGTACATATAAATGTTTTACCCTCTCGATCATAACACCATTTGATAAGTTTTTATAAGCGATCTTTTATCTTCTCATGAGGGAGCATGGTGTTCATGTTAGAGAAGTGGTAAGATGAGATAGACTCGTCTTTAAATTCAAATGATTTGAATATGTCGATCACATCACAAGAATTCTTTATTGACCAAAAATAATTGATGTCGCTATTATTGAATGCAGTTTCACAATATTTAATACAAGATCCGTAATTGCCGTTAACGCTGATGTCAAATTTCTTGATAAAACAGTAGTAGTGCAATTGCTCGAGTTAGAAATAAAGCGAAATATGAAAGGAAACTTTTGTGGTTTGGATAGACAGTAAATAGTTGGTACGTCTGATTTCGAAATAGAGAGTTGAAATGAAGAAATTTCATGCAGATGCTTTTGTAAAATGGAAGGGATAGTTGGATATCATATGTATACAGGGATATGGTCATTATCCATATTTGTCTTCATTGCTTTTTATATCAGTGTTGGTGGTAGAAAATTCCGAAAGTAAAACTGATATGTAATAGCGCTTTCAAATGATTAGAGTGTTGTTTGCTGCCTTGTCTGCCGGGGCAAAGACATACTTACTGTGCAAATCCTGAAGTTTAGATTAATAAAACTTAGCCGATTTTGACGGTGCTTCCGAATAATGATGAGGATTTTTTTTTTTGAAAATTGTCAATTCGGATATCTACAATGTCTAAAATAAGGCTTTTCCAGTCATTGAGAGAGTGTGGTTCGACTCCTTCTAATTGTCAATGTTAAAATATATGTTCTATAGTATCAATTTTATTGTACTAGACACGTGTTTCGGATATTGAATCTTCGTCAGTAGTACTTCATGTCAAACAGTTTCACCATTTTCGTATGTAAACTTCTAACGCATCATTTAGAACTTCCCGACATTTAATAAAATCTATCTTGGAAGGAATTCTATACTTTTGCCCCTTCTTACATTTTTGTAAGAGAACTACGAAGCCTCGAGTCTTAAATGATGGACAGGTCTCCAGTGATTATATGACCAGCTGGTTCGTAAAGATATGCAGAGCTAGCGCATTCGCATGACGTAGGACATGATTCATTAACATCAGAAGTGATTTTATTCTAATTAAAAATGAAACTTCGTACTGTTTTTTTTATATTTACAACAGATGGTAGGGGGTTCTAAATTTTCGAAATACTCGGGTATTTTGCTTTGAACACGATGATCTCGGAATATATTCGATATGTTTAAAAGATCAAACCCTTTGTTTATAAACTCAATTTTGATAAATCTCCTTTTCGGTTGCATACTTTTTATGGCCGGATAAAGTTTATTGAAACAAAAGCTAACGATGATGTTTAGTCTGAATCAGTCCGTATTTTTGTAATACGCCGATAGAGCCTCATCCAAGACATATTTGAGTTTAACAGCCGGAATCGAAGACAGTGCGTGTAGTAGTTCATGCCTTCCGTTATTGCGTGCAATGACAAGTAAATCGTCTAGCGCATGATTGATTCTAGATTGCCTTCTTAATAGTTATGTTGCGCCGTTTTCCATGTAATCTGTGTTTCCTTTTAGTTGTTATTTTAATTTCCTTTTGATCGTCATTTTAATTTCAATAACGACAAGTTGAGAGAATTGTTAAAAAAGGGTCCCAAATACAGAGAAAGTAAATCCTTTGGATGGAACTTATCATGGACTCTTGTTAGGAATATGCAAGACGCTGGGCTAAGAAAGAGGATGTTCAGTTGGACACCCTTTCCGAATAGATAAATTCAATCGGAGGGTTACTTTTATCTAGGAATTACCATTTACAATCTACTGTGAACACCAGATTCGAGTATATCTTTAAAGGTCCTGATGTTATCACAGAGCTTACCTACCTCCAAGAACATTGTCATTAAACCAGCAGACAAAGCCTCAAATAATTACACATTTACTTGCAAAAAGTACTGTTTCGACAGCCTTGTAAAAGACTTGTGTTTAAATTCGACACCTGGAAATCCTACTTACATCCAAATAAACCTTTCTGCCTCTGAAATAATAGATAACAACAAATCAGCTCTCGCTTCCTTTGGCTTCGACACAAACAATTCAATATCTGAAAATCACTTCAGTATCTAATTAAGTAACACTGATTAGGATTTACTATCTAAAACACGTGTCTGGTGCATAAAACTCAGTTTTACCATCAAGCAAGGTACACTTTGGAACACTTTCGTATTATTCTAATGATACACTATGGTAAGATTAATGACAATCAACCTCCGCCCCCATTCTTATTTTTCATGTTTGTCATAAAAAAGGCAAACATCTTATAAAAAATATCATTTGAGGTGTTGAACCATTATCAATAATGTAATGAAAATACTCATAACTGTCAATGAATGACAAATCTTACCCTGAGTGTCTACAAGCAAGAAATATCATTTTAATATTATTTTATTGATAAAAGACAAATTTGTATGGAAATATACAGAAAAGCACATTATAAGAGAAATTGAGCATATACATCGTTATCATTAAATTGAATCAAATTAACTTATTCATGTTGTTTACCGATACAACTTGTTGACGCCGAACAATTTCCCGGGAATGTTGTTTGATTAAATTTTGCTTTTGTCTGTACTTTTCGACTTGAACAGTTTCCAGTTGTAAACCAAAGTTTTCAAAAATCATGAAGGTATGTTTTGAGATTCCGTAGAAATAAAATACATACTGATTTGCATTTAAAACTATTTATCTGAGCCAAAATTTCATTTTTTAATTTCCATTCATCAAAAACAAATCTGAGCTATTTAAAGACGAAAAGTTCACAATTCCGAATCTATTTAGAGTGTTGCTATCTTTCTGAACAAAGCATATATTTCTCAATGAATACATTGAAACTACACAGTTGAAACAATGCAGAATCCATTTTAACTGTTCTCACATTCCTCACCTATGTTAGAACGAAATTAGTATATTGTTCTTAACAAAAAGTAAAGGATAACCATTTTGCACGTCGGGAGCTTTAAGGTATTAGTATTAGTACAGTATAATACAATGCATAATATAAGTCATGTCCAAAATATTGAAATTATGTGTATTTCTCTAATGCGAAAGATCTAAATGGTGAATTTGAAATTTCTCAATGAAATTTGAAAAATACGGATTTTTAGAATTTTTTCATCCATCCATATCCAAAACGCATTGGAGTAAAAATTTCATTTTTTTATATAAAAAATATGTCATAAGTTTAGAATTCCAAACTCAATAAATTGGTGAACCAATTATCCCACATTATGTATCTTATGCCATAAGAGAACATCCAACAAATATGTATTTTTTTATTCGAAGAACTGTTTACATCGCCTTAATTCTGCCATTTATTCTGGAAATTCCATCAAATTGATCGAAAATCTTAACGTCCTTGTTTTCAATATGTTTGCTTGTAAAATAAAACTTGAATGCACATTGAGGAGAATTTACCAGGATCTCAAGCTTAAATGTAGTAGTGTTATATAAGTTATCAATAGGAGATTCGGGGGCATATAGTTTTTGTCCTGTCCGTTTGTCTGTTTTATCTGTGTCTGTTTGTCCGCAAAAACTTTAACCTTGGCCATAACTTTTGAATGGTAAGTGATAGGGCCTTCATATATCACATGCTCATTTCTTGTGACCAGACCTTTCGATGGATACTAAAAATTTTGACCTACTGACTTTGACCTTGTAGTTTGACATACTTTTAAAAAATAATTGAACCTTGGCTATAAGTTTTGAGTGGTTGGTAATAGGTTTTTCGTATTTCACATGTGCACTCGTTTTGACAAGACCTATTCGTTAATACAAAAACTACCATTTGATCTTGAACTCAGAGTATGACCTACTGTTTATATTATAGTTGTTTTTACTGACAAAGATGCCGACGGGGGCATTCGTATTTCAAAAGCGTTTTTTTTTTTAATTTATTTTCTAAAAAGAATAGCTTTTGTTGATAGTCTTTTACTTCTATTTAAATATGAACTATTTTCATAATGATGATCTTTGTTGATTTCTTAAATGTAGGCATTTTCAAATAGATGAATCTAAGCAGCCATATCTTTTGAGATTTTGAGACATTAGACAAAAGTATGCAATTTAATAAAAAGATATCCATTATTCATGTGTTTTAATTGGGGTTTCAAGAACTAAAATTATGGCATTCAGAGTATGAAAAAATCACAATGATAAATGCACCAAGATCAATACATAACTACATAAATGAAGGTGACATGATTTTATGCAGGTAATTGGGGTTAAAATTTGTCTCCCTTTTTTTGAAATATTTTAGATATGTGGAATTTGCTGATAAAAAGGATAGACAAAAATATGCAAGCATTTTCAGATAGATTTTCCTTCCTTTAGTAATAATCTTCTTAATTAATGAACGTCTACAAATAGATTGATGGGATGTGAGTTGCTGCTTTTAGGTCTCATTTCCTATTGCCCATACGTCGTATCCTTCCCAGCCTCTGTACGAATATGTACCTCATTCTGTGTAAGTCCCATGGAGAAAGCTCTTCGTCATCCTCATCATCAGGGGATTGTGTTGTTGTTTGTGGAGATTGTGCTGTTACTCCTTGCTGCCCGTTTTTATTTTCATTTTCGTTTCCAGAATCTTTCCCTTCAACCTAGAATATGAAAGATATGATTTTTTTCTTTTCGTAAAAGAAAACACAAAAACTCCTTATGCGAAAATACAGAACAGACAATGTAAAAGGCACAAGGTACATCGGCGACATAGAAACATTGATACTAAAGTCAAGCACAAAACCCAAAATCAGATTCCAAAAATCACAATAAAAATTTTACAAATTTTTGTTAAAAAATTAAAATGAGCAAAACCTTACAATGTACTTATGAGTGAAGCAGAAACTCATTTTATAACACTGCAAACAAATTAGTTAGAAAATACGAATCGCATTATTGCCAGGGTGTATTCTATTATGCTAAAATGTGCTGATCTTCTTAATCCATTTTTTTCACACTTTCCATGGTTTTATGTTATAAAGTCATTTATGAACGGTGCTTGTTTTTTTGGAAATAATATAAATAAAGAATGAGAATAATTTATTAATTCACAAATGCGAGGGAAACAATGTGTACACTAAAAACTTCAATGTGAAATAGAATCAAACTCCATCAATCAAATTTGAATTTGAAGACGTTTGACATTTGTACCACTTGGTGAGTGTCACTGCTGGAGGGCCAGGAGTCCCCGAGGGCACATATGGCCAAGTTAGTTCAACTTCGGTTGATCGTCTCTTCAACGCATTTGAAAATTTCTGTTATCTAAAACCTGGGTCCTGTAGCATCATATTCCACCCATCCTGCTACATCTTTCGGTAAAGTTTTGGACATTATAATTTTCACACTCTTTGGCAATATTAAATATTTATTTTAACACTCTTTGGCCATAACACATTGTTTAGATTGAGGATCACTGACTAGGGTTAAGTACCCGAAACGTGCATATCTGGTCTGTGTTAAACGTCTTCATATCAAATAGCATCATTTAAGAACAGATACAATTTCAGCATGGACCAGACATGCATGTTTCGGGTACTGAACCCTCGTCAGTGATCCTCAATCTAAACAATGTAATATGGCCAAAGAGCGTGAAAAATATTATGTCCAAAAATGTAACGAAAACGTAGTAGGATGAGTGGGATATAATGCTACATGACCCATGTTTTAGAAATTTCAATATTTTTTTGACAACAGAAAATTTTTAATGCGTAGAAGAGACAGACGATCAACCGAAGTTGATCGAACTTGGCTACATGTGCCCTCGGGGACTCCTGGTCCACCATGCTGAATATTTGTCTGTTCTTAAATGATGCTATTGAATTTGAAGACGTTTGACATCCGATAGATAAAATTGTCTCCATTTTCAGATCTGCTACTCTCAAGTCCCAATTCAACTTAAGCAGAATGCAAGAGAAAATGTGATGATCTTTGTTTCAAGTTATAATATTTATTACCAAGGTTAGGGATGCTTCCTGCAGGTACATGTACTTTTATTAAGATATAAAAATGGTGGGTTGAGAGAACACCGTATACAAATGATAATGACACGTATCCACAACAATAGAATTGAATTCTATGATTAAGATGTAATGCTTCATAATTAGTGTCCTTGGGTCAAAATAGAATAGTACAGAAATCGTCTGTGTACTATAGTATAGTACTATCTGTATCATTACGCTAAAATCTGATCAAATTTGTGTTTTCGAAATATTCTAAGACAAGAGGCTGATCAAGATTACCTTTAACAGTTTTTTTTATCAAAATGTATCTACTAATATGAAGTCACGTACATAGCCAACCAAGACTATCCAAAATTAGAAATTATAAAATACAACATCTGAAGACAACGATTGAACATGTTTTACAATAAAATCTGTTTAAAACAAGTGACATATTCAATACATTGATTTTAAAGTTCACTCGCCCTTATGAAAATGTAAAATGGTGACTTAATATCGAATATACATGTATATGCATAATTTGAATTCATTCGAGTGATAAATGCAATATGCAACTGACGTCAAAATTATCAGAAGACAAAATTACTGAACAATCTAAAACATGACGACCTGGCGATGATTACAATGAGAAAGATTAAAACCACCACAGTCACCACATATTATAGCCATCACAAACAAATCTAAAACAGAGAATCAAGATTCAAATAAGAAAATATATTTCAAAAATGGTGCTTTTAATGTGATGGACAACATATACATTATGTTTCCAGAGCCGATTCTATCCAATAAGTGTGGACAGAGATTTTAATAATTTTTTTATTTGATTTTTTTTTCATTATGGATATGAATACTTTCAGCAAGTACTTTATGGAGATATGAATATAAAAGGTGGGTTCAAGGATATTGCTCGTATGGTTGGTGAAAATTCGAAAAAAAATACCAGACAATGTGTGTAATTACCAAAGCCTGAAGATCCGGTGCCTGTCGACAATAAAGCTGCAATGTATTAAAATCACACTGGGTATGACAGCATTCATCCACCACTCCACTTCTTTTTTGGATAATTTGTTGACCAATATTCCTCACTTCACTTCCTTAACAGAATGAATGGAAAAAAATTCATATCATCTTGAAGATTCAAGATTATGTTGTAAAGACAACGTTATTTTACCCGAATCGTTAGTTAAGGTATCTATCAAACGTATACAGCAGCGTCAAATAAAAAGATGACATTCAAACTAGGCGGCAGGGAGGAACTTTTCATACCTGTTGAAGAAATAACTGTCTTGGTTCATACTGTATTTATTCCATAAGGAGTGCAACATTAGCTGTCTTCCTTTTGGTGTTCACTTGTGTACTTTGGTTGCTCATATACAAATTCCATGAATGGTAAGATTTGCATAATAATAAGCAAAACTATACACCAATAAACATCCAAACTTAGACAGTTGTTACTAGAGATGTTTCGTTTAAGAACGAATTTGACGAAGCCGAACGCACACGAACTTAAGAGTACATAAAGGCAGGTAAAACAGGGAGCAGTTATTATATGAATATCATGTACCATGATTGATGGAATTAACATTTAGTTGAACATATTGAATAAACTTCACCTCCCAGAAAACCCTAAGAGTCTTAATTTGAACCAATGAAATAGATTAAAAAGGCTGCATAAGACAGGTAAGTACCAATGTGATAATTACTATTAAGGTAGAGCATCCCTCAGGTCTGGGATGCTTATGTTTCCTAAATAACAACTTTTACAATATTTTCATTTCCATATATTAAAAGCTTATGTTAAACCTAATATACAAACAAAATATAACTCTTGGTTTCATGATTATACCGAAAGTGTAGCCGTTTCAACTTTAACATTGGACCCTATGGAAAAAGTAAGAAAAATCCCTTTTTAGGGGCGATGAAATATAACTATAAAAGTTTCTTTTCCCAAAACCATATTAGTTTGATAATCTGAACAATATTCTGAAGAGAAAAAATAGGGTATCCAGGCATAACATTTCCAGAATGCTGACCTGAGGGATGCTTTACCTTAAGTTCAGATGAATGCATGGGAATTTTACGTTTCAATGAAAAGATTAGCACCCCTTTTTTCAGATAAAGCATACTTTTTATCAGGTCGGGTGCTACGATCCCTGTAATACGTCAGAACTTATCCTTTTTTCCAATGATTTTCTCAGAACTTTCTGCTGTTACCCCCCCTCCCTTAATTCAAGTTAAAAAAATACTCTCTATACTTATTGTCGCACTGGACGTTAGATCCTTAGCGCAGAAATAATATTTCGTTAGCATAGAGGTGACATGCAGTTTTCGCATGGCCAAAGAAGGGAGGGGATCTCCAACAAGACCCTGTTGCAGCACCAACAGCAAAACACCAAACTACCGATGCAAAAACACAAAAGACGAGCATACTATGAGACGGAAAAGAGACATACGACATATAAACATCAAACACAAAAGACTACACATAAACCGACGAGACCAATGGGCAACCGGTGCCGACTTTGGATGGCCATTTGCTACGCAAGTAGCAATTGGTGTGTTTATCCTGGATTACGTGCGCACAACCCTCTCACTTTTCCAATTACCCAGAGGTCTCGAAGAACGTACAATTGTTGTGTAAAACAACCTCCTCATTGTTAGATGATCTCACACAAACAAGGCCGCAAAATGTAGGGGCCCCAGCAACACAGATGAATATGTAAATGGATATAAAAAGAGGGCTTGCGTAATACAGACCATGTTCTGCTGGCTGTAGCGAGCTCATTTATGACCCGAGGAGTCCGACTGACATTCAGAGAGTGTCATTTTATCGTTGGAACGACAAACTTGTTTTGCACTTCTCTATCGTTCCCTATTTTTGTCATGGGATCAAGTTACCCAGCCAGTCATATGCTTTGTTTTCTTTCTAGTTGTTTGTGACAAAATTACTGAAAGAATTTCAAAGTACGAAATTTAACGCGTTTCATTTACTATTCTTATACCATCTTATCTTCGCGATCATAACATTAACTGACCGCCATATCAAAATCGAACTGTTTCATCGTTTCATTTCAATCGCAATATGAATAGTATACCATTGTTTTTTATCAATTGTTTTATCTCGATAAAGACATCCGTAACATGACGTTATGGTCATCGGAATATTATTATCTTTACATTGCGTTAATGTTATCGTAAAAAGTATTTATTGATGCGAGTAAACAATAATTATTGCAACTGCGATATTTCGAAGACGATAGATCATCATCACGATGTAATAATGCTACTATATAATGGCAATGAAGACAGTAGCACGATTGCGAGGATGAGATATCGATGACAAGATAATACGATGCGATAATGCAATAACAATATTTTGATTAACGATGGAACGCTGTAGTTATGACGATGGTACGATTGCGATAGAACAATAATGATTTTATAATTGCGATATCTCGAGGGAGATAGAACAAAATACAATGGCGATAATGCGACTTTACAATAACGATGACGATAGTAGTGCGACTTTGTGATTGCGACGATAAGATATCGAAGACACAATAATACGATGCAATATTGTGATTGCAATACTTTGATTGACGATGCCGGATGGTGCAATGTAATGCTGACGATGTATGATTAAGATATAACAATGATGATTTGACAATTGTGATATCTCGGTAGAGATAGAACAAAATTACGATGGCGATAATGCGACTAGACAATAGCGATGACGACAGTAGTACAATTTTGTGATTGCAACGATACGATTTCGATAACACAATGATACGAGTGATGATGCGATACCAATAACTCAGTCGACGTCAGTACGATTAAATGATACGATATAATGAGGGCGGTATTACGATTGCGATTATGCTATGGTTATGACGATGATAAGATGGTAATGATACGATGTTACGATTGCGATCACGCGATGTTACGATGGCAATGAAGCGACAATAAGATTGGTGATGACGCAAAGGTAAAAATGCGATCAGATTGCGAGTATATTATAGCGATAACGCGATAATTCGATAGCGATGACACGATTAAACGATGGCTACAATTCGATGACTATGAAACGATTGCCCCAGTAGTGCAAAAAGCAAAAAAAGTCACTTATTCCCAAGTCCTACGACATTACTTGAAGTAACAAAATACAGAAAAAATGAGAAGTGCAAACAATTGATTCATTCCCTAGAAATGCAAGTATCATCTGTTTATTACGCATTATGTCTTATTTTTATATGAACTAAAAATGAGAGGGCAACTTCGTTCGACGGAACGAGCAAAAAATATAAATACTACATGTCACCTCTTTGTCAACATAGAACTGGTCTATGATTTGCCTGGACCTAAATATTTTACGTCAGGGGGGGGGGGGGGGTTAATTTCATTTTATGTGCTTAAATAAACGACCATTTCATCAATCTTAATATATTATGTCCACTTAATTACGGCTTCCTATTTTATCTGCCTTTACGTACTTTTAAGTTCGTTTGCGTTTGACTTCGTTAAGTACGTTCTTAAACGAAACATCTGTTATTAGACTTATTTAACTAAAAAATACCGGATATAGAACATCCTGCAAAATTCCGTGCGATTATATGTTAAAATTACCCTCTGATCATTCAACTCTTGAAAGTGATGTAACAAAAAGCAACAAGAACTATTGGAAAATGATTCCATTTGCCTAAAGGACGTATAACTGAAGTATTCGACTTTTTATGTAAATATCGAAGAGTACAAGTTAGAGTTACGTTCGCTTTATGATATAATTAGAGTCTGTGTGTCTCTAAGACAAATTTACAGTGGAAATTGTTATAAAAAAATCTGTCTGCATCATAGCCGCTTACATAAAGCAGATCTACTTAGCTCATGTCATTACTGTACATGGAGGAATAATAATTTCCTAGTTTAGAATCGTGGCAATTGAATCCTTAACTAGTCACAGTTAAGCTCTTTAGCAGGTCGTTGACAACCATGGCGGACCTAAGATTAGTGAGATTATGAAATAAATAGCTGTTCCATGCATTTTCTCGATATCTGTTGCTATCGCCTTTGTTCTCTAAGCAAACTGTTTACATGGGATAACTTCCTTATTTGTCCCAGAATAATCCCAATATCGTAGTCCTAAGTTGTTTATATCTTTACCTGTTGATCTCTTTCCGGGACCATGGAACTGGTTTCCACAGAGCAATGACAACAGATCTGTGAGATCAGAACCACATGCCTGTATGTTCCCCTCAATGGATACCGGTGCAATCGTAACCATGAACAGGAAAATATAGTAAGGGGACCACAGCATTGTATGGAAAACCTGCCAAGTAGAAAAAATTGTACGAAATCACAAATACGAAATAAAGATAGATATTACGATGCGATCATCACAAATATATCCTCCTTTTTGGAATTGTTTGAAAAGGAAACGCATGAAAGACAGCCATTCAATCGCAATCCAGAATGTCACTTATCATTCTTGAAAGAGGATCTGATATGATTTTTTAAGATCTCCGTAGCGACCGAGGAACTTCCTCAATGATGATTTCAGGCGTTGTTTAACATAACCCTGAACAAGTAGCCTACTTGTTTTCATGCGCTGGAGGTTTTTGTTTGTTTGCTTCCTTTTTCATCCTGATTTCGTATGCCACCGGGTTGTGATTTCCTGAATTATCGATTTTGTACTGTGTATAGGGATATGGTCATTGTCCATTTTTGTCATTGCAAATCGTCTGGCTCTAAGACTCGGAACATTCTGAAGTATGTTACTGCGAAGATATTTATTTAAATTTTATAATCTTAAAGAAGTCCCCGAGGATATCGCTCACCTAGTTTTAGTTTTGACGCATTGCATTGAAATACATTCTAAATTTCCTGTCATCAAATAAGACCAAAATTTTTAAAACTAAGGGGTATCTCCCTCATTGCATAGCTCTGTCCTTAGCTGGGTTTCGGCATAATTTTTTTTCGGTCATGTTTAGAATTAAGCTCCTTGAACCTACCCTCAGACGACTTTTGGCCATATTTAACGCTTAAATACGCTTCTGAATAAACCCTACACAAAATTTGGAGCCGCTCATTTTGGCAAGAGGAAATTAAAGCTGTGTATTGTAGATTGCGCCAGGAGAATTAACTTTGGCTTTATTTAAACGAACGTTATGAAGTACTACTGACGAGGATTTAAATATCCGAAACACGCGTCTAGTACAACAAAATTGGTACAATAGAACATATATTTCAATATTGACAATCTAAGACTCGGAACATTCTGAAGTATGTTACTGCGAAGATATTTATTTGAATTTTATAATCTTTAAGAATATAAAATCCACCTAATTAGATTGACATTAAATTAAAATTCAAAAGATCCAAACTTTCAGAGAAGAAGAATAAATGAAATGACAAATATGGAAAATGACCATATCCCTGTATACAGCAAAAATTAGATAATTCAGAAAATCAGAAACCGAAGGCATACAAAATCAGGATAAAACAGGAACCAAAATATCTCTTACAAGATAGAATGTCTCCAACGTGTAATAAAAAATCAACAATAATGAGAAAAGAGGGGATCACCAACAACACTCGGTTGCATCACCAGCAGCAAATCCCGAAACACCCACTGCAAAAAAAAAAAACAAAAAAAACAAAACAAAACAAAACAAAACAAAACAAAAAACAAAGCAGACACGCACAGAATGAGACGGAAATGGTACAATGAACGCCAAATCACACAGAAACATCAAACATAAATGACTACACATACACCAGCGAGACCATGCAATGGGCAATCGGAGCCGACTTAGGACGGTCATCTGCCACGTCAGTAGCAGACGTTGTGGTTGTCCTGGATTACGTGCGCACAACTCTCCCACTTTTCCGATTACCCAAAGGTAAGACAACCTCCTCACTGTTAGACGACCACACACAAACAATACAGGAAACCGCAGGCGTCCTAGCAATACAGATGGATATGTAAATGGATATAAAAAGAGGGCTTATGTAATACAGTCCGTGCTCTGCCGTCTGTATCGAGCTCATGTATGTTATCACCCGAGGAGTCCGACTGACATTCAGAGAGGACAGATGATCGGGGCCCTTTCTTCTCTAAAGAGGTTTGGACAGGGCCCGTCATAGAGTCCCGTCGTCACAGTCAGTCAGAGTGCAAGTCTTAAGAATGAGCTGGTACAAGACTGTAGATTGGTCAAGTACTAAGCCTAGTGTCTGTCTGGTGACATTAGGATCATATCCCGTTATAAAAAGCGTTTGATGATTCTGACGCATTTTCGATGGTTATGCTGTCTACCTTTGATCCTTCTTATTTTGTTAATGTCATCATAAAATGCAGGTTGTGAAAATTTAATACCCAAAGTACTATACTCTGTTGCTTGTAGGGGTCCGAATTTCAAAAAAGTTGACATTAATTTTTGTAAAATTTCCAGAAAGTTCTTACTACTTTTTGTATACATGCATAACAATAATGAGAAGTACATCCACACAAAAAGACCACATGAAAAGCAAAAACAAGTTTAAAACATCAAAGACAAGACATAAAAGGAAAATGACCAAGGTTTACCCGAAGTCGAGGTAGTGTTTGGATCTACTTTAAGATAAAACCTTGATGACACTGTAGATATGGGAATTGCGTACAAAGTAGATAAGTTGTTCTTGACACGAAAGCAACTATGTTAAAGACAAAGCAAAGTACTGTACTACCAAAAAAGGCATTAGATCTATCTTTTCGTGGCTCATTGATTTGTGATGAGGTAAATTATTTTTCATGATGCTAAGGTAATGGTTGGAATTTATATTATTTACTAGTCCCCGAAGCTTCTGCACTGACTTGAAATGTTTGTAAATTTTCTTATTACTTTTTTGTGCTCAGATATTGGCCTTGATCGATCTATTGATATCTCAATCATATTGCTCCGTATCATGTTAATTGTTGTGCTGCTTAGCTATATGTTATACGGTTGTATTAATGTGTTAGTATTATTAATATTTGTTACCGTATACTATGTATACAGTGATACATTTTGGAGCTTCAAAATTGATCCTTGTTATCATCATTGCACTTTCATCCTTTTTACAAGTTAGACGTATACAAAAGAGAACTGTGACGTTCATAAGAAAATATAAATGTGCGGTTTAGATAGATTAGATAAGATCAATATTAAAAGATAATCAAAGGACTGAAAGTCCTGCGAGTTGGCAAAGTCTAATATTGAATAAAGCCTTTGTTTGTGAAATACGAATGCTCCCGGCGGAGTATAAACACCATTTTTCACCAAGTATGTGAAAGGTCAAGGTCAGGGTCACTGGGCATAAAAATGTTGGTATCTATGGAAAAATTGTGTGACAAGGAATACATATGTGAAATATAAAAGCCATATAATTTACCATTCAAAGTTTTTTGGACAAACAGAGGGACAGGCCAAAAACTATATACCCCCGAATCTTTGATTCCGGGGTGCATAAAAAGTTTGTTATTTCTTAATCTCTAAGCGGTATTAGTCCCCTACCAGCATAAATCTAAGTCATAACTTTTAAAGTGTGTCTTACTTGTACAAGTACGTGCTTATTTTTCTCACATTGTCTAAAAGCGCTTAAAATAAAATTTTATGTACCGGTATTCATTTTCATATGTTGATCAGCCAACGCAGCATTCATGAAAGACATCATAAATGTCTGAATTGACATTACAGTTAAAAGGCACGTGAAAATGAAATCTTACCACATAGGATTAAGACTTATAGAATCTACATGTATCATAAGGTGTGAGCATCGACAAGGAAATGCACTCCGAATGTCCAGAATTTGCTTGTACAATGACAAGACTTGCCGAGTCATGGACAAAAGCAAATCCCAGACAAGAGGTATAGATTTAAGGAATCATTATTTTATTTTTTTTTTGGTTGATCGAGGTATCAACACCAAAAATTTAGGGAAAACTGCATTGTGCGCATAGCGCAAGATGCACAAGTTTTTCCTCAATTTTTGGTGTCGATACCTCAATCAACCAAAAACATATTACATTGATTAGTTATCATTTCATTTTGTTGCTTTCCAACGTTTTTGCGGCTTTGAAACAGTGTTGCTAACGACGTTGCTAAGCACGTACTTCCGTTTGGTGTTGATAAAGGTATCAACAAAATTTCTCGGCCAAACGGAATCGTCGTTTCTTAATAATAACAATAGAAATTAAATGATTTCCTTGTGACGTTATCAATGATCACACCCAAGTGATTGACGTTCGATAAGTTTTCTTTACTTTTCTGCCATCTTTTGATCAAGGTTGAAGCGACGCAGTGTGTCGAATATTTTTCTCCTTACCGGTATGTGCAAAAACGTCAAAAATAGTACTTTTCCTATGCCTTATCAAGACTAAACGTCATAGTCAACGTGGATGATCGATTTGCCATTTTGCTTTATACGAGTACAGTTCTGTAAATATGGGATAAAAGAATATTTTTTCCCAGCGTTTCCATGAATATCCAAGCCCACGGTAATAACACGTGATGAAGTGAGTGTGATGGAATACTACAAGTAGTACATGGACATACATGTATATACATTTATTGCAGTCATTAGGTGAAGATTTATTCAGCCTTGAAAAATTAAATTCATCGAGGACAATGCTCTTCTTATAACCCGAACTGTAATGTACATCGTTCATTCACCCAATCAAACACAACACAACCCCCCCCCCCCTCCTTCCCAAAAATCGAACTTCGATAAACAGATAACGACATACAGTAAATAGACGATCTAGTCTTTCGAATTGTGGTTTTTCATAATCCTTTATACAACAGATAAGAAAATATTCAAATATTCTATCAGTTATTTTCAAGAACTTACTACAAATCCAGTTCGCCGTTCATCGTATGGCCTTCCGAGTGTCCTCTGATCTTAAGACGCAAGAACCATAGCGATTTATATTGACATCAACAGACTATTTTATATCTATCTTTTCATCAATGAAATATAAATCGACATGGTTATAATAACTATCATTAGGCCTAACCTCTGGTCATTCCCCCGGAAAAATACCGCATGGCCGGCATAGCGCAGTGCCACTTTGGACTACTTAAAAGTTGAATTCCTACGCGATACGAGAACTATACTCCGAATCTTCATTACAAATAGCTCTATAGACCATTTTTTTACTCCAATAATTGCATTGGAATCATCATTTACAACTTGCACTCATTGTGTCGTTTAAAATGTTTTTGTCCAAATAATAGTGGTACTATTTCTTACTAAAGTAAGACTACAGATTTTTGACCGTTGCACGGTTCGTGCAGGCCCTAACTGGGGCATTCGATTCCAATGAATAGTTGGCTTTGCCAACTCAAAAACCTCAGTAAAGAGCACGTTTATGGTATTTTTATGCTTATTCAGTGATGGTGTAGCTAGGCTATCCTTGCTACTACCTGACTACCTTTAATTGGGAGGTATAGCGAAGAAAAACAGTCACTGACCTCCTCTCGGGCTCTTTGTAACACAGCAAATCAACTAAAACTCTAATTCATTCTGTTTATTTCACGCATTCTGATTGGTTCACGGGATTTCTACAAGCATGTATAACGACGATATACATGCCGCAAACTGACTCACTTGACATAATTTAAAATGTATTCCTATGTACATTTGCACGTTACAAGCTTTAACGCACTTTTTGCGTATGACGTCATGCTTCCCTTTATCCTTCGCTCCTATGACGTCAGACTGTGACGTAAAACTACAAGGTATGAGCTTGTTAATGGCGTTCTCCACATGTAAACAACAGAGCAAGTAAGTTTATAATTGATTACACTTTGATTTTTCGCCATTGTTATAAATACGAAGCAGTTGTATTTCATATTTTGCAGCGCAATAATTTCTGTTGGTCGTTGTTAGTCCTCCGTAGCAACGTCACCTCTAAAGCGATACGTGAGACCCTCTGAGGGGTGTAGAAAATTAAAATATGTCACATGAATTAGATTAGGGATAAACGTACTGTGTTTTGTGGTTCCGACAGGTATATGTTGGATATACTGTTGGAAACATACGTTATACCGTCGGGGACAAGCCCCGACGGTATACATGTAACTATATCCAACATATACCTGTCGGAACCACAAAACACAGTACATTTATCCCCTAAATATCAAACTAACGAAACGCATAGATACATGTAGCTACTACAAGTAATTAGAAGAGTGAATAAATATGCAAAATTAAGGAATGATAAAATGTTATTCACTTAGATTGTAGTTTTAAGAGAAGATTTTCTACACAATGAATTATTATTGAATGAGAGCACATTTTATAAATAAAGGAAAAGTGAAGAGGAATTGAGATTATTCAAGAGTGATAGAAGTGAAGGGAGAGGGGAGGGGATATATTAAGACCTTTTTACTGTTTATATTGTATATCATTTTGTTTGTACATGTACGTTGATATGGTATTTATCAGAAACAACCAATCTTGCCAAGAATTATTGAATTGTCAAGGCTATTTTGTTTTTGGGGTTTTTTTTTGCTATGCATTCGTCGACCTTAAATCAAATTTTAATATCAATGATCAATTTTCTTAAGAAGAGCGATTCTTTTAGACATTTTGACTTGTAGATATACGATTTTATTGTCATGAATATTTTATTTTCAACTACAGATTCTTGAATATAATTGCCAAATAATAAGTGTTTCATATAAATTTCCAAATTAATACCGTGATCAAAACAAAATTGCTCAAACTATGAAAAGAGAAGTTTCGTCTTTTCATATTCCCAAAATAAGTGGACTATTGTCTCTCTAACAATTTCACAAAAAAGCAATTTGGTGTGTCTGATTTTCCTATTTTATTGAGAAAGATATAAGTCGTCAAAATGTAATGGTTGATTCTAAATTGTAACCATTTCATTTTTGTACATTGGAATTGTTTAAAAGGGAGGGACTAGACATGTTTCAAATCATCATCATTTAAATGAACAACCTCATTCCATTTTTGTTTTGACCTTCATTCAACTTGCATGTTTGTTAGAATGTCGTAAAAGCATATTGATCCTTATTACTTAATTTGATACTAGTAAATTATCCTCCTCGGGCATAGATCTGTCCTTAGCTGGTTCTTTGTCATAAAGTTAAGGTCATGTTTAGAACTTCGTTCTTTTTCGCCCTTGAACATCACTGATGATATATTATTTATTGAAATGCGCATGTGGTGACCCAGATTATTACTACAGAACGTATATTTTAATATAATATGTTTATTCGCTCACTAATTGGATATCCTCTATTTCCAGCATTACAGATGAGACATATACTACTGTAATGCGCATACTCTGCACTGAAATTATTACAATAGAACATTAATTTCGTTATTGTATTTTAAAGTGTCATATATATGCAAAATCTAGCCATGACTGAACATTGTCACAGCAAAAGATGACATGTGTTTAAGGAAAGGGTTAGAACATATATCGGTCAAGTGGATCTGTTTGTTTCATAAATAATGGTAGTTTTGGTTTAAATTTTGTCTCTAAGATGATGATGAATTGTTTATTTTTTAAACCCGAATTTTTTTCACAAACCAATAAATTTAAAAAGTATGATAAAAGAATCCTACCTTATAGATTTCTCCATACGAATAAGTGATAAGGAATATGCATAAGATCAAATACTAATATATAATATTTTTTTTCAATCAAGCTCTCTTATTCGCTCTTAAATCTGATGAACTTATACTTTCGTGTCACATTTGTTAACACATAACCAAGTCTTCATCAGGAAGTTTGTTTTAAAGAGGCGTTTTATAACAATTATGATGAGTACATCCAGTACATCATGGCTTGCTAAACGATTTTGTTAAAGATGTTTTCTATTGTTTTTTTTTTCTTTTTTGATAAATGCTATTATCAATTCATTACTGATTAAATATCAGTGTGAAGTACGACAGAGATATCAAAATCGATATCAAACAACAAAAGGCAATTTTAATGAGGAATAGATTTTCTCTCACCCCGGACAGAGATATCTACAGATTTACCCGTTCTGAGACAACTCTGTCTCGCAACTCAGATGTTTGTCTGTAACCCCTTATTGTGACGGCATAGACGATTACTTAGGGAAGCTGTGTTTGACGTCACATGGAGTAACATTTAACGCAAAATAAGCAATGATTATTTCAAAGAATTATGTAAAAATAATCAATCACCCCTTTGTACATGGACAGGGAAATCCCATCCTCGTATCAAAGATTTGCAACTTCCCTGTCCCCGTACAAAGGGGTGATGGATTCTATTAATCCAGCAAGTCTAAACTGCACTGTGCACAGCGGAACATGCCCAGAAGACGCAAATAACGTCAGAAAAAACTACAACAGGGAACAATATAACAAAATCAACACAGAATGGTCCAACAATTATTCAAGTAATAATGTCGAAGGGTTCCAATTCTATACCTTCTTGAAGAAATTTTCAAACCGATTTCCATGTGCCAGACATGTTTTTCGAATATCAAATTCTCATCAGTGATGCTTCCAGCCAAAGTGCTTTTCATAAGCAGCCAAAATCCCTCGTGTTATTTTTAGAATGTAAATTTCAGCATTTACTTTACAGAGAGTGCGCGGGTCCACCTGTATGGTCGATTCAGTAGCATATCTAATTGAAATCTATGTTCAAAATAGCATTGGAGGGATGGTGCTAAGATGTTGACCTCCTTTTATTTCGATATTTTTCAAGGGAACGCATCAAAACGTAAATGACGAATGGCATTTAATTAATTATGGGGGGTTAATTTGAACACAATGCCAACTTTTGAGGCTCATCCGTTATACATTAAAGAGATTTCAGGACAATCCCCTCCTACTTACATGGATAAACAGATGTCTCACGAGATGCAAAGATGGCGTCAAACACAAAATCCAAAAATCACAATCCATAGGCTTGAAAATATGAAACAAAACAAATACAGGGAGGAGATCCCGAACAGTAAAGATAACGGAACGAGAAGAGATTATAACACAGCACTATAGAAACTCGAAGGACAACACTATCAGAAGGACATTATCCACGGAGACGAAGTGTGAGAACAGAGTTTTTGTAGGTGGCGTCGCTCACTGCATGGCTCTGCTTTCATAAAAAAGAAAAGTAAAATACTAGTAGATATAAAAAGCAATGAACGTACAAAAATCAGTCTATGCTCTGCTTACTTGAGCAAGTTCTTATTGAACAATGCCTGAATGAAAAGATACTAGTACTCGCTACAGCCGGCAGAGCACGTACTGTGTTTCATATTCGTTTTGTTTTTATATCCGCATAGACTTCCGTGATAACTTGTGTTGATCGATGTATCAACAAAATTTCTCAGCCAATCAGAATCTTCGTTTCTTGAAAATGACAATGGAAATTTAATGATTCATTTTACAGTGGGAAAGTTATTTTACACCACAATCGTGCGTTCCTCAAGAACTCTGGGTAATCGGAAAAGTGGGAGGGTTGTGCGCAAGTAAACCAGGATAACCACGCTGTCTGCTACTGACGTGGCAGTTGGCCGTCCTAAGTCAGCAACAATTGCCCATTGGTCTCGTTGCGTTATGTGCAGTCATTTGTGTTTGATGTTTCTGTGTGCCTTGTACCATTTGCGCCTCTTTCTGTGCGTGTCTGCTCTGTTTTTACAGGGTGTTTTGGGGTTTTGCTGTTGGTGCTGCAACTTGGTGTTGTTAGAGATCCACTCCTTTCTAGTACAAAATTTTAGATGGGACCATCACCATGCATAATGTTCTTTGGATGACTTTCGAATCATATCCTCAGTAAAGAAGGTGACTGATTTGGTTCTTTTACAGTTTCGATTGAATGGAATGAAGTTTGATCTGCTTTGATCCGTCTGTACTAACTTGAGGACAAATCAATTCAAGATATCACGGAAATGATATTGATCTTTCTGTAAGGGATACGTTTGTGACCGACAAAAATCATCACTGAGAAAGTTCTAAGGTCGATACGAAAACTCGCTATACACTATGATGTCCCATTGTCCAGAATGGTAAATGTTAAACGTCTTCATATTGAATAACATCATTCAAGAACAGAAATGATATTCTGTCTTAGACTACTGGGATCGTCCAACAGCAGAACATACTTTGTATCTTACTTAGTAGAAGTATCCGGATGTGACACGTCTGCGAATTGAAGCGACGGGTGTTGCATGCAAGCAGGAGATGCTGACTTTTGAGCACCTGGTCCCACTCCTTTATCGGGAGTTCGCTTCTTTTCATGAGGTGGAGGTTTTTGTCCGTTTGCTTTGGTTCCTGTTTTATCCTGATTTTGAATGTCTTCGGTTTGTGATTTCCTAAATTATCTATTTTGTGCTGTATATGGGATATGGTCATTATCCATATTTGTCATTCCAACAAGATTCAGCATGCGTCATATCAAAATTACAACTAATACTAGTATATAAAAGATTTCAGCTTTATATTTAATGAAAAGTGATATTTGAATCTAATTAATCCTCGTGAGACCATTTGTAAATTAACGTTACGTTATAATCAACGAGCAGTCACGGTTACATGTAAATGCTAGGACAAAAGAAGTATAATACAATTGACAAAATATCATATGTAACTTTATCATTTTATATCTCTATAGAAAACATTTCCGGGTCTCTTCGATAGGTCCGTTTCAAAATTTTGTATAAGTCTTATTTGAGAAAACACCGAATATAAATATAAACGAAATCATGTGTCACTTACGATTCATAATCACCCAAAATGCATATCGTTGCATGCTTGGATGCCGGGGCAATGCCTGGTATAATTTTAATCATACAAATAATCACTAAAAGAAAAATAAGCTTTTAGGCGCAATACATGACGAAATAGCTTTTCTCCCTATCTTTTGTCTAGTATTTATTTCCAAGTTATAGAAAGATCCCTACCATGTCTTAAATATGACACATCAAAATTCAGCGAACTTTTTATTTTTTGAAACGCAAATTTCTTTCAATAGGAAAATGATTTCATCCTATTTGGACATAATGCTGTCCTACGACACTGATGGTCACATGAACACCTCACTCTATGACAAACGTGACGACTTCAATTTCAGCATTACAAACTTTCCTTTTCTGAGTAGCAACATCCCTTGATACGCTTTGCCAGGGCAAGCACCAAATATACGGATTTTGTTCTGAGAGCAAGGCGTCTTTCAGATAAGCTTCTCAGTCAGGGATATGTTTGTGACCGACTAACATCTGTTTTAGCTGGTTCTTTGTCATAAAGCTTAGGTCATGTTAAGGATTTCGTTCTCTTTCGGCCTCGAACATCACTGATGATAAATTATTTGTTGAAATGCGCATGTGGTGACCCAGATTATTACTACAGAACGTATATTTTAATATAATAAATATATTTATTTGGCATTATTTTGATACCCTCTATTTCGGTTTCCAGCATTACAGATGAGAAATTTACTACTGAAATGCCGATATGGTGCACTGAAATGATTATAATAGAACATTAATTTCGTTATTGTGTCAGTGTCAGATCTATGCAAAATCTAGCCATGACTGAACATTGTCACAGCAAAAGATGACATGTGTTTAGGAAAGGGATAGACCATGTTCCAAAACAAATGGGCAGTTTTAGGACTAATTCCTATTTCAATTTTGTCTCTAACATGATTTTAAAAAAAAATTTTAAAACCCGAATTTTCCGGCCAAAAAAATATGATATAAGAATCCTACCCTATTGATTTCTCCGTACAAATAAGTGATAAGCAATATGCATAAGATGAGGTACTTATATAGAATTTTTTTTTTCAATCAAGCACTCCTGTTCGCTCCTAAATCTAATGAACATACACTATAGTGTCACATCCGTTTACATCTAAGTTAATTTATAAAGAAGCTTTTTTACGACAGAAGTATGATAAGGCCATCTTTGCTTGTTAAAAGATTGTTTAGATATGTCTTCTATTGTTTTTTTTAATCCAGTGAGTGTTATTATCAATGCATTGATTACTGATTACACAACAGAAGCGTACACGTGTTAAAAAGAAATGTGTCGCCATATGTTGCAAAGGAATTGACCTCATATAATAATAATAAAATAATGTCAAAGAAATTGCAGATTCTTAGTTTTGGAGATCAATATATACCTTTTATTAATTAGCAGCCATAATAAAATATCTTGAGACACCGGAGTTGGTATATCAGTGATTTAAAAAAAAAAAAAAAAAAAAAAAAAAAAAAAACAATGCACACACTCAAACGCCGGTAACTATTTTACTAGCTCTTTACAAAAACATAGAATAATTGCAGATTTTGAAGAAAACAAGATTTTCTAAGACGACTGCCAGTGTTGGATGTAAATTGCTAAATAGCTCTCCAGGCGAACATGTTTTGATAGAAAAAATCCCTATCAGTGACAAATTGTTTTTCTTAGTCATATAGAAATGAATATTGCTTTGTTTATTCTGTCCCGGGCCATTGCATGCCTTCCCTTATATACTTTTTAAAAACTCTTTATTGTACCGTAATGGTTATTGACGTACATATGTACTCATTTGAGGACATTTACGGAAGTGATAATGATATTCAAGTAAGAATCATCATGCGTCATATCAAATTTCAACTAAATAATAAAGACTTTTTTCAAACATCTGCACATATATGAAATAACAATAATTTGAATTTGAATATATGTAGAATAAATAATATATTTCCTTAACCTTTCTCTTTCCTCATGAAAACTTAATCATGACAAAGTCTGGGAAAATTTGCATGTCCCCATACCCATTCAGAGCATTATACCATAGAGAGCATGTAGAACTGTGACTCTAACATGGTAGCATAGAATAGTACATTTACGTAAAATAAAATATTCCAACCCCTTGAAAACTTTATTTTTTTCAATTATCTTCGAAAAAGAACTTTTTTCAGTTTTACTCAAAAGCTGATCCGAAATAATATTTAAGAATCTAACTATTCATTATATCTAAAAGTTAACATAGAATGGCAAAAGCGTCTCACTCTTATGTCCTGTTTACATGGAAGCTTTAATGCGCATTAAATCGAATTTAATGCGCATTAGATTTTAATTGCGTTCACACGGCAAACTTAATGCGCATTACTTTAATTCGCATTAGATTTAATGCGCATTAGATTTTTTCGTGTGAACGCAAAGCGAATCTAATTTGCATTAAATCTAGCACATGCGTATATGATGTACTTAAGATCTACCGTATGTATAGACCACAACTTGAAAATTTCAACCAGCCTTGGACATCGAATCATAAAATAAGAAGCCAAAATACTATTCAGTTCATTATGCAATGAAACGAGTCTTTTGACTTACGTAAAGTAACGTTGTACTATGACGTCATTTTATCTCATAATAACGTCATGCGTCATTCTTTAGCCTTGCTAAAAATTAACTTACAATGATGAAAAAAAAAATTCGGAAAAATACAATAACTGAATGAGTTGACATAAATTCTACTCTTCATGATGTGGAAAATTATTGCTATCAGTGCAACTGTACCAAAATCTAATGCGCATTAGAATCTGCCGTTTGAACGCAATGCGAATCTATTTCCCATTAAAATAATGCACTTGAAATCTAATGCGAATGAGATTTAATGCGCATTCATGTGAGAAGGCATTAGTTGACCTATTAATGGGGGATAATACTAATAACCTATGATCATAGTTACACTAAAAGAATTCCTATATTACATTCTAACCAATGCTTGATTATAATTCAATTACAAACTTTCTTTCAAATCCATGAAATTTAGCTGCTTTGAAATCCTATATTCATGTCTACACCACATTCGATACATTTAAAAATATAGCAAATATTCTACTTTCTCCCCCGAGCAAAGGAAAGATTTCTTGTTTATCCATACTATAGTAAGAAAATTACTTATTCTATCATCCAATAAAGGTCAAACACAAAACGTAAAATTGAGAATAGAAAAATCACTATCAATAGGCATAGAAATGTTTGAAAAATATGAATCCGTTTACCAATGTGGAGGGAAGTTAATTTTAGAAAAGAACAGCTGGGGTGCCCCATGACAACATCATGTTTATTCAGTATGACTGAAATGCCATAAATCAATGCATAATAGATCGAGAGTTTTAAGTAAAGAATTATACAATGAAATAATGACACAATGTGACGAAATAAGTTTATTACCATTAAGATGTTGACTATTCGGAACTTATTTTGTTTGCGGAAAGTATTCCCATGCTGTTATCTTGTTAGTAAGTGTTGCACCGCGGTGAAATCATGAAATGTTGAAAACGTTAGATCTAGTTCATGAATTTTTCTGTACTGTCTCTATGTGGTTTATTTTGGAATTATCTCAAAGAAAGCTGGATTGTGAGAAGAAATATTCCGTTTAGTGTAGGATGTGTCATCAAACGACATAGAGTTATTGTATATGCCATTGCCTCTGTCGTATGTTGTTGATGTCGTATTCTGTAATCGGCAAGACGTTATCACTGAAACAGGTCAGGGATTAACGGGGGAAATGATAAGATTTTTAATTTTTTTTTAACGGGGGAAATGATATAGATTTTTAAAATTCGTCTTTCTATATCAAAGATGTTTTTCTGCATTCAATACTGTATCGGAGTTTAAACTTGTTGATACATGTATTCAAATTCATCCGCAATGTTGGTCGTTATGACGTCACATTTATACGAAAATCAATAACGATCGTCTTGAAAGCTTTATCTCTGGCAATTACAGTGGTTGTGCATATATTGTGTATTCAATGGCTACAATGTAAGCCTTTTAGCGCGAAATACACACTGGTGGAGAAATAAACATCGCTCTTGCTTATTTCGTACCAAATTCTTAAATATTTCATTCGATCATATTTATCTTTTATAAGATGCACATCCCCTTCTTCGATTGGTTTTTCTTGTCTGGGGTGGTGTTCCCCCGGAGATACAGAACCCCACTTTTCAGTATAAGTGGCGTTCTGTATATCCGGGGAGAACGATGTTTAATAAAATCTTTTCCGTTTTCTATTGATTTCTGTACTGGAAAAATACATGTTTTGACCCAAAAATTATACAAAACAGATAAAAAATTATATTACTTCATATTCTAATGAGATGCCTTATATACATTTTCCGATAAAAAAAAAAGAATTCTTGAAATTTCAAATTTTCAAAATTCCATTTTTCAGCTCCTTAATTGTAGATGTCGCTGTCAAATACATACAAAAAAGTCCAGCATTCTATGACCGTGAGACTTAAGACAACTGCTAAAATATATTCTGTGTGTGTTGACTTGATTTAGAGAATGTATTCCTTAAGAAATACAACTGTATCAAGACATTACATTAATAATCTTCATTGTAAAAATGAAATTTGTTGCAAGTGACGCCACCGTGAAGAAACAAAATGACGATATAAATACGTATACTTTAATTCATAAGTGCAATTCCAGTGATTTTAAAGTCTGTTAGACATACTAATTTTTTGTAGATACTTCTATTTCAAAATCGAAACGCAGTAAACTCTGAAGACTACTAAATCAACAACGAGAAACATATGTTTTTACATCATGCCATAGCAAATATTCTTATATTCTGGTCATAGTAGATCATATTACTAGTCACATCGTAAATTGTGGAAGAGATCTCAAGACTACCCAGCACGGGCAAACAACGTAATAAACCTATGTATTCACGGTATTGCAACCAACATCAGACAAAACAACCTCAACAGACATTAAGAAAGGAGGATCTCCAACCAGACTCGGATGCAGTACCCACAGCAAAAAACAAACAATAAAAAAACAAACAAACAATAAAAAAAACCAAACAAAAAACCAAACAAACAAACAGACAAACCCAAATTAGAAACCTTTTTTCTTCAAATACTGTATGCCATCCAAAAAAAGCATGATATTGGCAAGAACTATTATCATGATAAGTAGTGCCATGTAGCAAGCTGGGGTACGATATCAACCAAGCGAACACATTTTAGAAAATAAGAGGGGAACACGATATGCATAAGCGTTTTATGAATATCTAATAACCTTAGATTATGTCTTAAGTGCCCACCCTTTTTTGGTACACAATTTCTCATCAATGCGATATTAATTAAAACTTGAAATAGTTTTGTGTGTTGACTGATAAACATTACTGTTTATATGCAGTGATTACATCGGTTGCTACGCACAAACTAACCTCATGCACACATAGTTACCTATATGTGTTTCATGTTTTTATATAGAGCCAAAATCTGAGTACAAAAAAAAATGAATATACCCTCCTTTGTGCATATAGTACTAGCTAGGCGAGAAAAGTCAAAAGTACAAATCGAAATGGTCATCCAGAATAACTAAACCCAAGAGATAATTTTCGTCGTGAAAGACCATCCCGGGGGAATTTTTCTAAGATAAGGGAGCTATATCCTCTCTATGCTAAAGATTAGATGGCGTGCTATAAGCTGATTGCTGTGGGAATCGTAAGGGAACGCCATGGAGACGGTTCACTATATAACACCGGTCATCAGGCAAAGTCGTAGTAGTGCATTCTAAGAGAAAATAAACATACCAAAACCATACTGGAACTCAAGAGATTACCTTAGCAGATTTTACAAATTAAACTTCGAAGATTTTCATAGTCCATTTCAACTTGGTCACTTTCAATCAATTTTACGATTTTTTTTTACCATAGCACTGTCTTCAAATGTGAAATGAAAATCAACTAAATCAATCGCTTAACTTACAACCCCCTATCTTTTCAAAACTTAAATTTCTTTATTCTCGAGTAACGATGTACCAAACAGATTCGCTTATCGAGTGTACCTCTCAATTTGTAGTCGACATCTGTTCGTAAGAATTGTTTCCTTTAACACCCCTTCCGATCACGTCATCATTTAATTATTTTTTTGTTAACTGCATTACAAGATGTTAAAAAGCGTGGGATTATTGGGTCTCAACGCCTATGTAGTTGATCAATACCTAATTACATATCGAAAAACTGTTAAAGGAAATAAACGAGTTCACTAGTTATACATGGTGCAATTCAAATGTCAGATTCACGCCTGAATACTAGTATGCTAGTCGATGGATGTGATTGGTCAGTTATTGATGACGTTCAGGCTTAGGATCGGTATTCCTAAAAAAATAAGCCAAATGCAAAGAGCAAAACGCAAAAACAAAAAACCCACCCAAAAAACAAAATGCAAAAATGTTCTTCACTGTAATAGACCTGGAAGGAATTGACAGCAGGCACCTCTAATTGTCTTTGTCTATGATAGGGTATTTTATAATGGATTTATTTTCGAAAATTACTTATTTAACCAATTGAACCATGTCTTGTTGCAGGCAGGGCTTCTGTGTCTTTAGTTAATACAAAGAGCGAAAGCCAACCGCTAGTTATATATATCGATAGCAGTGGACATATATGTTCATATCAAGAAGGATACAGCTTAAAAAGACATTTGTAATACTTTTATTTTTTATGAAATGCTCTTTGGATGACCTGCAAATTTGTCTGCAATTCGTCAACGGTCTCCTTATTTAAACCCAAT
This sequence comes from Pinctada fucata, assembly GCA_028142955.1. Taxonomy (NCBI): domain Eukaryota; kingdom Metazoa; phylum Mollusca; class Bivalvia; order Pterioida; family Pteriidae; genus Pinctada; species Pinctada fucata. The sequence goes on along the minus strand of AP027104.1, from coordinate 54,285,960 downwards.
AGCAACATTTGTAAAGTTTTCATATAAATTATAATATTTATATAGGAAAACAATGTACGAATGACTTACCCCGCCACCGTATTTTGATAATCCATCCATCAATTTGTATAACCATAAGATAATCACTAACATGATGCAATAATCACAGCGGAACACACACGTATGATACGAGGAAGTAAGGAAAAGGGGGCCGCACGTAAACGAACACGTCAGCATAACGGACGAAGACAGCGACAAGAACCATAGTAAAATATCGACCAACAAACAAGGTAAATACAACTGAAACATGAAGGGTAAATATAGAGAATAAGTGTCTCAATTTGTGTTTTGTTTCGGGTATGCAACACAGTAAGTGCATTTATCTTACATGTAAATAGTGTTCTTAGTAATATCTTGAACATCAAAGAAGTACCTATCAACTATTCTCAGTCTCCAAGTCGAGAAGGTAAGGCAAAATTATAAAACTTTCCATTGGAACTTTTTTTACCGAAGTGATACCAGGTGCCCGGGGAGAACCAGTGTCTACACCTTTCCTTCTAGTAAGCAGGAATCCCGAGACAAATCGTCAGAATAACCGATACCGTTCTGGTGTGGATATTTATGAACTTCTGGAAAACAATGACCAGGTGCAGGAATTGACATTACAAGTATTAGCTTTTACAAAAAGCTTGCCGGCAGTTAGCTTGTAAAATACTAGTAAGAAAAATTGGAATAAACGATTTTTGTTCTTGTTGACCAATCGCACATTTCCGGGCTTTTCCGTTTTTATTTCCGATTGAAGCTACGGAAATTTCCGAGGATCTGTGATTGTTGTAGGATCTTTCGGATGAAAATGCACTGATACGATATGACTTTCATTTGCCAAGTCATCTAGACTCTTGAGCCGACCTGATGAAAGTATCTTATACACAGATTCTGAATAATCTTGACGAATATTTGCATATTTTGTAATTGTCCACCAATCATATTGCCAAGAGTTATTTTATCCGTGCAAGTATGTCACGATTGATTACAGTATACCGGCAGTCATGACTGCCGGTAATAAGTTCAAAATAGTATTACTAGTAGTTATATTTATTCAATTTCTTATGCATTGGGACGTTACGGGCGTTTCATGCAGAAGTACAACACGTACCACTTCAATAGTTTCATCTCGGGGAAGAACACTGGTTTTGCATGTTCATAATTATATATGGAAAGCAATAATACCAATGGCTAAACAAACTATGCAGGCAGAAAATGGACTTCATTGTAGATGGCACCAAGAAAAAGAACAAGCAACCAAATAATGTTTAGAAAACTAGGTGTGAATGAAAAAAATATAAAAGGAGGACCAATGACTTATGGTGTATGATTTCGTGCCGGTAAACAAACAGTAAAACCAATGAAATCATTGATGAAAGTCAAATACGAACCCCTTATTCAAAATCCAAAATTCACAAGCTATTGGCTTACAAATTCTTGAAAAAAAAGTAAAACAGAACTTTCTCATGAGAAAAGAGAAGAACACTTACACAGTATCACGAAAGACAGCACTTATGAACAAAATACGGAGTCCAGTGCAAGAAAGGAATGTATTGTAAGCGGTGCTGTTAAATGCACGCTCTATACACATGTAGTATCTAATTACGTAGGATTGAAACGGAAGCTTAAGCTTCTTCAAGTTGTATTATTTAAAAACAAGGGGGTTCGAAATTTGGACCCTGGGTCTAAAATCATTCAAGTCTTTGCTTCCATGCCCCCTTCTCTCTTTTAATTTTTTTAAATCCTGGGCTACAAAATCAATTTAAAATTATTGAATGTACTTCTCACCTTTTTGCCCTTCACGTGTACTCAAGGAATAATTATCCTTTAACAATATGTGCCTAGTACGTCATTGTCTGATTATCTGTTTTTCGCCCATTCACAAAATGTTAAAAACGTAGTATTTCATAGTCTCAGCAAGTTTGTAGATCAATACCTTATTAAATGTCAAATAATGAAACTCAAAGGATATTTGTGAGTGAATCACATGTTGAAAGTCAAATTCATGATTCTATGCTGTACCTAATTTCTTTTAAAATGATTTTAAACTTGACATTTTCAATTAAAAGAAAATGAAATATCCGAAACAAGTGTCTAGTACAACAAAATTGGTACTTTAGAACATATATTTCTATATTGACAATTCCAACCACTAGGCTGGTATCGCTGCTGGTGGACTGTAAGTCCACTCACCTAGTTTTAGTGTTTACGCACTGCATTGAAATATATTCTAAATTTCCTGTCATCATATAAGACCAAAATTAAAGCTGTGTATTGTAGATGGCGCCAGGAAAATTCACTTTGGCTTTATTTAAACTGCTTGACATGAAGTACTACTGACGAGGATTAAAATATCCGAAACACGTGTCTAGTACAACGAAATTGGTACTATAGAACATATATTTCAGTATTGACAATTCTAAATAAATCTCCATATTGGTTGCATCTTACAAAATTTGTTTCGAAAAATAAAGTGATATCATCAATATCAAAGGAGTACCCATCAGTTATTCAGTCTACAAGTCGAGAAGGTATGGCAAAATCGTCAGAATTTCCATTGGAACAATTGCGAACCCCGGAATGAACAATATTCTGAAGTGAGACCAGGTGCCCGGGGAAAGTAAGCGTCCACGCCTCTCCCTCTTGTAAGCAGGAATAGAGTCAAGCCGACAGAATTACCGATAACGTTTATATGAACATCTGGGTAAAAATGACCAGGTGACTAGGTGCAGGACTGAGCATAGTTCAAGATAGTATTAGTTATGTTTTATATATGTATGAAAAATTAAATTTGTGTAAGATAAAGCTGCACGATCCGTTATAGATTTATTTATACAATCAAAAACTACATCATTTGAGTATGATGGAATCTGAGACCTTTATCAACTATCATTGTCCTGTTCACTAATCCAAAGAACCTTGTTTTCCCGGTTTTCTCTAAAATAGCATGTTGTCATATTCCAAAAAGATTTCAATTTTAAAGTACTCCTTTAGTCGTAACGGAAAATACCATTGTTTTGGGTGTACGTCGGTTAAGTTAGAAATAAGACAGAAAATGAAAAGTCTATGGGGATTTTTCTATAGTAAAATCACTGAAAAGTCCCTGTTTACTATTGTTGACACGGAGAACAATATGGCGGAGGCTTGAAATAAACATGGAAATTTCACGTAGACATTTTATTTTTCATATTGCAGTTACGACGTAAGGAGATCAAATCTCGGAAACAATACCTATAAGGAAAATTCTTCAGACGAAAGAATAAATCCCCAAAACAGGGTGTTCTGGATTTAATGAACAGAGCAGTGTAATGTAATACTAATCTTTACAACTGTCCCTCGCTTTTGCGAAAGCGCGAGGACATTAAAACCGGTTCGTTCGTCCGTCCGTCTGTCCTTCAGCCACAAAAACTTTATCCTTGTCCATAACTTTTGAATTGTACGTGATAGGGCTTTTATATTTCACATGTGTATTCCTAGTGACAAGACCTTTCCGTGGATACCAAAAATTTTGACCTTGACCTTGGAATTTGACCTACTTTCCAAAAACTTTAACCTTGACCATATTTTTTGATAGGTAAGTGATAGGGCTTTCATATTTCTCATATGTATTTCTTGTGACAAGAACTTTCCATGGATATAAAAAAAATTGACCTTGTGACCTTGACCTTGGCGTTTGACCTACTTTTCAAAACTTTAACCTTGGCCATAACTTTTGAATGTTAAGTGATAGGGCTTTCATATTTCACATGTGTATTCCTTGTGATAAGACTTTTCTGTTGGTAACAGCACTCTGACCTTGTGACCTCGACCATGGAGGTTGACCCACATTTTAAAATTTCAACCTCGACCATAGGTTTTTGATGATAAATGATAGGACTTTCATAGTCCACATGTTCATTCCTTTTTTCAAGCCCTTTCCTTGGTAACAAAAGTTTGGACCTTTTTACTTTTTCCTTTGATATTTAGATTTTTGATAATACATGAGATATATATTATGAAAACTTAAGAATAGGATGGGGTGGGGTCTGTAAGCATTTCTTTAATGACAAACACCCAAAAGCGGGGGATCACGATTGCTTGCATTTGATTATCTACCACTGTAAACAGTTTTCCTTAAAGATGGTCTGATACCGTTCTCTGCGGTCGGGTTTGTGTGATTATTTCTGCTCGACCGTGCTACATTTTGAATAATGTTCATTAAAAATATAGGATTTCTATAGTGCTTTAAGATAAGATGACTTTATGTTATGAATTAAGAAACAGAAAATAAAAAGTTACAAAACTCTGTAGCGTACAATTCTTCTTTATGCAATGAATTTTACAATACAGTAGCATATAAAAACATTATACTCTGCATATTGAGTTGTAACCATTTATTATTTCTAGAAATCAGAAAACCAATATTTGCAGTATTCATTTTTGTTGTAGGTGGCGCTGCTGGTTGTCAAAAATGTATTTTTGTTGAGTCTCCAGGGTCAAAGTACTCGAGGCCCCATCAGTACATATTTGCCAGACCGATTGGGCAGCATCCAATTGGTCCTCAGCCCTATACATATGTACTGAGAGGCATCTACTTAGGGAGCAACCATTTGATTTTTATTGGGGGGGGGGGGGGGGGGGGGGGGGGGGGCAGGAAGACTTTGCAAAAAAAAAAACCTTCTCGGATCATGAAATTGCCCCTCCCCCCTCTCTTCCGACCTTTCCACTGCCCAGTAAACACTTTTTTGTGTATCATAAACTAAGTATGAAAAAAGAAACAAACTTTATGCAATTTTGAGTGAATAAATCAAATTCAAAAGTCATTAGCACCATATAGCCTGTCTCCGTCGAATATCATTTAAGCAAATAGATTATATAGGCATCATATTGCCATTCAAGAAATTAAAATGAAGTGATCTGCTGGCAAGAGATGAAATCATTCTGTGTTTGATGTTTAATATGGCCGAAAATCACACTGAATTATTTAAACTTTAGAGTAATTTTCAACATAGGAAAATTACAAAAAAAAAATAAATAAAAATCCGGCCCAAAGGGCCGACGAAAAAAATTGTCCGGCTCTTAAAATGGCCGAAAAAAATGTCCGGCTGGCAAAAGTCTTGCTCACCCCCGCCCCCCCCCCCCCCCCCCCCCTAAAAATCAAATGGTTGCTCCCTTAATTTTGACTGAGGTACGCCATTGAAAGTACGTATGAATTCCTGGAGAAGAAGCATAAGAGCTATAAAAATTTGAGAAAAATTCTCTCCGTGTCGTTGTCACTAGTTTTATTATATTATTTATTTAATGTAAGATTCTTTGATAATGTACAAGTACATCTATACATATAGTATTAGTATTCCATCACGCTTTTTAAGATATATAGAAAAGATTGAAGACTTCCATTAAGTATAAAGGCAATATAGGTCGCATGTAGGAAACATAGGATGTAGAATGTATGTACAAAGATGGTACATATTTGAATAATTCACGAAGATAAAATGGGATACTATAATATTTTGTGTGTTCATGCAGAGATAAATTACAATGGCTGATGCATTTATTTTGATAAAAATGCGCGTTTATCAAATAAATGCATCAGCCATTGTAATTTATGTCTGCATAAACAAACAAAATTAGACACTTATTAAGGATTCCGACTTCCGTCGGAATCCTTTCTGTTATTGTATTGTCTTTTCTTTATTCTTATTATTAAGGATTCCGACTATTCCGTCGGAATCCTTTCTGTTATTGCAATGTCTTTTCTTTATTCTTATTATTAAGGATTCCGACTATTCCGTCGGAATCCTTTTTGTTATTGTATTGTCTTTTCTTTATTCTTGTTATTAAGGATTCCGACTTCCGTCGGAATCCTTTCTGTTATTGTATTGTCTTTTCTTTATTCTTATTATTCTTATTATTATTATTATTCTTACCCACAAACCGTTCCGGTCACTTTACAAAAAAGTACAGCATCATATGAAAAAACGGAAAGTACCATGTGAAAGAGCATATAAAGATCTAAATTTAAATTTTTTTTCTTGTCGAAAAGTTCACATATGCCCCTGCTAGAGGTCATCAAAGGTAAAATCTTTAAAACCTTATAACTCCTAAACTAACCGTGCGATTTTAACGAAATTTGTTTTATATTGTTCTTTGGGAAATTTGCAAACTTTTATACGCTTACATGCTCGATAAAATATTTACGGTTTGCGCGCTATTTTGAGTTGAAAATGGAACTTTAAATTGGCACAGTGCCAATTTCTACAGTTTTTGAGATTTTGAGTTGAAACTTGGATGGTAGGTTACTTATAGGTAGTCATTGATGATGACCTAGTTTCAAGGTCAAATTATGATTCTCAAGGTCACAACAAACTTTTGCCTATAGAACAAAGACTATTTGACCTTGACAGTTCAAACTTCACAAAAACAATCATTGATCCAAGCCCTTTCACCTTGACCTTGACCCAAGGTCAAATTCTCATTCTCAAGGTCACAACAATTTTTTTCCTATAGAACAAAGACCATTTGACATTGAGAGTTCAAACTTGACGCAAATATTCCTTGCATCAAGTCCTTTCACCTTGACCTTGACCCAAGGTCATTTGTTCGATTTCAAGGTCACAACAGACTTTTGTTGATAAAATATTGAGCTTTGAATAGATAAAAAGAAATCTTGATGAGAATTAACTAAAATGCTTATCTTTCATCCATGACCTTGGTTCAAGGTCAAATAAACTTTTTCAAGGTCATAACAAACATTTACTCTTGTAGGATTGATATGATTTTGTTCTTAAATATTTATTCTTCACAGAAGTAGTACTTCTTATTTGAACTTTACATAGTAAGATAGATAACTCTTATTCTTGTTCTCTGTTTCCTTTTTTATCTTAGTAGCATTACTTGTCTGTACTTTCATGCTGTTGTCATTCTCTATTTATAGAAATTTTCTCATTGCTAATTCATTGTGCAATTCTTTTTGGGATAGTAATTTAAAAGGATTCAAAATGGATAGAATAGATATAGGAGTTTAAAGCCTTCCTAAACTTGAAAGGTATTTATCGTCTTTTTCTTCTTTTTTGTCGATAAATAGATAAGAGTCCCAAGTTAGACTTAAGCACTTTTGACTCATTTGCTGAAGTGAATAAGGTACTAAAGCAACTTTTTTTTTTCATCATCTTTATTCGGATTTTAACACTTCAGTTCCGAGGAAGGTCTAATAAAGGAGGAATCCGTCTGTTGCTTGCAACAGTAGCCATCTAGTTCTTATTATTATTATTATTCTTACCCCCAAGTCAATCCAGAGACGTTACAACAAAGTACCGCATCATATGATAAAATGGAAAGTATCATTTGAAAGAGCAAATAAAGATCTTCATTTAAATTTTTTTTCTTGTCGAAAAGTTCACATATGCCCCCGCTAGAGGTCATCAAATGTAAAATCTTTAAAACCTTATAACTCCTAAACTAACCGTGCGATTTGAATGAAATTTGTTTTATATTGTTCTTTGGGAAATTTGCAAACTTTTATACGCTTACATGCTCCATAAAATATTTACGGTTTTCGTGCTATATTGAGTTGAAAATGGAACTTTAAATTGGCACAGTGCCAATTTCTACAGTTTTTGAGATTTTGAGTTGAAACTTGGATGGTACGTTGCTTATAGGTAGTCATTGATGATGACCTAGTTTCAAGGTCAAATTATGATTCTCAAGGTCACAACAAACTTTTGCCTATAGAACAGAGACTATATGACCTTGACAGTTCAAACTTCATAAATACAATCATCGATCCAAGCCCTTTCACCTTGACCTTGACCCAAGGTCAAATTCTCATTCTCAAGGTCACAACAAAATTTTTCCTATAGAACAAAGACCATTTGACCTTGAGAGTTCAAACTTGGCGCAAATATTCCTTGCATCAAGTCATTTCACCTTGACCTTGACCCAAGGTCATTTGTTCGATTTCAAGGTCACAACAGACTTTTGTTGATAAAATATTGAGCTTTGAATAGATGAAAAGGAATCTTTAAGGGAATAAACTAAAGTGCTTATCCTTCATCCATGACCTTGGTTTAAGGTCAAATCAACTTTTTCAAGGTCATAAAAAACATTTACTCTTGTAGGATTGATAGGATTTTGTTTTTAAATATTTATTCTTCACACAAGTAGTACTTCTTATTTAAACTTTACATAGTAAGATAGATAACTCTTTTATTCTTGTTCTCTGTTTCCTTTATTTATCTTAGTAGCATTACTTCTCTGTACTTTCATGCTGTTGTCATTCTCTATTTATAGAAATTTTCTCATTGCTAATTCATTTAGTTTAGTTTAATTAGTTTAATCATATTTTATTTCAAAAAGCAGAAAAAGGATTGGAAAGATCTTACCTTGTCACTAGGTAAGCTAATTCATTGTGCAATTCTTTTTGGGATAGTAATTTAAAAGGATTCAAAATGGATAGAATAGATCTAGGAGTTTAAAGCCTTCCTAAACGTGAAAGGTATTTATCATCTTTTTCTTCTTTTTTGTCGATAAATAGATAAGAGTCCCAAGTTAGACATAAGCTCTTTTGACTCATTATCTGAAATGAATAAGGTACTAAAGCAACTATTATTTTTTCATCTTTTTTATTCGGATTTTAACACTTCAGTTCCGAGGAAGGTCTAATAAAGGAGGAATCCGTCTGTTGCTTGCAACAGTAGCCATCTAGTTCTATATATATGTGCGCTTTCAAAGCCAAAAATAGAACAGAGAAAGCTCCCAATTTTATTTTTAAAGCGAATCCGTCCACCAATGTGGAGGGAGTTAATTTTAGAAAGGAACAGCGGGAGTGTCCCAATGGCAACGTCACGCTTATTCAGTGTGACTGAAATGTCATAAATAAATGCATTGTGATATATCAAGTATTACAAATTAGAAATTTAACAATGGAGTAATGACCAAATATGACCAAACAAGTTATTTATTACTCTCTAGATGTTGACTGTTTGGAACTAATTTTGTTTGCGGAATGTATTTCCTATTTCTGTTATCCGTTTTAGTCAGTTGCAGCGCGGTGAAATCATGAAATGTTGACAGCGTTAGTTTATGGATTTTTCTTATACTGCATGTGTACTGTTTATGCGTGGTCTTTTTTGAAATTGTCACAAACAACGCTGAATGTGACAAGAAATCTTCATTCGAAATATTACGTTGAGTGTAGGATGTGACATCAATCGACAGAGAGCTATAGCTATTGTAGCTGCACCTGCCTCTGTCGCTTGTTGTTGATGTTGTATTCTGTAATCGGCAAGACACAGTTGCTGAAAGAGGTAAGGACTTAGTGGGGATGATTTTAGTATTGAATTCGTCTTTATATTTAATGTTATTCCTTCTTTCTACATTACATAGGACCTATGTCGGGCGTTATGACGTCACACTGTCATTTATACGGAAATCAATAACAATCGTCCTGACACCTATATCTCAGGCAATTACAGTGGTTGTGCATATATTTTATCATGGCTACAGAGTATGGTTATTCTTAGATGTATTCACATATTTAAGGATTCCAAACTATGGGTTCATCAATCTGTCATTGATAGGACATTTATTAGAATTAAATTATTTTCAAAAACATGTGCGTTTTTGTATTATTTACTTGACTTATACTGAAGAAACGTTTATAAAACTCTTGAATGACTTGTCCTACTTTATCACAAAAGGATGAAATGCACGAAGCTGATTTATTTATGCTAAATATTTTTTTTATATGAGAAATATATTAAAATCTTAACAAACGTTTTCAAAAGTTTTTACTGTGTGATTGTCATTTTATTGTTTGCTATACAGAAAAAAAAACGCGTATGAAGCAGTATTCGAATGATTGGACACGTGTCCATATGGTTATATCACATGATAAGAATGACTTTATGCAATGTTTACCCGTCATGAAAAAAACTGAGAAGTCCATGTCAAAGTAATTATCAGTTATTGATTGCGACTTATCGGACATTTCACCCAATGGTCAGTGTAATGCGAACTCTGGATTGCTGTAAACAAATAATAAAGCAACGCGTGTGTTTATGCAATGAACAATAATATGTAAACACAGAGAGAGTTTCTCCAAAATAAAACGAAAGTATTGTGAAAGTCGACTGTATTATCTAAAGAAGATGAAAACAAAAAGATTTTTTGTAGTGCAAGCAATTCCTGATGAAGAATCAATGTTAGCTTAACATGCTCCTTAACTATTAAAGAAATCTCATCGAAATCCAGTGCAGGAAAAAGTTCAAAACACCAAAAAAAAAAAAAAAAATCACATTTTTGTCTGTATTTAAGGAGCATAAAGCCACCGTTCCACTGCAATCCCGCTGTACCTACGACCATTCCCGACCGCAATTTTGACAAGAGCGGGTAAAAATTTCCCGACCTTTTCATTTTTTTCTTGTGATTACGCTCTATTCCCGACCGATTCCCGATCAATATATGACCGATTCACGTTTCATCGCGGACTTACTCACGCTTTACCCGCTCTACTCACGATCATTTTGCCGACCAAGTCCCGATCTATCCGATCAAACTCCGATCTATTCCTGACCAAAACCCGATCTATTCCCGATGCAATCCCGATTCACTACCGACTGTCTCCGACGCATTCCCGCTCAAAACATAAATTCTAACTTAAACTGATCTCATTTGTCATCCAATGATCCTATCGGCCAAGAAGAAGCCTATATTTCTCGTTTTGACCAAGCCTTACCCAAAAGTGTCGCGATCAAAATCTAAAAAAAAAACCTTACTTAAAAATGACATTGGATAGCCAAGAATCGTCACCGCAACATTTAGATAATAAGTATGTCGAACAAATCAATATCAGTGCGAGAAAATGAATGAAATATGCACAGATCCTATTTGAAGCGTCGTTTTGTCGTAACTTGGTCATATAGAGCGTGAATAGGTCGCAAGATGGTCATGAAAAGGTCTTAGTACGATCAGCAAACATTGAATCTGTAGTGGATAGATCGTGGTAAGAGCGTAGAATAGACGGATAAAGATCGGGAACAGAGCGTTATTAAAACGTATCTTGTGCGTGAAGAGAGCGGGGTTAAGTTTTATGCCGATCAGACCACGTTCAAGCCACGCTCTTTCCCGACCAGGACACGATTAACCTAGGCTGTACCCCCGACTATCCCGACCAAGCGCCGACTATTTCACGACCAAAAAGAGAGCGGGAAAGTTTCCCGTATTTTTTCAACCGGTTGAAAGAATACGGGAAACTTTTCCCGACCTCTAAAGCGTGCCCGCTCTAATACCGATCGATTTTGGACCAACATACGCTGTACCAGATCAAGATACGACTAAGAGCCGTTCTCTCCCGACCTGGCAATTTTCGAGGTCGGGAATGAACGCAGGTACAGCGGGATTGCAGTGGAACGGGGGCTTAACTCTTTCAAGAATAGATCAGCATTATCTCTATAACTATCCAAGACATAATTAGGTCTCAAATTTAATTTCAGTATTTTTATTAATTGCAAAAATAAAGTCTGGAAAACTGAAAATGACGGACGGACGGATATGCAGACCGAGAGAAAACAATGATCCGCCAAATTTTACAGACAGTCTGGGGACTACAAAAATCCCAAAGGCAAGCTTTAAATTTGCATTTTGTATTTATAGAATAATTCATTTTTTCCAAACGTCGATTTAGCTCACTTGCGATTTCGACTGTTTTAGGGAACGTGATTGATATCGGCTACGAGAGGGTAGAACTTTCGTCAGGGTATAAAAAGCTGACGAAACTCTCCGAACGTAGTTATTTAATGAGTTTGTCGTCAAAAATCAGATCTATAACTATAATTGATAGTCTACCTGGTACCCGGGATTCTTATATAGGTCAATGACAGAATCTTGCACCTCTTTTCAGAAAAGTTCTTTTCACTTTGTTTTTTAAACAGTTAGGCTTTTTTTCATGAATAGTTGCAAGTTTCCCACAAAAACAAAGTTTGGAAAAAAAGTTATTAATGTTGAAAATCATACCTGAGTCATTTGCATATTGTCAACAGAATAAGGAATCACATGGCGCTGTTATGATGACATATTTGTGCTTGTTTTCTCGTTCTCATTATCAGTAATGTAACAGATAGGTGAGGATCATTTATAGGGACGGATCGCCATAACAACGTCTGTCATCCTAGAGGGGGTGTGGTCAAATGTCTCAGGTTGCACAATTCTAGTAATTAATTACTTGAAATCTTTAACTTCTCGAAGGTTGATGACTTTGCATTTAATATGCGTAGGCGTATATGCCGAGTCTCAGTTTTAAATGTTCAGGAAGATATTACGTCAACTGTACAAGAACATGGAACCTATGTTTCTATAAGAATAATATACCATTAGTCCATACGTTAAAAAATAAAAACCACATAGTTCATATGTGTCTAATGTGGTCGTTAAATTGGTCATTCCTGATCATTGCAGTCATATATATACTCTTCAAAAGAAGAAACGCATATAACAATATTACAATGAATTATTATTATTCAATATGCACAAGTCATTGATTATGTGACCTCATTTGTTTGCATTAATGATGGTATAGAGATAGGACAAGCAGTTTAGGGCTTAATTACGTTTTTTGATTATCATAAAATCTCTTTTTATGTAAAAACATGAAATTTTGAATTTTCGAATTTTTATGTTTTTATGCATTTTACATGTTTATGATGTATTTTGATTTTGCCCAAGTCAAAGTTCATTGATGCCCATAAAAAATTTTGGACTTTAACTTCTTCGGGTCACTTCCGCTTTAATGCAATGCATGCTTACAATGTCCGATGCCATGCGTTTGAACATTGCGACATGATCGAATGACTCCCATTTGTGAGTAATACTCAGTAAAGTTCAAGGATCAAAAAGTCAAATTTAGAAGATTTTTCTCCTTATGAAACAAATTTCTCTCGATAAAACTGATTCGCAAATTCAAGGAATGCGACGAACTCTGGATGACGTCCTAGAATAAAATTTCATCATGCGTAGTAATGCCGCCAAATGTTATGAGATTATCACTGTTAAGTATGGTGTATCCGTTTGTTAATCGAATCAAAACATTTTCAAATGATATGGAAAACAAACGCATACGGATCTCCGAAAAATACACAATTTGGCCTCTAAAAGAACATCGAGGGCATATCGTTTTTGGGTCATTTTAACTAACATTTTAAAACACTAAAGAGATTTTCGTTGAAAGCTTAGGGTATGAAAATACCATTTGGTACATTTGGTTTGATTTTGTCTATTAAAATGATAAATGTGATTATTTTATATGTGCACTAAGGATCAAATAAACAAATACTATGCGTTACTTTTTTTGATGAGTATATATGTAGTTATGGTCATTCGATCATTAATGCAGCTTTTGTAAAGGGATACCCAGACCAATAGCTATACCACAAAAACATATTACCGAATTTTTGCTTATTTGTGAAATGGCGTATCAAAAACTACACGTGGAAGTTTACAGTAGGTAAAGATATTTCAAAAACAAAGATAATGTGTGATCATTATTTTTTCTTCATACCGTATAAATTGGATTCATTGAAGGTGTCGCTACTAAGTGTGAAATATTTTCAAGTCCAAAAATTCATTAATTTCTTTTATATGAGATGTGAAATGTACTCTAAAGAAGACGAAACGTTCTTACAATGAATGAGAATGCAATACTTAGGTTCAAGGTTGGTCCAAACAATGATCGAATCTCATGACTTTTAAATCAGTATCTGGCTGGTGATCATCAATTTAAAAAAATAGATAATTTAAAACAAATATGGTGGAATTTTCTAAAATACCAAATTAGAAAGTATGCATGTATCTAGAATTCCAAGTAGTAAAACATGCCAGGATATTGTCTTGATGAAATTTAATTTTTTCAGTTACAAATCGTTCAGTGTGCCAAAAGACGGAGGTGGGGTAATTGTTCAAATATGCAAAGCAGCCGATATTTCTATTTCCGGTTCATCGTATTTCTTTGGAGGGAACTTAAGACCCTTGAAATTAAAGTCAATATTTGAGATAATCTTGCTGTGGTTAGATCGTTGTTGTCATTACCAATAAAGACAAACGGATTAAGTCGATACTAAGTCGCCATCTGCTATTCGTATATCGGTTATACTAGGTCATTGTCCATTGCTTCACACTTTTGTCACATTATTGCGATGTCAATAGGTCAATCAATGGCTGCATTTTGTGTTTCACCTTTCTTTTACACACACTCAAAAGCGGCGTCGTCGTTACCAATCAAAGACAAAAGGATTAAGTCGATATATATACTATTTTAGAACTCCAGATTTTGATATACATGTATATTATGTATAAAAAGATTCATCTTGATAATTGCCTTTGATATATTTTGTTCCTGTGTTCTGTATTATTGAATTCTTTTACTCGTACATATTGTACATGTATGTATCGATTTTTGTGAAGGATTTTGCGCTTATGGCTTTTTTAAAAGTCGAGAGGTGAAAATCTCGTGAACCGCGGTTCTCGAAAATTTTGCGTCTGTCGAACCACAGTTAAAGTCATAAACGTGAAATATACTCGAGATTCCTTTAAAGTAGTATATATAGAAATTAGGATTTGAATACTTTGTGTATATCAATTCTCTCTACCAGGAAATAGTCCGCTGCAAAATATGAATTATTACATTTAATTTTAAGAATACTGACTATCTTTTCTTATTGAAATCTATTCCTGATGAAGTTTTATAAATGAACGCTTTATCAACAAATATATGCCTGAGATAAAGCTTTCAGGACGATTGTTATTGATTTCCGTATAAATGACAGTGTGACGTCATGGCGCCCGACATAGCGGATGAATTTGAATTGAATATCAACAAGTTTAAAATCCTTTCCTATGCAATGTAGAAAGTAGGAATAACATTATATAAAAAGACGAATTCAATACTAAAATCATCCCCACTAAGTCCTTACCTCTTTCAGCAACGCAACTGTGTCTTGATGATTACAGAATACGACATCAACAACAAGCGACAGAGGCAGGCGCAGCTACAATAGCTCTCTGTCGATTGATGTCACATTCTACACTCAACGGAATATTTCGAATGAAGATTTCTTGTCACATTCAGCATTGTTTGTGGTAATTTCAAAATAGACCACACATAAACTGTACATAGTATAAGAAAAATCCATAAACTAACGCTGTCAACATTTTATAATTTCACCGCGCTGCAACTGACTCAATCGGATAACAGAAATGGGAATACATTCCGCAAACAAAATTAGTTCCAAACAGTCAACCTCTAGAGAGTACTAAATAACTTGTTTGGTCATATTTGGTAATTATTCCATTGTTAAATTTCTAATTTGTAATACTTCATATATCACAATGCATTAATTTATGACATTTCAGTCATACTGAATAAGCTTGACGTTGCCATGGGGACACTCCCGCTGTTCCTTTCTAAAATTAACTCCCCTCCACATTGGTAGACGGATTCGCTTTAAAAATAGAATTGGGAGCATTCGTTGTTCTATTTTTGGCTTTGAAAGCGCATTATATCAAGATAAATGCATCAGCCATTGTAATTTATTTCTGCATAATCACACAAAATAAGACACTTATTATATAATTCATGCCTTATTTCATTTCTACATTAATTCTAGTGGCGCCATCTAAATGGATTCCGTTTATACAATAGGGCTCCATGGAGATTATTAATTTTTGTAGTGTTGTCCTTCACATTTTAGAGGATTGATTGGACTTTTAGCGTATTCTTCATCTGTTTGTTCTCCTTTTCTCGTCTTATACAGTGATCATTGCTATGTCGTCATGTTAAGAAATCCCTTTCTTAAGGTCAGGGTTGCGACTTTAATTAGAAATAAGGTAAAAGAAAGATGGATATGTCCACATATAGAGGAACATCTCCCTAAACTATTCAGACCAAAAAATCAAAATTTGCCTGTCTCGTTTTTTTGGCTATAAATGTCCATTTTTGGCCTATTTTAACATTTTCGTCTTTTTAGAGAACCATATCAAAACTTTACATACCTCTACAATGTATGAAATTCCAAAAATTCATATATACCCTTATTTTTCGGGATTCTTATAGCTTGTGTATGAATTAAAGCCTACTTTGATGAAACAAACAGTTCTGAGGGGAGTATTTTCTTATAAATACGATATTTGCTGGTTGCCAATGCAACACCTCGTAATTTTATCAATAGCTAGAAGGTAGACAGTTGCACAATTTTTTTTTGTATGTATAGAACTATGATATTGAATTATCTTAAAGCAGTCAAACCAATATGTACCCAAATCAGTTTTTGTGCAAAATGAATGTTTCTATAAATAGCACAATAATGTATGCAAAAAAATAAAAATAAACATTTTGACCCAAAAACGTAAGAGTTTAACTCGAAGTTCTAATTTCTAATTATCTCACTTTAAAGTGTATAATGAATAGTACATATTCTGATGTTTGAATGTTTAGAAGCAACACTCAAGCGAAAATGATTGTTTTTTTTCTATTTTCAGCAATTTTTTCATTGAAAATTATGCATCCCCCCCCCCAAAAAAAACCCATTCAGCATTGAAAACTTCAAGGAGTATTATTATTTCTGAAATAATGTAACAAACTTAGCTGAGAGCATGTATCGTCCATGTCGGTTTCAAATATTACGTGACATGAAAAAAGAGTTATCTACCTGTAGTCGCAACCCTAGCCTTAAAAGCCGACGGATGACTATATAAGGGGATAGGTTAACTTTCTGTCATTTCCTCACTGTCCGCTATAGGGTTAACACCTCTAATTGGTATCTGATTGGTTCCTTTTAATCCTTTTACCCCAATCGATTTTTGATTGACAGCTTTTAAAAAACAGATGAGACTCAGGTTTCTCTCACTTGAGACTGATTTGTCCGCGAAATAAGGTGTCAGGAAAGATGTCGCACCCTGCAGGGTGAGATTATAACTATCAACCATATGCTGTCATGTCGGATGAATAAAGCCCACCCAAGGGGTCTGGTTTCTGGTCGGGGAACGAGGCTTGCGGTGTCTAGTTTGAATCTATCAATAATTTGTACTGAATAAATCACTAAATTTAAACAAGAAAATGGAATTTATTACTAAACAGTAAACTCAGGGTCCTTTCTCCGCCTTTTAGTACGAATCTGAGATGTCAAGGCTGGAAATTTACAAATATACGAAAACTGCTTTTATTCAACATCCAAGTCCCCTGAATAGGGGGATGAAATGTACAGGATATCTAGATAATTGTCTGACTAATTGATGGTCAGAATATGGCTATGTTTAAATTCTTAGTTTACGAGATATAGGTCCCATATCTCACCCGGTATTTACATGAAATGCAGTGCACCTCTACATATTCATGTCTTTGGAAAACACCCAAGTCCCATGACCATGACGATGTCTTGCTTTTGTTCCATAGATTTCAGAAGATACTGGTTCATATTATCCAGACATTAAAGTTTGTCACCTTTATAGAAAATATGATATGAATTACTTTTGATATACGACATTTATGTTAAAGCTCTTTGGATACGATTGCGGAGATTTTGTTCAACAAACACATTTCATACGTACTGTTCGAGAAAAAATATCTTGAAACTATCTTTATCTTATGACAACAAAATACATGGGAATTGGTGAAGTTAGCATCAAACTTAATAAATCAAGAAAAGTCAAAAGCATCTGTTTTTTGGCCCAGTTTTGCTTGTTTTCAATCTTGTAAATGAGGGTTGAGATATATTTGTTCACTGATATTAAAGCAAAAAAAAAAAAAAAAAAAAAAAAAAAAAAAAGAAATAATAATAATAATCATATCAATTAATAGTAGTGTATTGTTTACCCCTACCAAAAATAGTAGTAAAATGATTACATCCAGATTTCAAAGAAAAAAGTTATTAAATGTTATAACATAGAGCAAGCGCGTGTAACAAAGTTATACTTTTCATGTGCACTCAGATTATGAAGGGGAATATCCCATAGAAGTTTGAACTTGTTACATGTTCTTGCTCTAGGACATACAAATGTTGGTCTGTTTGTCCTAGTATATCCAGAAATCTTATTTTCTAATGTTAAGTCATGGAGTCGAAGTTGCCATCAATTTGCCCTAAAAGGTAAGATTTCATAGTAATCATGTAAAAATGTACTTTTTTTGTTTACAAGAAACATATGAAAGATGAAATAGGATTTCTTCCAAAAATTTGATTGGGGCATAATATGTCATTTCTGCCCCTGCCTTTAATTTTCACGAAGAAAGGAATGATTTTGACGTTATTTCTCACCCAATATGTGACATATATGGATAATGACCATATCCCTGTATATTCAATATGTGTGAATTCAATATGTATCCCTGTATATTCAATATGTGTGAATTCAATATGTATTCAATATGTGTGAATTCAATATGTGTGAATTCTATGATAACATGTTAGTTATTATGAAGGTTGGCATTTGGATCATTTTGCCAACAGATAAAGTTGTTTAATATAACCTAATAGGACCTGATATTTTACAAAGGTGTTTTCAAAAGAACTTCACCATTGCATCATCCCATCAGTAATTTTTGCCTACATTTTTCATTCAATTACTCCTCTGAATAGACCATACAGGAATCTTGGACCAACTCACTCTGTACAAAGAGTTCGATATTAAACGAGGGGCACCATACTACACTATGTTTTTTTTTAACTTTGAATTATTTTGACTTATGAGGATTCATTATCTGAGGGATGCATGACCTGTGAAATGTCTGTCCAGAAAGCTGTTTCCTTTGCAACAGAGTGGAACACCTCGTTTTTATTCAGAGATTGTTCAATTATATCACTTATTCTTTTGTACCTACTGGCTAAGATATCAGAGGCATTTTCCGCAATTCTTTTTGCTCTGGAATGTCTGTTATAGTAAATTCTCTCCCTTATTGTCACGCTCCTTTATCATAAATAAAGGCTTCGTCAACCGTGACTTAAAGGATAGGATTCATCACCTACGATGAAATAAAATGAGTCTGCACTAGTCACACCTATGTCACCTGTCTCTAAAGCTTATATAGATAAGTTCTGTCTCGACAAACACTCCAAGATACGTTGATAAACTACACCTTCATATTTATTTGCATATCACAGCTCATCCGGTACACTAGAGCATGTACTAATATTTTGGATTTTCACAGTAGAAATTTACAAATTACCAAGAAACTTTTAGGTCAAGGATTCCGCCTTCATAAAAGAAAGGAGGGGATCTCCAACAACACCTAGTTGCAGCACCAACAGCAACCTCCCAAAACACCCACTGTAAAACACAAAAAAAGACACGCACAGAAAATGACGCAGTAGTACAAGGGACGCCAAATCACAGAAAAACATAAAACGCAAATGACTACACATAAACCAACGAGACCAATGGGTAAACGGTGCCGACTTAGGACGGCCATCTGCCACGTCAGTAGCAGACGGTGTAATAAACATTACAGAAGTACCATCAATTATTCAGTCTCATGTACGTTCTTCGAGACCTCTAGGTAACTGGAGAAGTGAGAGGGTTGTGCGCACGTAATCCAGGATAACCACACCGTCTGCTATTTACTTGGCAGATGGCCGTCCTAAGTCGGCACCGGTTGCCCATTGGTCTCGTTGGTTTATGTGTAGTCTTTTATGTTTCTATGTTGTGAGTTGGTGTTCCTTGTCCCTTTTGCGTCTCTTTCTGTGGGTATCTGTTCTGTGTTTTTTGCATGGGTGTTTTGGGATTTTGCTGTGGGTGCTGCAACCTAGTGTTGTTGGAGATCCTCTCCTTTCTTTCATAGTCGAGAATGCAAGGCAAAATCATTAGATTTTACACAGGAACGGTTGCGAACTAGTTAAGCCTTTTTAAGAATTTTACAAAAATAACAGTCAACTTCTATTAAAAAAATGCATCTATACAAGCAAAAGAATATATTACTTTGGGTATTGCACAACCTGCTTTTTATGTTGATATGATAAACAAAGTTAGAAGTATCTACGGTACACAGCATAACCATCGAAGTGCGTCAGAATCATCAAACGCATTTTATACCGTAGATATGATCCATATGTCACCAGACGGACACTAGGCTTTGTACTTGACCAATCTACAGCCTTGTACCAAAACATTCTTAAGACTTGTACTCTGACCGACTGTGAAGACGGGGCTCCATGACGGGCCGTGTCCAAACCTCTTTAGAGAAGACAGGGCCCCGACCACCTGTCCTGTCTGAATGAAAGTCGGACTCCTCGGGTGATAACAGGCATGAGCTCACTACAGCCGACAGAGCACGCACTGTATTACGTAACCCCCCTTTATATATCCATTTACATATTCATCTGTGTTGCTTGGATCCCTACGCTTTGTTGACTTGTTTGTGTGGTCATTTAACAATGAGGAGGTTGTTTTACACTACAATTGTGCGTTTTTCGAGACTGTTTGGTAACCAGAAAAGTAGGAGGGATGTGCGCACGTAATCCGGACAACCACACCATGTGCTGCTTTCGTAGCAGATGACCGTCCTAAGTCGGCACCGGTTGCCTATTGGTCTCGTTGGTTTATGTGTAGTCTTTTGTGTTTGATGTTTTAATGACAAATATGGATAATGACCATATCCCTGTATACAGCACAAAATCGATAATTCAGAAAATCAGAAACCGAAGGCATACAAAATCAGGATAAAACAGGAACCAAAGCAAACAAACAAAAACCTACACCATATGAAAAGAAGCGAACTCCCGATATCGGAGTGAGACCAGGTGCCCAGGAAGAGTAAGCATCTCTTGCTTGCATGCAACACCCGCCGCTTCAATTCGGTAGAACTGTCACATCCAGTTACTTCCGTTTCGAAAGACCTAGAGTACAATCTTTGGTTGGATGATTCAAATGGTCTATGACAGAATATCACCCACCATTCTGGAGAGTGGGACATCATAGTGTATGACGAGTTCCCCATATCGACCGTAGAACTTCCTCAGTGACGATGTTAGTCGATCACAAACATATCCCTGACTGAGAAGCTTATCTGAAAGACGCCTAGCTCTCAGAACAAAATCCGTATATTTGATACTTGCTCTGGCATAGCGTATCAACTGAGATATGAACACGCCATAAGCAGGCAATGAAGGGATGTTGCTACTCAGAAAAGGAAAGTTTGTAATGCTGAAATTGAAGTCGTCACGTTTGTCATAGAGTGAGGTGTTCATGTGACCATCAGTGTCGTAGGACAACATTATGTCCAAATAGGATGCTGAATTATTTGTCTCTGTGGTTTCTTTGACTTCAAGCTCCGAAGGATAGATACTGCTCAGGTAATCTGCGAATTTTGGATTATTGATGGACAACACATCGTCTATGTATCTGTAAGTGAAGTTGAAGTCAGAAGGTAAGTATCTATTCCCTCCAGAGACCAAAGATTGAATGAATTCAGCTTCGTACGAGTAAAGGAAAATGTCGGCAAGGAGTGGGGCACAATTGGTCCCCATTGGAATTCCGACAATTTGCTGGAAGTCCTTTCCTCCAAACACCACAAAAATGTTGTCGATCAGAAAGTTTAACATCTGAATAATATCTGTTTTAGTGTACTTATTTTCAGAATCGGACTTTTCTTTGACAAAGTAGGTTTTGTCATAGTTAACAACAATAAATTTGTATTTGTGATTACCGTTCTTACTTGTAAACGCATTACTTATAATTTTTGCGAGTCTTTCTTTCAATTAAGAATGTGGAATTGTAGTGTAAAGGGTCGAAAAATCAAAGGCTTTGATCGAATGGACTCTACTAAAATGAGTGGATTTCAGATGTTCTAAAAGTTCCTTCGAATTCTTTAAAATCCACACCTGGTTGATATCACTGCGGGAATATACTGTCGAACAATATTTTCGAAGCCCAGATTTGATTTCAGATAAAACTGTGGTGAGTAAGATCGATACAGATTTGATAGAACATTTTGAGGAACCAGCGATGAAACGTTGTTTGTACGGATTCTTATGCATTTTAGGTTATGCAGTATAAGTATTGTAAATCTAAATCTAAATTGTTTGTATCGAAGCCAAAGGAAGCAAGCGCTAATTTGATGTTATCTATTAGAGTCAGAAAGGTTTATTGGGTTGTAAGTTGGATTTCCGGGTGTCGAATTAAAACCCAACTCTTTAACTAGATTGTCGAAATAGTATTTTTGCAAGTAAATGTGTTATTATTTGAGGCTTTATCCGCTGGTTTGATGACATAATGTTCTTGGAGGTAGGTAAGCTCTGTGATAACATCAGGGTCTTTAAAGATAGACTCGAATCGTGTTCACAGTTGATTTTAATCGGTAAATTCTAGATAAAAGTAACCCTCTGATGAATTTTATCCATTCGGAAAGGGTGTCGAGCTGTACATCCTCTTTCTTTGCCCAACGTCTTGTATATTCCTCAAAAGAGTCCATGATAATTTTGACATTTTGGTTCCATGCAAAGGACATACTTTCTCTGTATTTGGGACCCTTTTTTAACAATTCTCTCAACTTGTCGTTCTTGACTATACTAAGGTCACCAGTAAAAACGTGTCCACAAGAAGAGTAGTTGAAATCCGACGAAGAACATTCGCAAGGAAGTGGTTGTAGTGAGGGATTACTTAAATCAATACACTGCAAGAATCGTTTGTAATTGTAAATTTTAGATGCAACTGTTGGTGTGTAGCTATAGGAAATACAAAGAGTTTCTTTTCTTTTGAAATATGGTGGGATTTTGTCTGTGACAGTTTTGTGATTCAAAAGGAGCTGTTAAGATAAGGCGTAAAATCAGCCCTGAAAAGTGGAATTTTGAAAATTGAAATTTCAAGAACCTTTTTTGGTAAAATGTATACTTATACGGCATCCCATCAGAATGTGAAGTTATTTTTTATCTGTTTTGCATAATATTGCTAATTTTTAGGTCAAAACTTATCTTTTTCCCATAGAAATCAATAGAAAACGGAAAAGTTTTATTGAACATTGTTCCCCCCTGATATACAGAAAGCCACTTTTACTGGAGATGTGTATCCATGATACAAATTTTTTGGCAAAGTGGGGTTCTGTATCTCCGGGGGGAACACTACCCCAGAGACGAAATACTAAATATGGAAAGGGGGGTGCATTTTATAAGAATCGATCTTTTTGACCATTAAATATAGCACATTTGACTATTTTTCCTGTTTAATCAATCAAACATTGTGTACTCGATGTGATTGAATGAAAGATACAAGAATAAGAAACGAAATAAGCAAGAGTGATGTTCATTTCTCCGTCAATGTGTATTTCGCGCTAAAAGGCTTACATTGTAGCCATTGAATGAAGAATAAGACCGTATTTTAAGTTCCGGATTTCATTATTTACCGATTAAAGGAGGTAGAACGTTCGAAATCTATTTCTGATACACAATGTAGACATATTTGATGTCTTTTAGCTTATATTTATCCATTTTAGATAAAATATTCAAAAATGTATACGTTTTTTTGTCGATATAATCGGATTTTCTATCCGAGCACCCCTACCTCTTTCGACCTTAATTTTACAACCTTAAGAGTTCCTTAACATAATGTAAAACATGTAAAAGGTCTGCAAATATATCATATTTCAATAATGATTCATGTTTTTCTGTGTACGATTCGCCATACGGAAGAAATAAGTCACGGGATTCAGGGCTAAATACGGCCCTTATCTTAACAGCTCCTTTGACCAAGATTCAATTTATCAATACCTTTGTTTGCAAATCTTACTTTAATGAAAGGACGGTTCGTTTTCTCCTTTGATTTATCTGATCTAACTGCTTGAAATAAACGTAAAGTAGAAATGTCCAAGATAACTCCTTGTAGTCTGTCGTATGTCTCATTTTCGTCTTTTGCTGTGCTCGTCTTTTTTTTGCATCGGGTGTTTTGGTGTTTTGCTGTTGGTACTACAGCAGGGTCTGGTTGGATATCCCCTCCTTTTTTTCAAATGTCGACATATAAGAACTTAAATTCAGCATCCAAATGAACGCTTTAAAGTGGAAACCTTTGTAGAAATGTGATCCAGCATGCGGAGGACACCTTCGGGCACTCTATACATCGTAGACTTTCCACTTCTCTGAAAACTGTTTTGCAATTCTTTCAATTAACTCTCATTACGTAGACATGGCAAATGAGCCAGGATTGTGTATCACACACTTCAGATATAAAAATTGATATGATGTTTTTAGCCACTCTAAACCATAGAAGTGAAATTCAGGTATATCCAGGAGCAATGCTGGGCTAACTTGATGTAGCTTTTATCCAAAAGAAAGAGCTTTCTTCGCAAAGGTATCCTATTACTGCTATTTCAGGATAAATTCTATAGAGAATATCAAAGAAGGTATAAGGTTCCATTCGAAGGAAACGCTTTAACGTTTTATATATCCTCAATTAGCAATTCCACCAAAAGCTTGTCGTAGAATCCATATGAAGGCATCCGCATCTTGTCCACGTATTCATTTGCGTCTATGTACTCTTAAGTGATGGGTAATTTCATCTTCAATGAACATATATGAGATACAACTAAAATCATTGGAGTCTTATAAGTTATATGAGTCTATGCTTGGCTTCTTTTTTTTTGAATATAAAACGAAAGTCTTATTCCGTCTAGTTCTTCCAAGCTCTTTGCTTGTGTGTTTGTTTAGCGTTATTTCAAATATTTCTGTCCTAAGAAGGTTTTGTGTTAGTATTTCATTCTTAAAATAAATCTGTCTTAATTTTTACGATTTTTTGCTAAATTCTTTCTAGTTTTTTTTGCCATGAACATCATTGCAAAGGAATATTCTGATACTTAATATTTTATCTGGTGAAGTAGATGTAAAAAAAAAACCCGGATGTGTCCAACTCTGCTGTTAGACAGCCGCCTTCTGGACAGACTGCATGTGACGGATAATAAATCCCCATCAGTGGTACTAAAAGTTCAAATGATTCAAAGTTGAAAAATAATTTAGTGTGGCGCCCTTTTCAATAAACTTATAAAGCCATCAAGAAGACACACCGAACCAAACATTACAAATGACATCACATTAATTGGAGAAAACCAATGTGCGTCCGGAACCGACATTTGACAGTATTCACTGTTTAAAGCGAACTGTGTCATTATCCGGATTATGTGCATACAACCCTCTTATTATTCGGAGACACACAACTGATGTAAAAATAAAAGCAATCGAACTGTAATGATACGGAAGTGTTCCAACTATTTACCTTCTTGAAGAAAATTTCAAGCTAAGTTTAATGCACCTGACAGTAAATCAGCATCGGTGTGTTGCTTGGGCCCATGTGTCATGCTGTCTTGTTTGTATGGTCATGTAATGGTGTAGAGCTTATTTTACACCAATATTGTGCATTCTTCAAGACCTCCTCTTGGTAACGGGAAAATGGAAACTTTGTGCGCATGTAATCCGGGTTACCACACCATTGGCAGCTGGCGTAGCATATAGCTATCCTAAGTTGCCAATTGGTCTCATTGATTCATGTATGGTCTTTTGTGTTTGATGTTTCTGTGTTATTGTTGTTGTTTTTTTGTCTTGCTTGTCCCTTTTGCGTCTCTTGCTGAAATGTCAACTTTGGGTTGTTTTGGTGTATTGCTGTGGGTACTGCGACCGAGTGTTGTTGGTGATCATCTCCTTTCTAGAATAAATGTCAAAGTGATTTTCAGATACAGGATGTTATCCTTATTTAATTTCGATGATATTTTAGGATGAAATGCCAAATGACATAGCAAGATGATATATAATGTCAAATTAATAAAGGGTAATGTTACTTACAAACAAAACAGTAAACTACAGGAGCACAAGGAAACCGGAAATACATGTAAAGTAAATGGATAGCAAAATCATAAGGCATACGGACAAGAGTCCGTACTAAGCTGGCTTAAACGAGTACATTATCAATAAAAATATAAGATCGACAACCTTTCAGATAAAACAAGGATGAGATTTCAGTCGCCTCGTACGAGTATTGTAGAGATCCCGTCGATGCGTCCGGTAGGAATGCATTGATTAAAAAAATGATGGTACAAAATTGCAAATAGGTCAAGTACTATGCTTAATGTTCTTTGACTTGACTTCAATAATTTATCATCTGTATTTATAACAGTCACGATTATTCTATCTGCCTTCGATCCGTTGATTTTTTCAAGTCAATAAAAACGAAGTGTCTAACAATGCTACCAGAGAGCAGCGTTCTACAGACATCTCTAAATGATGTGCATAAGACATACATCTTTCGGATAATGAATCCTCATCAGTGGTACTTTGAGCCAAAATAGAAAAAAATAGTTCAGTAAATCACCCCTTAGTTTAATTTAAAAATTTCATTTTTCTATCATGCGAAGAATAAGCTGGTCCAAAGTCTATGTAGGGTCTTTTCAGAGATGTAATAAATGAAAAATGCGGTCAAAATCATAAGAGGAGTGATAACCTCCTACATTTTAATGATAATTTAGGATGGAATGGATTATTTAAATAGATAGTCTTTGAAAATATAATTTTATTGATTTTCATCGAAGAAAAAGTTTACTCTGGAACCAGCGTTGGAAAGGAAGTAATTTAAAAGATGTAAAGAAATTTCAATTTACACATACTCTGATCAGTGAATGAAAGTCAAACACAAAAGCCGAAACCAGATTCAAAAACCAACAATCGAAAGGCTTACGAAAAAATTCTCACGCGAAAAGAAAAAAAAAACAAATAGATGGAGAAAATGACAAAGCTTCACAGAAACACGAAAGACAACTTATCTAATGAACAATCTCAAGTGCGGAAGACAGTTCTGATGCTGGAATTGTTGAGACGTTTCAGATCTGTGTAGAATGATTCGAGAGGAAAACGTTCATGATAACTGAATCTTATTACCTAAACATTTATCAATTATTTGATCATTTTACTCACTAGAGTCCGAAACATGAAAGCAAGCTCAAGTATATTCAACGAGCTGAGATAATAAATGTAAAAACTGTATGATGGCAGTCTTGAAATATCAACGTACAAAGAGGGAATTAGCTTCGTATATGTCTAAATCCAGACAGTAAATGTGTTTTAAATATCTTCCCTGACATGGTCGCCATAGCTCTTCCTATAAAGACATAGCCTCGGACAGTGCATATTTTGTAGATGTTCTTTTCATTTTGGTGTGTAAACATCGACGGCGGGTGCGGCTAGCCAAGCAGATGATGCTTACTCCTCCCGAGCACCTGGTCCCATCTCTAGCTTGCTAGGGGTCCGTCGATGCTCAATTTGGTGCTCTATTGTGAGTGCTGTTGATATTGTCAAGATCTTCTTTATCTCTTCTACAGTTACAATTTCATTTCAGAACAAATGAAAAAAAAAACATTATTGATCGAGGGATCAATGATACCTCCCTCCGGGTATATTTCACATATAAGCAATGTATAAAAAGTTTGATAGGCACTAACTCTGCATGTAATTGAGTGATATAACCCATATTCGAACGTGACCTGTATTTTTTTATATATATTTAAGCTATATTTAAGAAATCAATTGATTATTTGTAACGGTTGTCATTGAATTGATCCAAGTGTTATGGGGCATAACTCTGCAAGTAATTGAGCAACATGACCCATATTCAATCTTGTTCTGTTTTTTTTTTTCATTTTTTCTATCCGACAGTAATATGGTTATGAAATTAAATACATAATCATTTGACACTTTCACTCAAACATTCACGCATATACATGTAGATATTTCAATTTAATACTAAATAATAAATATTCAGTTTTTACATTCAAATTTTTTTTTCATTTTTCGTTTTTTCATTTTTTCATTTCTTTTTTTTTAATTTTCATGCTGCAACGGGGTCTTGTTGGAGATATCATCCCCTCTTTCAACCCTATTCCATGCACTCTTTGATTCAGCTCTGGTACATAGTAACACTTCTTGACTATACAAATTATTAGATTTAATGTTTTTAATGAGCCCTACTAAATTTACCAATAATAACATCAATGGTGTTCAATTCTCTTGTCAGTTTTTTTTTCAATGAGAAAGTGTATCCCATTCTTCTGTGGTTTCTACACAAGAATAAAATAAGTGACTTTTTTTTCTGGTTGTCCATTACAAAAAGTATGAGTATTTGACTCAAATATTTTGTGCAAAAGAGAATTTGTGCCAATTATTATGTGAAATATACGATAGTGGAACCATCATAAATTACATCATCAGTCATTGTTTTAACAAGTGAGTTCTGTTTTTTCCACCATGCTGAATCTACATAAATAATTATTACTGTCCTGTTCACTAAATCCTGAAGAATTTTCCTATTAATTATTGTTTCCGAGAATTGACTTTCTTTAGTCGTAACTGGAAATTAACTTCAACTTACAGCTGCCTTCAAAACGCAATATGAAAAATAAAATTTCCCATGTTAATTTCAAGCCGCCGCCATATTGTTCTCCGTGTCAACAATAGTAAACAGTGACGTTAAAGCTCTCGACGTCACGCATTTTCAGCAATTTTACTATTAAAAAAATCCCCGTAGACTTTTTATTTTCCGTCCTATTTCTAACTTAATTGACGTACAGCCATAACAATGGTATTTTCTGTTACGACTAAAGGAGTACTATAAATTTGATATCTTTTTGAAAGATGACAGTATTATATTTTAGACAAAACCGGGAAAACAGGGTGCTCTGGAATTAGTGAACAGGATAGTAAGTTCTTCTTCCCATTTTCTTTCGCTCTTTCATACTAATCAGATACAAAAAATCATAAAAATCTTGCCTCCTTTCTTATTTTTAAACACAACTTCTAGAAATTTTGGTCTGTATTGTTGGTTATTTAACAAATACTCTGTATCCATAAGAGCAAAGTGCTCTCCTAAATTTGACAGGATTCCATAAGAGAGATCCTTAAAAGACAATAGTCAGTTATTCTTTTCTGAGTATAATCTTACTTGGTCACAAGGATATGTATTTCTTAATGTAAAAGCTTTATTCAAGAAATGAATTGATTATCTGTTATGGTTTTCCTTTTAATGTCCGGAAACCACAAGTTATTAAATTTTTCCAAGTTTCAAGGGGCATAACTCTGCACATAATAACACAAGCACACATGGAGGGACATGTGCATCACTATGTATCTCCGCCATTTTTTGCGGGGGTATAGCTATGTCTCATCAGTGATTTATACTGTGAATATATATATAGTGATTATATGATGCGCTTAACTCTAAATATTACCTGAAATTAAAGCCACAGAGCCAGGTTAGAAGCCAGAGAGTCAGCTTAAAACATGATTTATATCATTTTTAAGTTAATATCCGTGAATAGAAAACGATATTATAAAATGAAACATTTAAAACGTATAAAACAGATAAAGGGATGGTTGTAGAGTCGAGAGGAAAAATCATTTTCCAACCAGTTTTGGTTTTGTGTAACGATCAAAAACAGGAAGCTTACTATATCTATATTTAAGGTCTGGATTACTATTCTCAGGGTATGATATCAGTTTCAAAGTTCAGGAAAAGGACAGCAGCGCACATTCGATATAGAATTACTTTACTTACACAATGGCTGTAGTTAACACTGAATATCGGTTTAGGTCGTAAGGTGGTAATACCTTTAATGTAGCCCAGTTGAGACCTGAACGACCGCTTCACGCGTACTCGATTTCTGCCATCGATCGAAAGTTATCAAATCAAAAATACTATCAGGAAGAAAGATATCAACTTTCATTCAACTACATTGCGGACCAGTATATTTCACAAACTGAAAGAAAGAAGGGGATCTTCATTCCTCAGTTGCAGCACCGACAGCAAAGCACCGACAGCAAAACATCCCATGCAAAATCAAAGAGTTGACATGCTCGGCAAGAGACACAAAAGTGACAAGGAACACCAAAAATAACACAGAAGCATCACACACACTAAAGATCACACATAAACCAACGAGACAATTTGGCAACCGGTGTCGATTTGGAACGGTCATCAGCAACAAATGGTGTGGATTACGTGCGCTCAACCCTCCGATTTTTCCAAGAGGTTACCAAGAGGTCTCGGAGAACGCACAATAGTGGCGTAGAATAATCTCCTCACTGTAAGATGGCTATACAATCAAGACAGCATGACGCAGGGGCCCGACCAACACACAGATGGATATAGAAATACATCTTCTCGAGACAAGCGTGCGTAACACCTTGCTCCCCCTTGTCGGATTTCAAAGAAATATTAAATTTCCCTCGACTTTCTGAGCACCGCCCTTTGAGCATTCATGATCTGTGTCCCTTAAGAGCTTGTCATCATTAGCCAATTAGCACATATGTCTTGATATTTTCAGTCTATTTTGGTACAAAATAATAGATACCTGACATATCTTTCACCCAGCCTATTTAAAGGACAAGTTCTTCCTTCTTCCATGTAGGTTCAATAATCTAACAGCGGATTAATGAAAGTCGTACCATTATGCTAACTTTTTCGACTATAAAGGAGGCAACAATCACAGTCCCAACAGAACATACAGTGAAGTATTCTTTTGCCCTCTTTTGTATGACTTTTATGACCCCGTGATCAAAGATTCGGGAGCATATAGTTTTTGGCTTGTACGTTTGTCTGTTTGTCCGCAAAACTTTAACCTTGGCAATATCTTGATAGGGCTTTAATTTTCATGCCCCAGAATCAAGGATTCATTGGCATATATTTTTTAGCCTGTCCGTCTGATTGTTTGTCTGTCTGTTTGTCCGAGGCAACAACTTTAAAATTGGCCATAACTTTTGAATAATAGGTTGAAGGGTTTTCATATTTCATATGTGGCGTTTTCATTTATACCCAAATTTTGACCTTGTTACCATGCCCTTATCCTTGACCTACTTTTGAAAAACTTAAACATTTGGCATAACTATTGAAGGATAGATGATAGACTTGTCATATTTCACATGTGTATTTCTTGTGACAATACATTTCGATTGATATAAAACCTTGACATTTGACCTTGTTTGAAGAACTTTAACACTTAAACATTTCC
Source organism: Pinctada fucata (assembly GCA_028142955.1). Lineage (NCBI taxonomy): Eukaryota > Metazoa > Mollusca > Bivalvia > Pterioida > Pteriidae > Pinctada > Pinctada fucata. Next base: position 54,254,948 of record AP027104.1, on the reverse strand, counting down.
ATCAAGTTTGGTCTACTTAACAGAAGTATATTCTATATTTATTTGCATTTCTTGTGACAGGATCTTTCCATGGATCATTTAATTTTTGTGATCTTGACCTTGGAGGTTGACCTACTTTTGAAAGACTTTAACCTTGGTCATAACGTCCGTATGGTAAGTGGTAGGGCTTAAATTTTTCACTTGTGAACCCCTTATGACAAGACCTTTCTTTGAATCAATACCAAATGCTGGTTTGAAAAAGCTTTAAACTTGGTAATAACTTTTGAATGGTGTTGGGTAGGGCTTTCATATTCCACATGTGCATTAATGTGGCAATGCCCCCATTGATGAAAAAAATGACTTCATTCAAACTTTGAGTATGACCTACTTTTCACATATTTTACTAACGAGGATGCAGACGGGGGAATTCGCTTTTCACAAACATATTTTATTTTTGTTTTGATTTAGAACTTTTTTTAACAAAGCTTATATCTTTCTTATATCTCTTTTTCCCTTTCTTATATTTCATTTTGTGTTAACGTCTTGTTATTGCATTCCAATGATATTATGTGTGTGAGGGTGTGTGTGTGAGGGTGTGAGAGAGGGTGAGGGTGTGTATGTGTGTGAGGAAGGGTGTGTGTGAGTGTGTTTCGCTTGTTGTCAATGTAATGTACATCTCTTCCTAACATTCAAATAAATTGAACACATATAAGAAATCCTGTGCATACATAAAACAAAACACGTAAGTCATTTGCTTACTATCAAAACGAATGCACATTCTTTCTACATATAGGTCTCGATCCAGAGACTGCACATATTACATACTTATTAGGAACCTCCTGAATAATGGTCAAGCTGGATTGTTCGCACGTAATTTGGATAACCACACCATTTGATTATAGCAGATTGCCGTCCACAGTCGGCGCCGGGTACACATTGGTTTCCTTCTTTCTGTTTTGTTATTATTGTTTGATGTTTCTGTACGTCTGTTTTGATTGGTTTGTATGATGTTCAAGCGAATATTATTGTATCTTTTTGCGGTTTGTAGTTTTGTATGATGTCATTTATGTGTCGCTTTCTTGTGGGTTTGTTTCGCTGGGTGATTGCAAGATGGTCATGCTGAAGATCATTCCCTTTTCTTCCAATCACATCTAAAACACTGGAGAGGGAAATCTTACTTTTAATTGATAATTTCGGTGTCTTTGAGACATCAAATCTTAAGTTAAGGATATTCATTGCTTGTAACATGTGAAACGTAAGGATTGTTTTAGTTCCATAAAAGAATTTAACATACTAACTTAACCTCTAAAGTAAAATTGTACAGGTTCAGTTTGAAGAACCATGTTCATTGAGTTCCATTCCCAGACAACTATTTCATGGAAACAGTTTATTAGAACACCGGGCAATCGGAAATATGAACATCTTAATTTAGTAATAATATATTCATTGACGCAATAAAATCTGTGTATCAAGATGACCCGAAATGTAGTGTTTTAGATGCCTAGATCACTGCGAAACCGAAAATGCGTGGCAAAAAAGTAACTTTAATCCATTCTAATTAAAACAGGTATTTGAAGTGGTCGTTTTCAGCACTTTAAGTTTAAATTGATTAGGTATTAGATGATGCAAAATATTCAGTCCTTATCAGTCATAACTATAATTTTTATATCATTTGAATGAATAAGATAAGGGCAGGACATTTTTCTCTCAACTCTTTTGATGTTGTTAAGGGCAGTAAAAATACTTTGAATTTTACTGTGGGAATCTTTGAAGACATCGAATAATAAGATGATGACTATATAAATCGCCTTTTCTTGCACATAGAGAATAAATAGTTTGATATTGATCATGCCGAGCACTATGTTAGTATCTCTGCTTGTGGACTGGACTGCTTATCCCCGATAATATCGTTCGTAAAGTGTTAAAGTGTTGCAGCAATAGCTGATTTTCAAGTAGATTCATTAGGCGGACAGACCCCAGACAACACAAAATTTGGCGTTTTTTTTTTCATTATGACAACGCATAAAGTCAGCGCGATCAAATATGACGTCACAATTCGAAATTTTGCCAAATGATGTCTGGTGTCTGTGCCTATAAAATCAAGGTTTAAAACGGTCATGAATATTTTCTGGAAAATGGACTATTGACATGAAATGATTCTCTGTCACCAAATTTGATTAAATATTCTAAAACGTAGGAACATCTCCCCAAAGGCATGGCTATTTCCTTATCTTGCTAGTTTTGATAACGTTTAGAATATCGCTTTTCGCACATTCATATTTGGATTTCCTACATTTTGGCCCTAATGTACAATGTTGCAGGAAATAACAGAGACCACGAAAAGCAATAAAGACAAAATACACCAAAAACATTTCATAGCCATAATTTTTCTGCCTCCTTGAGCTTAACAAGCTGAATCATAACAAAATGCAATCATTATTTTACATCTATGCATGCTGCATAAAATGTAAAACGAAAAACTTTGCTGTATATATAGACATTTAAAGTCAGCAGGAGTGAACTTCTTAGTTGCCAGATTTCCGCTATGTCGACCTCGTGCATCACTGATGATATATTGCGCATATAGTGCACTTAAAGGAGAGGAACCCAAAGATGACTCGTTTGCATCACCAAACAGCAAACACACAAAACACCCTACGCGAGAACAGAGTAGACAAACACAACAAGAGACGTAAAAGGGACAACGAACACTAAATACGACATAGAAAGACAACTCATAAAGCAACGGTGCCAATTGGACCATTGGTCTGAATTATTACGATGGATGGAACATACATTTCAATATGATAAGTTCAACCAATAGGTATCTCTTCTGGTGGGCTGTTGGTCCCTGAGGATATAATTCGCCTAGTTTTTACTGTACTTCTGCACTGACTTGAAATCTATCTGTACATTTTCGAAGGCATGGTATAAGAAAATACAACAGGCCAGATATTCATGATATATCTTTCGACGGTCGTTTGCCATTTGTCAACCAAATATGATATTCTTCTTTTAAGTAATTCTCCAATGGATTTCATCCATTAGGAAAGTGTATCTAGTATTACGTCCTCCTTTTTTCCCACCGTCTGGCGTACTCCTCACATGCATCCGTAATTATTCCAAAGTTTTCCCACCATGTGAAAGAATGGGGTTCCCCGTACATCAGAGAGTCCATGCATTTTATATATTGTTTCATTTTTGTGCGTGAACATCGACGGCGGGTGCGGCTAGCCAACAGGGGATGCTTATTCCTCCCGGGCACCTGGTCCCACCTCTAGCTTGCTAGGGGTCCGTCGAGGCTCAATTTGGTACCCTATTTTGAGTGCTGTTGAGATTATTGTCAGGATCTTCTTTAACTCATTCGTGTCACACTTAGGCCCTTTGCCGTGTGGAGCTCGTAAAAAAGTTCCCCGCGAGGGGTTTGACAGAAAGTGTTTTGTATTTTTTTCCTGACATTATCGCCATTAAGCTCTATCTATATAGACATAACCTCAGACAGCGCATGTATTACATGTATATACATCGACGGCGGGTGCGGCTAGCCAACAAGGGATGCTTACTCCTCCCGGGCACCAGGTCCCACCTCTAGCTTGCTAGGGGTTCGTCGATGCTCAATTTGGTACTCTATTGTGAGTGCTGTTGAGATTATTGTCAGGATCTTCTTTAACTCATTCTTTATCTAATTTGTTGGACTTTGAAAATGTCAATTGAAACTTAATGTTGGACTGATCGTCTCCGTTATGTGTAGCAACATTCCGTCTTCTCCTGCATATGGTCTTTTTGTTTCTCATCTGATACGGTACGGCGGGGTATGTTCCAAGTATGAAGATTTTACCATTAGAGCGAAACGGCTTGCAAGTAAGCTTCTTGTTCAGAGTAATATTATACAATGGTTGAAATCATCATTGAGGAGGTTCTTCGGTCGGGATATAATAAAAGCATATCAGATCCCCCTTTCCAGAATGATCAATGACATTCTGCATTGTGATTAAATGGCTGTCATCATCACCAAAATAGACATACTTACCTTATCTGTACATCAAAATGTACATCGAGACAAATGCCGAATTTGACAAATTTCCATGGAGCTGTTGCGACGGGTGTTTCATGCAGGCAGGAGACACTGACTCTCCCCGGGCACCTGGTCATACTTCGGAATGTTGTTCATTCCGGGTTCGCAACCGTTCCGATGGGAATTATCACGATTTGACCTTGCCTTCTCGACTTTGAGACTGAATATTTGTTAGGCACTTCTTTGGTGTTTATCTGTCATTAGCTGGCTGGTCATGTTTAGAATTTCGCTCTTCAAATATTCACCATTTTGATGCATGTTACCATTAAAGCTTGCTCGCTTCGCTATAAGATACTAAGACATAAGGGGTATAATACTCTACTTTCGGTTGTCTTGATAACAGAAAAGTTTAATACCACGAAGTTGGCCGATGACGCACGAATCCGGCAATGTTCGGGTCCATACATTTTCATGGTGAGTTAAATGAAACATCATGAAAATTAATGTAAGTGCATAATTTCTAGCTTTCCCACGATATTTCATCATACCCCTATTACCTTAACATCATGATAATTACAAAACCATTGGATTCATAGAAGATTTTCTTGACTTCTTCTATTTTTTTGTTCAGATTTCTATTCTTGAAAATTGCATTGCAGTTTACTTTATTTCATATTTCATAACTTTAAATGTCAAAGAAAAGAAGCAATAACTTAAAATGTCAAAGAAAAGAAGCAATACAAATGACTCATTTAAGATACTGAACAGATAGCTACACATCTCTTTGAAAGGACTAAATGTGCTAAATCTTTACATTTATTGAGTAGTAAACAATAGCAATTGTTCGTTAGATAACAGTAAATGTTCACTTGAAAGTTTGCATATAGCAATATTAATAATAAACATTAAAGAAGTACCGATCAGTTATTCAGTCTCAAAGTCGAGAAGGCAAGGCAAAATCATTAGGATTTCCATGCGAACGGTTGCGAACCTCGGAATGAATAGCATTCTGAAGTGAGATCAGATGTCCGGGAGAGTCAGCATCTCCTGATTGAATGCAACACCCGTCGCAACAGATCCATGGAAACTTGTCAAATTCGGTGATTGTCTCAATGTACACATCAGGTAAGTATTTCTTGTTTGATGATGATGACAGCCTTTCAATCACAATCCGGAACGTCACTGGTCATTCTGGAAAGGAGGATCCGATATGCTTTTATTATATCCCCGTAGCGATCGAAGAACTTTCGCAATGATAATTTCAGCCGTTTTGCAATATAACCCTGAACAAGTAGCTTCTTTACAAGCCGTCTGGCTTCCAATTAAGCTACTATCATAATTTGATAGTGATTCCTTTAAACATCAAGTCAGAATTATCGACCTTACTTGAAGGGAGATATTTTTCTTTTATGCTTTCACACTTTCTTTCCGAATTCATTCATATTGTTCATGTGTTCGTGCTTTCATGCCTGGCTGTGTATTTTCATGACTGGTGGGAGGGTTCCTCTCAGAAAAACTTCGGGAAGTCATTACTATGGCACAACTCGTATGAAACTTGAATGTAAAAAAGTAATATGATCTCACTGCCAGATTTGGAGTTCACTTTTCGTAATGTGGTCGACTTTTTCTGGTGTTTTCTCTAATTTTCTTTTATTGGTGTTTTGTATGTACTTCTGTTAATCATTTTCGGATTAGCAATGTCGAGCAACGGTAGTTAATTAATAACTTCATTGTGTAATGAATGAATATCGGCTTCCAGAGTATGACCAAGTTTTTTCTAGTCTTGATACATGAAATCACTGACGAGGGTTTATTACCCTAAACGTGCATGTCTGGTCCATGCTGTAAATTTATCTGCTCTAAAATGATGCTAATGAATTTGAAGACGTTAAACATCTAAAGGAAAAGATTTCCTTTTTTAAACCAATTACTCAAAGCAACTTACTTTTTATATAAATACTCATTAAGTGCAACAGAAAAGCAGTGTTTTCATCCAAGGGAATGTATTTAATAAATTACATTTCAGTACATTTTATTCCTTCTTCTAATATCATTGTTGCTCTTTATCGGAGCGGAGATTTGTCTGGCAGAAAAATAAGGCCTTCTTGTTGGGAAATTTCGAAATCGCTCGAGAAAAACAATTCTGTCGTTTTGATTAACATGATGGTGCCTTGAAACGAAAGATGTCAAACGTTCGTCCGAATTTGATGACGACATAAAAGGCTCAGCTTCATGGTTCCTATCAGTCATTGGTTGTCCACTCCCTTGATGTCCATCATAATTACGAAAGAAATCAGGCGGCTGTAAACATACAGAACGTTATTAAAAGTAAAATCTATTATTCATACATTGAAACGATAACTTACGTTAATTGCATATTAATCAAATATTTTATAAAACGAAAGATATTGATTTTTAATAAAGCCATACCATACTTTGTGATGGAAGTTGTAGTTTTTTTTCTGAGCTAGACATTTTCTGAGCTAGACAAAGATAAAGAAATGATAAAGAAGAGAAAAAATATAACACGGAATATTACGCATGGTTTTTCATTTTTGAAAACGAAAATCTTATCTACATGTACTCACTATAGTTGTGTCTCGTATGCAGTACGACATGAGAATTTCAATACCACACGGTCTGTCACAGCATTCATCGGACACACCTCGCTTTCCTTCGTCCATCTCTTCTGAAAGTGCAATGTAAACACGATTTAGCATGACATACAGTTGTAATGGCACGTTCCTGCCGCTCTAAAAGAGCATCGATATTTCATATTCCATGCCTGATGAGACATGATTAATTTTGTTGAAATTCGCACTGAAATTATACCAATACTACAGAACATGTACATCTTTTTACTAATTTCTAAAATGTGGGTCCTAAAGTACGACTTTCGGTACAGTTTTGGACATAATAACTATAACACTCTTTGGCCATATTGCATTATTTTGATTGAGGATCACTGATGATGAGGGTTAAGTATCCGAAACGGACAGGTCTGGTCCATGCTGCAAATTTATCTGTTTTTAAATTATGCTATTTAATTTGAAGGCGGCTTTAAATTTCTTGTAAGATCGATTCAGACACATAATAAAATAAGACCTATGACTAAAGAGCATTGGAGGAATGGTGCTAGGGCGTTAACCTTTAATTTCGATGATATTTTAGGATGGAATAACAGATTTTCAAAAATATCAAAATGATATATGATGTCGAATTCACAAAGATTAAGAATATTACACGTCTTCAAGTTCATAGCATCCTATTTGGACATAATGTTGTCCTACGACACTGATGGTCACATGAACACCTCACTCTATGACAAACGTGACGACTTCAATTTCAGCATTACAAACTTTCCTTTTCTGAGTAGCAAGATCCCTTCATCGCCTGCTTATGGCGTGTTCATATCTCAGTTGATACACTATGCCAGAGCAAAAGCCAAATATACGGATTTTGTTCTGAGAGCTATGCGTCTTTCAGATAAGCTTCTCAGTCAGGTATATGTTCGTGACCGACTAACATTGTCACTGAGGAAGTTCAACGGCCGATATGGGGAACTCGTCATACACTATGATGTCCCACACTCCAGAATGGTGGATGATATTCTGTCATAGACCATTTGAACCATCCAACCAAAGATTGTACTCTATTTCTTCCGAAATGGAAGTAACCGGATGTGACAGTTCTACCGAATTGAAGCGGCGGGTGTTGCATGTAAGCAGGAGTTGCTTACTCTTTCTGGGCACATGGTCTCCCATATCGGGAGTTCGCTCCTTCTCATATGGTGGAGGTTTTAGTTTGTTCGCTTTGGTTCCTGTTTTATCCTGATTTTGTATGCCTTCGGTTTCTGATTTTCTGAATTATCGATTTTGTGCTATATACAGGGATATGGTCATTATCCATATTTGTCATCATTTAATAGCCATTCTCTGTAAGGTTCAAAATCGATCGGCACAGCATGTGATAGTTTGGTGATTTTCGGTATAATGGGAAAATATTAAGTACTGATCTTGAAAATAACACTTTTCGGCTAATGTTACCTCTGGTTGCCATGGTAACGAGGTCATTCTATTTATAGCACTTTTGGGACCATGAAATAAGCCAGCTCTTGATACTTCGTTGCCATGGATACCGCTGTAACAGCTTGTTCATCTTTATATAATCTATTTTACCTTACTTCCATTCTTACTTAGTACACTTAGTTGTGTGATATTTATTACAGGAAGCTTATTGTATTAGGCCAAAATAAGTCAAAATGAAGCGAAAAATAGAGGTGAAAATGAGGGCCAATTTAGTGTGTTTTTGACTATTTTCATTCTTTTAAAAATATCACAAAAGGCACCAATGGGAGACCAGTGATTTTCATCAAATGAAATATATGTTTATTGACAAGTAAAATGAACGAAAAATTGGAGTGGGCTATATAACAGTTTTACTTAAATTCTGTCGTCAAAGACCGTTGCCATGGCAACATATGACCTTTTTGCTTGTTTCATATTATCTTTGAAATTAATTTTATTCCTCTTTAGAGTTACATAAGATTGTCAAAATGTATGCATGTATAGATGTGATTCAATCTTTCACATAAGAAAAATTAAAATGGTCAAGGTCATTGGCTTGATGATCAAGGTCAAATACTTTGAGACTCAAATTTTGCATGAAATATTGATTTTTAAATTTTTTTGTTACCAATTTTAATGATTTTTTTATATGAATATTTTCATAGGTCATATTTTTTATGAAAGCACATGAATATAATAAAGAAAAATCTTAGAATTTATTGAACTGGAGTAATTTAATAGGAAAATAAATTTTCGTCAAAAATCAAGAAAATACAGATTTCGTTACTTTTTAATCAAAATACTCACCAAGAATTTAGATATTCGAAGATGTGAAGAAACGTTATCAATAGTTCTAAGAAATTAATGATATTTTTATCATTTTATGGCAAATAAGTGTTGAGATCAATATTTCAAGGTTTCTAAAATATTGGCACCTTTATTTCATGAAAATCAGGATTTCTCCTCAAATCTGGTCATTAAAAGTTTAATGACCTTGGAAATTCAGTTGGGTGACCTTGAAATATTTTCAAGGACATTGTTATATTAAACTCATAGATGTATACATGAACTTCTGTTCCACATGTTCCAATATGATGCGTAGATAGTTTGATACAGGTTGTGTTTTAATTCATCATATGGAAACCTTTGCCTATAAAAGGACAAATAAGCCCAATTATTTTTTTATATTAATGTATTGTTCAAAGATGATACTAATTGGATAACTAGAATTTTGACTTCAAAAGTTGATGCTTTTATGAAATTTTCAACCTTGTAAAACAGTAAAAACATGCAAAAAAGGGTCTTTAAGTACCAAAAACAGAGCCTTTTGATACCCTGTTTTGGCCCTATTTTTCATCTTGTATTCAAAAGGCATCCGAGATAAATGTAAAAAACTTTACAAATATGCATAATGATAAGGATTAAAAGAAAATAATCAAAGCAATTTCAGATTAAAAAAGTACCTGATTCCATGGTAACGTTACCTACAAATATGCCTCGTCCGATTTTTGAAACTTCAGACACATTCACCATGGCAACGATAACCTTTTTGAAAAAAAACTGGGGTTTATTTACATACTAGTGCTTCATATTGAACTTCCATACCAAAAATCTCAAAAATCCATGACATGCCGTGCCAACATGTTTTGACATTCTTTGGTTCTTCAGAGAATTGCTGTTAAGACGTAACAGGATCGGTGAGAGAAAATATCCCCACAACAAATTAACTTAAACGTTCTGCATAGAAGCAAAATGAATCAAAGGAGATGAGATCATGTGGCCAGGGAGAGTAAGCATCTCCTATTTGCTACCAGCACTCGTCACTTAGGCCGTGCAGTAAAAAATAAAGTTATCAAATGAACGGTAAATTAGTTTAATTCAATGTTTTGGATGCTTCTAACCTAACAAATTCCATCTAACATAGATAACAACGAGATGTTAGAATGTTTTGTATTTTCATTATATCGTTTTTAAGAGGTTTTGCAGTGACAAAGTCAGTCGCTCACAAAATGAATGTACCCTTGGTAAAGTGATTTGTCGGTTAGTGTCCGTGTCCTTAGAACAAAGTCGTTATAGTTTAAGCTTGTCCTAGAATAGCGTACCATACACCGATATGTCTACATCATAGGCAGGAGACAAAGGAATGTTTATACTTATGTAGACAAAGGAATGTTTCTACATTAAAAAGGGCGCTACTGAAATGAATTTTGGTGGCTCCACTGGAAGCATCACTGATGAGAATTTAATATTCGAAACACGTGTCTCGTGCAGGAAAAATTGGTTTGGAATTTTCTTCATGAAGGTATAGAGTTGGAACACTTCCGTATTATTACTTACGAAAGAAAAATTTGTAATTTTTAAGCTAAGGTCGTCATGTGTGTCAAATCCTCAGATGATCTGTCCACGAAGCGATCTGTCCATTGTGACGGAGACGATCTGTCCAACATTAAGTTTCAATTGACATTTTAAAGTCCAACAAATAAGATAAGGAATGAGTTAAAGAAGATCCTGACGATAATCTCAACAGCACTCACAATGGAGTACTAATTGAGCATCGACGGACCCGTAGCAAGCTAGAGGTGGGACCATCTTTTTTGTCCTGGTAGAATTTTACTTTCATCGTATTCTCTCTCTGTTTTCGCTATAATTAATTTTTGAGATGTCAGGAGGAGCAGCCGGAGAAATGTTCTTGTATATATCCACGCCTAGTGGGGCGTTTTCGATTTCAGTGGGAGTCGATTATTTTTACTTTTGGCGTCGACCATGACAGTGTGTCATCTCGTTAGGTTGCCGAGCGGGTAGTTTTGTTTTTTTATGATATTGATAAGGACATATCCCCACGCTGGCAACCATCTTTTATATGTTTAGCTAGCTCCCTGTACGGTAGCTACCTCGAATGGGAATATTTGTGTTTTTGTATAACGTTTCTAGGTTTTTATGAATATCCGTGTCACGTGTTACCGACAACAGGGTCGAGATAGAAATTAGCTTTTCCCTCCATTAGAAAATTTTTCGCTAGTGCATTTTAAATCTTCTATCAAATTAAGAGATATCGCTGAACATAACACTTGCAAAGGGTACTGCAGTATCTGTAGATAGATAAATAGATCTGTATTTGAGGAACTCGGTCATTTAATTTAATGTGCTGGTCAGAACATCAAAAATTTTCCTTTGTAAGTTGAATTACTGATAAATTTTCATTTAAGTTGCAAATCAGATAAAATGAAATATTAACACGTAACCTTTATTTGATTTTAATTAACGTATGGTGGGAGAGGCTAATAAAACTCTAATAGTAGGAGCTAGGTCGGCAAATTTTGAAGTAGCAAATGTTTTGTGAGCTGCCAACATTTTTGTTAGCAATTTTTCATGTTCTATCTGTACTAGAATTTCACTTATATTACCTCTTATAATTTTAAATCCCTGGTGTACCGTTGATTTGCTATTAATTATTTAAATTTGTCAAAAAATATCCTGACGATTATTAGTTTGATTTCTCCATCAGAATACTAAGCTTGCATGTGTCTAATTGACCTTTTGTCAGTTAAATACTTTTGTATGATCTATCTTAAAAAAAACAGCTATTTTTAGGGCATGGCGCTTGTGGTGCTGAAAGAAAGACACACCCTAATAGGAAGGGGAGTCCTGCCTATAGGCTTGGAGCTCAAAGTTTCCCAAGGGGGCTCTCCCCCTTTTGCTCTCTCTAGAAAACCCTCTAGAAAACTACGAACTTGATGAATAGGAGAAGGAGTTAAGGAAGCTTACCGGAGAAGAACCTCAAATGGTTCTGAATTTGGTACGATTACAAATTTCTGTAGACAACGCAATCTTTGTTACTCATTTGGCAATAATACAGGTAATAGATCAGCAGGCCAGAGTTCATGATAAGTATCGGTTGTATCAGATTTACCGATAAATTCATTCCGTCTGTTAAAGCTCATGTTGTATATATTATTTGGACAGATAAATTTCCTAAATGTCTTACATTTCATTGGACGATTTAAAGAACTCTGCAGGCATTAAAATTTAAAGTATTATGTAATTAATAATAAATTTCACTGTTTTAATAGACAGGATATAGAGAAAACCTGTAAGCTCTGTTATTTTCATATACATTTGTACCTTTGCAATAGTAGCAACATTCATGATACATCCCATTTTGCATTTTGGTTGCCATCTAAAACGTCTGTGGTTTGTAGGCTAACAATGTGGGAGCTCCTCGGGGGTCATCACTACAGGAGCCAGCTGCTAGTTCTACTTCTACAGCTACTTTAGTGGAGGCTTCAGCCCCTTCGGCTTGACAGACGGGAGAGCTTGAGGTCAGAATGAAAAGACTTGAGGAAAATCTTGCGTTACATAACAAGCATGGAGTGGACGATGCTTAAAAAAATGTAAGAACCCTAGCGTCCAGACCTAAGTTAACTTCGCTGGGGGTCCTAATTGCAGCATTAGAAGTCCTGGTTGTGCTTCTGTATCTAGTCACCCTGAGAAAGAGTTCTATCAGAAGGCTCTGGCGGTCTGTAGGCAACATCAGAAACACCCTGATCTGCGTGGACTTTGCCTGGAACTGGTGACGACAAAAAAATTGCAAATAGTGTTGCAGAATGGGTAAAAGCAAATAGAAAAAGGGAAAGTGGAAGTATAAAAGAAAATAAAGAGGATCATTCATCTAAATCTTCTGGTCTGGGTTATATCCCCTCCTAGCTACCCTATTCCTTTCCCTCCTTTCTATCCTTACGGAGCCCAGTTATGTCCCCTTTAGGCCCACCCACTTTTTGTCCGGGTAGGCCCAGGGGTCATTTTCCAGTACTAAAAAGAAGCTTGGCCAATATTTTTATTGTAAGGAATCGGGGCACTTCGTGAATAATTGCCCAAAAATTAAAAAAAAAACAATTAGAATAGCAGAAGAAGCTTATAACTTGTGAAGTTCTAATTTTAATGAGTTCAAAACCTTTTTGTTTTGCATTGGCAAGATTAAAATATTCCCGCGTTTCGGTAGAATAGCGGGAATTATTTTTCAATGTGATACGATATGAACTCTCGTCACGTGATTGTACTCAGGTGACGCGTGAATAGCTATGTACTCAGGTAGAAAAGAAAATTAATCATTCTAGGCCCGTGCGCCGAGCACTCAAGTTTGCCGGCTTAATCATGGATTCGGAACAATCCACAATGATGAACAACTCCATGCTTTCTGATATTCAATGCATGAGAACCGCTCAATTTTCGAATTTCGAGAGGTCCTTTTCCGAACGACAAAGGAAAATAAACTATGAAAATTTGGCAAAAGTTGAAAATATAGCCAGCGGTTCCAACGACTACACGTTTAAACGAAAAGGTAACGAAGAGCAGTTCAAACACTCCGTGAAAGTTATGGAGAAACTGCGAGCCGCCATTAATTCTCTCTCGACTCCAGATCCAGAGCTTTCGTCTATTAGCAGCGCCAAACAGAGTATCAGTGAACTTGTTACACACAGACATAAACTTATCAAATTGGCAGATAGCTCAAAATTAGGATGGAAAGTCGTAGAGCAGTACGAAACTCATCAACTGGCCGATGACAGTGACGATGAAAAACGCATTCATAAAGCAGAAGCGAGGGCAGAAAAGTTAGATAAAGAGGACAAGCGGAAGGTCGTATCGAAAAATCGCAAAAGATGGTCCCCCCTACCCCAAACAAACTATTCCAATGAGGAAAACTAGCTCGGAGCAGCGTTCCGCTTCAGGTGCCAAGCCGGGTCTTTGTTTTGCTTGCAGTTATCCAGGGCATTGGAGAGGAGACTCAGAGTGTGAGGCAAACAAGGCTAAAGCTAAGATAAGTATAGAATGTTCAGTACAAGTTTTTAATGATATTGTTGTAACTCCTGTTGCGAGGCTTAAGAAACACCTCAATAAATGGTTAGAAATATGTTCAGATACATACATATTAGATGTTATGAAAAATGGGTACAAAATTCCATTTTTCACAGTGCCTGAACCTGATGTTATCAAAAACAACAAGTCTGCTCGTGAGAATGTTTCATTTGTTGAATCTGAAATATGTAAGTTATTAGAGAAAGGTTGTGTAAGTGAAGTCGGCATGGTGCCAGAGGTCGTAAACCCTTTGACAGTCGCATTTGATAGAGAAGGCAAAGCTCGACTGGTGTTAGACTGCAGGCACATAAACTTGCATGTTTTCAAATTAAAATTCAAGCTTGAAGATGCTTCAATAGCTAGAAACATTTCTTGAGTAGGGGATTTTGTATTTACTTTTGATTTGAAATCTGCCTACAATCACATATCTATTCATGATTCGCAGAGAAAGTATTTGGGTTTTGCATGGCACTTTTCGAGAGACTACAAAATCAGGTATTTTGTATTCAATGTACTCCCGTTTGGCATTTCAAGTGCAGCTCATATTTTCACAAAGTTGATGAGACAGGTAGTTAAGTACTGGAGAATAGACGGCATCAAGATCGTTCTTTATTTGGACGATGGATTAGGAGGTGCTAATTCATACGCTGCTGCCAAAGAGTTGAGTATGAAGGTAAGAAATGATCTCGTTTCTTTAGAATTTCTCATTGCAGACGAGAAATGTGACTGGGAGCCCTCCCATACAGCTGCCTGGTTAGGTCTCTGTTGGAATTTAACTACAGGTACGTTACGAATCAGTGAAGCGCGAATTGATCGTCTGTTAACATTCCTCCGTCAAGTGATCACTGAGGTAAGTAAAAGTACACCGAGGAATGTTAACAGACGATCAATTCGCGCTTCACTGATTTGTAACGTACCTGTAGCTAAATTCCAACAGAGACCTAACCAGGCAGCTGTATGGGACGGCTCCCAGTCACATTTCTCGTCTGTAATAAGAAACCCTAAAGAAACGAGATCATTCCTTACCTTCATAGGCGCTAGGCGTCTTGCTGCCTTAGCTGGCCAAATAATCTCTTTGCATATTCTTTTCGGTACTGTTGCCAGGCTCCGTACAAGGTACATTTTCATGACTATAAACTCCAAAGCAAGCTGGATGCTCCTGTTCTTTTGAACAGTAATGTATTTGATGAAGTTCTATATTGGAAAGAAAATAATTTTAAACTTTACCGATATAGATGTTCAGACGCAAAAATCTCCAAAGGTAAATATTTACAGCGATGCCTCTCACTCGGGTTATAGTGGCTACATTGCAGATGTTGCAGGTAGTGATGTTATTGGATAATTGGTCAGAATCAGAGTCTTTAGAAAGCTCCACTTGGAGAGAGCTAGAAGCTATAAGTAGAGTGTTTAATTTTTTGGCTTTTGATCTGGAAGGATCTACCATAAAGTGGTGTACTGACAGCCAAAATGCTGCAAAAATACAAGAAATCGGTTGTAGAAAGCCGAGCTTCAGGACATTGCGTCCAGTATTGCAAATGTGTGCGATAAGAGAGCTATCTCGATATCCCCTGTGTGGATAGGTAGATTAGAAAACAAACATGCTGATTTTCTTAATTGTCGACAGCGATGATTGCAGGATAGCTCCTCTTGTCTTCAAAGAATTGGACAATAAATGGGGTCCGCATAGTGTAGACAGGTTTGCTACTGACTATAACAAACATTGTGTAAGATTAAAACTCACGTTGGTGGTGCAAAGGCACTGAGCAAGTTGATACTTTCAAGTGTAATTGGTCAGGCGAGAATAATTGGTTAGTACCTCCCCCGAGATTAATTTGCAGTACATTATCAAAAATGAAATTTGATAGTGCTAGTGGTACCATTGTAGTTCCAGATTGATTTCAGCTCCTTTTTGGCCATTTTGATGGCGTTGTCTGATTCGAGCTCATGTGTTGATTTAGGCTGTACTTGCGTACTTTCAGGTCGCGGAAAGAATGGAATATTTGGCAGGAGATTGAAATTTCCCATGTTAGCGTTTAGAGTGAATTTTGACTAATTATGTTTTTGTGTTCAACAGGCCTAAATAGCAGCATTAGCAGAGCATGCGCAGCAGCTGGTGTGGAGACGACCTCAGAAAATGTGCACATGCAGCATATAATGTGTGAATTTTAGAAGCGTTCGAGAAGTGACAGTACGTTTCTAAAGTATTCTTCCTATTTTCATAAGTGGGGAAACTTTAGTGAATCGAAAGCTTTTCCATCATTACCCGCTAATCCAGTGCACTTTGCATTATACATCCCTCATCTGTTAGATTCGGGGGCGTCATACTCCGTGTTAGTATCTACCATATGCGCAGTGAAATTCGTTCATAGTTTAAATGGCCTTTCAGATGCTACTAATAATTCTTTCGTTGACAACTTGATCTAGTCAGGGAAGCGAATAGCGAAAAGACCAGTACAGAAGAAGGAACCGGTGACTGTTCATCACTAACAAACTCTTTGTGAAAAAATATCAGAATTGCTATGATCTTTTGATTGTCAGAGATTTGTCCATGATTTTGTTATAATTTTCTACATTTTTGAGATATGATGAGCTTGCAAATTTACGATGCAAAGACATTGTTTTTCATGATGATCATTTTTCTGTCCACAGAAAAAGAAAGACAGATCAATATCGTTTAGGTCAACATATTGTTGTTAGTAAGGGGGTTTCATTTGCTTGTCCTTTTTCTATGTTAAAGAGATATTTTGATCTCGCTGGTATCGAAAAAGACAGTGAAGTTTTTTTTATTTCGTCCTTTTTTTAGATCTGGTGATAAATGTTCACTTATTTATAAGGATAAATGTTTAAGTTACACCAGAACCAGAGAAGTTGTTGGTAATTTGGACATAGGTATCCATTCTTTAAGAGCAGGTGGTGCTACAGCAGCCGCAAATGCTGATGTAAATGAAAGATGTTGGAAGCGCCATGGTCGGGGGAAGTTCGACTCATCAAAGGATGGATACGTGGCAGATTCCCTGAAATCTAGATTATCTGTTTCTAAATCTCTAAATTTGTGACTTTTTTGTTGAACGATTATGAATTTGAATGCGAGACATTTTTCCGTATCAAAATTTTTTTATATTTGTTTTGATAGATTGCAGTTATATTTACTACATTCATTTTAGTTAGCACCCCCCTTTTGTAATTTCTCCCTAACTTTTTGAAGATCTATTGCGCACTATGGCCAACATCATTTGATATGCTTTCATTTGTGTTTTAGAACACATTAAGGAAGTGAAGTAGTAAAGCTGAGAAAGTCTATATCATTATGTTTATAATTCTTTTCATGTAACATATAATCATTTGACACTTTTCGTATTCATACTCATATTTTCTGTACTATATTTAGCCTCTAATGATATTTTTGATTTATGAACATGATGAAATGGTATACCGTGTTTAGCCACATTGACACTTAATATGTTTATATCATAATCTTTTCATCCTGCGGTAGTTTTTCCTAGTCTCTAATGCAGGGGTTCTAATCCCCCAGTTGCTTATAGTCACGCGTATCAGGGATTGGGGACTTTTTCCTCTCAATTTACGGCATTTACAACCAGCAGAGTGTTAGAATATACATCTTAATTTTCTTCTCAGTTGGATTTTGTTGACAGAAAGCGACAAAAACTTGACCCTTACATCCCAGAGTGGGAACTTAAGATGGATTTTGACACTTCACTATTAGATCAAAATTCTCGGGAAGTAGAGTGGGTCAATTTCAGAGGAAAACCTCTCCAATCCCTATTGCATTATCCAAAAACTATGGAGGTGGCGGAGGGAAACGAGTTTGATTTTGAAAATTTACCATTTCGAAATCCATAACTTTTTAAAGCAGGAAATTTGCATGAACACATTGCAGAATGGGGGTCAATGGGTGCAGGTGAAGAAGTTAAGTTGGTTAAACAATGGGGTGGATGTACAACAATTTTTCAAACATTTCAAGGGCACTTTCAATGGGAAGCAATTTGATAGTGATCTCCCTCCTTCTATATTTTTGGAAAATTCATCATCATGCGTAGGATTCGATGCTTTTATTTTGGAGACCCTTACAGAGAGGATATTAAATGGATCTATGTCTATCATTGGGAAGGTAGGAAATGTTCAGCCCCTACACTCCCCATCACTATCGAGCATTCTAAACCTGTGTGGTGGCCGACTTTAAAATTAGTATGTTGTTCGCAGCTCGTAAGGGGAAGGAAGGGTGACATGAACATTACTTTGGGGCCTTCTAAATTTGAAGTTAAACCACGTGCCCTTACTGTTGATTTGCACGCTGCTAAAATTGTGTTTTGACATGTTACATGGTCAAAAAGGTATGTAGAGGTGTTTCATTCCTGTACCCCCTTGCCCAGTGTGCCAGTATCCAAATGATGAAGGCTCAGGTTACTGTTGTGGTACTCGTATTAGACTTTTACTTCAAGAAAAAAGCACATTGCTACCTTAAAGAGTCTGCATTTACTGAAAGGGAGCAATATTTAAAAAGTCTTATCTATAACTCATCTTATGATAAAAAAGAAATATTTGTTAGACATAAGGTCAGGTAGTGCATGCAATTTATAAACTATGTTCTTCATCGTGCATTAACATCGACGGCGGGTGCGGCTAGCCAACAGGGGATGCTTACTCCTCCCGGGCACCTGATCCCACCTCTAGCTTGCTAGGGGTTCGTCGATGTTCAATATAGTGCTCTATTGTGAGTGCTGTTGAGATTATCGTCAGGATCTTCTTTAACTCATTTGTGTCACACTTATGCCCTTTGCCGTGTGGAACTCGTAAAAAAGTTCCCCGCGAGGGGTTTGACAGTAAGTGTTTTGAATATATTTCTCTGACATGGTCGCCATAGCACTTTCTATATAGACATAAGGTCAGGTAGTGCATGCAATTTATATACTGTGTTCTTCATCGTGCATTAACATCGACGGCGGGTGCGGCTAGTAAACAGGGGATGCTTACTCCTCCCGGGCACCTGATCCCACCTCTAGCTTGCTAGGGGTCCGTCGATGCTCAATATAGTGCTCTATTGTGAGTGCTGTTGAGATTATCGTCAGGATCTTCTTTAACTCATTAGAGAAAGAACTTATGAATTTTGCCCAAGTCCCTTCACTATCTTCTGTTACCCCAAGGGACATTTGTAGATTTTTGATAGAAAAAGATGAAAAGGGGAAAACCCAAATACATACTATTAACTGCAGGTTTTGGGGGAAAACGGGTGTTTTTTAATGTGGATGCCCAAAACGTTTAGTAGCAGGCACAGTGTAGTCCATTTTAGGTCCATAATAAGTCAATTCAAAACAATCTTTGAAAATGAAGGTAAAGGGAAAACTTACAATGAATCGTTGGAAAGGGGTAACCCAGCGTATAGTATTCGACTTCAGAATTACTTAAAAGCTATCAAGCAGGAGCAGTCTTTAGCCAGTTTTCTTTGACAAGTTGAGAAAGATCACAAATTTGCAACTTGCAGATGAGAAACATTTGGCATTAAAATACATTTTTCTAAGAGATCAAGCCTTCTTCAAAGTTCAGTTTTTTGGGGGTGATAGGACCGGTGACCTTTGTAGATGTGTCACACAGGAGAATGCATAATAACGAAGGGTTAATTTCCTCCCAT
Organism: Pinctada fucata; assembly: GCA_028142955.1. Lineage (NCBI taxonomy): Eukaryota > Metazoa > Mollusca > Bivalvia > Pterioida > Pteriidae > Pinctada > Pinctada fucata. The sequence goes on along the minus strand of AP027104.1, from coordinate 54,235,387 downwards.
TCTGTTGGGAAAACTTTAAGCAATGGGAAAACCAATGTCTTTTCACTAATGCGAATGAGTGACCATAATGTTTGCCCTGTTGTTGGTATAGATAATTATGTAAGGGAGGCTGGACTGATGGATGTGGACCTCTGTACAGGATACCTTTTTAGACCTTTGGATCATTCAAATAAACTTGTTCTTGATACACACGTATCTACATCATTGATGCACAAGAGGTTAAAGCATTATATGAGAATTTTGGGAATCGACGAGGGGGAGACTATCCAAGGGATACGAGGGGGATGTGCAGTAACTATGTCAGTTATGAGAAGTGGTAGTAAGAATGACATTTATGGAGCATGTTGGTTGGTTTTCCCGGGGTAGTCTTGATAGATATTCACGCATGGGGAAAATGACCCAATTCTCTGTATCTGGGAATATAATGAGACAAGTTTTAGATCTTCCAGGAAAGGTGCTAGTAGTATATTTCGGACATGTGGAGACATAGACTCCTTTCCTCAAGCTTTTTAAAAGGGGAAAGCTTCAAATAATTTGATTGTTTCATTGTGGCATCATCATTAATTGATATTACTGTTTTATTATGAGAATGTCTCATGACTTGCATTGCGGAAAGTTGTTTGATTGTACATGTTTAAATATTATAGATTTTTGCTACTTTTTAATTTACATGTAATTGATTACCATTATTTGATGTTGGTGAGGAAAACTTACTATGTACATTTTATGCTAAAATCATGGATCCACATACATACATACATGGTCATGATTGTGAGAGTTTTAGTCTTACACATGGTCCTTTATTTGGATACAACTATTTGTTGTAAAGTTTATTGTAAATTTGGCATGAGTGCTTTATAAAGACCGACCATTTTCTTTCGAGACTGTATATCATTTTCTTTATTCTGTTAAAGATGTACATGTACCGGCTGGTCCTTCTGTGTAAGAATAATTGCTAAAAAAAAAAAAGAATGTAAGGACTATCTCTTCATTCACTTAATTTTTCTTAAACACTGTATATGGTACCACTGCAGCATTACGGGGGCTTGTTGTGCTGTGACCCGGGGGCTTGTGCAGAGGGGATGAAATGACAAATATGGATAATGACCATATCCCTGCATAAAGCACAAAATCGATAATTCAGAAAATCAGAAACCGAAGGCATACAAAACAGGAACCAAAGCAAACAAACAAAAACCTCCACCACATGAAAAGAAGCAAACTCCCGATATGGGAGTGAGACAAGGTGCCCAGGAAGAGTAAGCATCTCCTGCTTGCATGCAACACCCGTCGCTTCAATTCGGTAGAACTGTCACATCCGCTTACTTCCATTTCGGAAGACATAGAGTACAATCTTTGGTTGGATCATTCAAATGGTCTATGACAAAATATCATCCACCATTCTGGAGAGTGGGACATAATCCACCATTCTGGAGAGTGGGGCATAATAGTGTATGACGAGTTCCCCATATCGACCGTAGAACTACCTCAGTGACGATGTTAGTCGGTCACAAACATATCCCTGACTGAGAAGCTAATCTGAAAGACGCCTATCTCTCAGAACAAAATCCGTATATTTGGCACTTGCTCTGGCATAGCGTATCAACTGAGATATGAACACTTCATAAGCAGGCGATGAAGGGATGTTGCTACTCAGAAAAGGAAAGTTTGTAATGCTGAAATTGAAGTCGTCACGTTTGTCATAGAGTGAGGTGTTCATGTGACCATCAGTGTCGTAGGACAACATTATGTCCAAATAGGATGCTGAATTATTTGTCTCTGTAGTTTCTTTGACTTCAAGCTCCGAAGGATAGATACTGCTCAGGTAATCCGCGAATTTTAGATTATTGATGGACAACACATCGTCTATGTATCTGTAAGTGAAGTTGAAGTCAATTTATCAGGTTTTAAATGATGCTATTGAATTGAAAGACGTTTAACATCAGAAGCTGAGTATCTTTTCCCTTCAGAGACCAAAGATTGAATGAAATCAGCTTCGTACGAGTAAAGGAAAATGTCGGCAAGAAGTGGGGCACAATTGGTCCCCATTGGAATTCCGACAATTTGCTGGAAGACCTTTCCTCAAAACACCACAAAAATGTTGTAGATCAGAAAGTTTAAAATCTGAATAAAATCTGTTTCAGTATACTTATTTTCAGAATCGGACTTTTCTTTTACAAAGTAGGTTTTGTCATAGTTAACAACAATAAATTTGTATTTGCGATTACCGTTCTTACTTGTCAACGCATTACTTATAATTTTTGCGAGTCTTTCTTTCAATTTAGAAAACAGACCGAGCTGTGCATCAGCATCTATAACTCCAGAAATAAGATACATGTACCTAGGCTCCTAAAACTGATCCTACGGAACTAAATAAATATCAAGGAATGTTCCCATGTGCTTATTTTCGTTTCACAGTCGTTTGCTCGCTCAAACACTTCAACACTATATCGCGAGTTGGACGATCCAAATAGGGAAAAATTTCAATAGGACATTACTGTGTTAAAATAGGATTTTACGCACGTGCTCATACCTGGAGACATCGATAATGGTCATATATTTCTATTTTGAATGTTTTCAGGTGGTAATGCAGCGTAATGAATGAAATATTCTACAATTGCTGCATTCAATATCCCGTCAACATTATTTGTGGAATTACTTTAATGAAGTACAATTACCAAAGATGGGTCAGGGTGATGTGATATCTTTTGGACATAAGGAACAACATGGTGATCGGGCAAACGGTTCAGGCGATATAGCCCGGACACGACGTGTGACATACGGACAGTAGACAGGGAATTCTTTATACTTTCGAGATCTGTGTTCAATGACTTTTAACTGTTTTTGTACTGTGGTTGACTGATGGGCGAAAGCGAACCAGCGAAATTTTTGCCATATTCGGAATCAAGACGTTAGGAATATATCAATTAGTCCACTTCCTTATATATTTGATACAGGGGTGGTTGGTGCGAGTTATGTTATATCGAAGCTAGGGGGAAATTGCAATATTTGATATTAATAATGTTGTAAACTGTCAAGCTGTAGTGAGCCAGGGATTTTGTTTTTTAAGATTGAAAAAAAAAACGATTAAGATTTCTCAGAATGAATGGTTAAGTCTAGAAATTCATACTATTTTATCTTGTAGTAAATTGATAGCGAAAATGGGAGGGACTCTAGATTCGCCTGCGGTTATCATGTATAAAGTTCGTTTGGAATAACATCATTCAATATCTTACTTCGAATCATAAAAAATGGTTCGGAAAGTCTCAAGATACATTTGAAACGTTTGAAACAATTGCACGTATACCAATAATCATTATCAGTATAGGCTATAAAGTCAATTTTTATGTGTTTATCATGTCTGAGAGAGTGTACATGTACATATATCATATACAAAGTTTTCTTATTTATTTTCATTAATATAATTGTGTGTCATCAAATATATACGTTATCCTTCTTCATCTTTGGTACTTCTACTTCTTTTAAGTAATTCCATAAATAATGTTGACGCAGTTTGAATGCAACCTATCTAAATATGAAAATCTTACATGTTTATTGTGCTAAATTGAAAGATAATTAAGTTTATGCCCTTTAGCATAAACTTTCGTTACCAAAACGAATAAAGCAATTTATTAACATAGACAAAGATAGATAACTCTTGTCCGGTCGTTAATTCGAGATCGGTATAAAAATTTAATCGTCAATTTTCCATGCGGTTTCTGTCAAAATTTCTGGGCGACCATATTCAACTTCTTTAAATCTGGTCATCCTGCATCATCGTTGACACCTCTTAGCATTTGGTACATTCACGGACATGTAGTGACATTTGTATTGCCTTGTCCTTTCTTTTGGACAACATTTATGTATGATTTGGTGAGAATCTCTACAAGCAGGTTGTAGGGATCCCTATGGGTACTAATTGTGCGCCTCTTGTTGCAGATTTATTTTAATTCATGTATGAAAAAGAATTTATCCAAAATCTTCAAAAACAAAGAAAACATGATGATGTGAAATGTTTCAATGGTACTTCTAGGTACCTGGATGATATCCTTACTATCGATAATCCTGTTTTTGAAAAGTATAAAAATGTCATTTATCCACAGGAACTGACTCTAAACAAGGCGAACGTCACAAACACAGAAACACCATTTTTGGACCTGAATATCAAAATTATTAATGGAGAGATTCATACAAGGGTGTATGACAAAAGAGATGACTTTGGATTCAATATAGTAAATTTTCCCTGGCTTGACGGTGATGTTCCTAGATTACCGTCTTATGGTATCTACATTTCGCAGCTCATCCGGTATGCTAGAGCATGTACTGATGTTTTGGATTTTCATGATAGAAATTTACAAATAACAAAGAATCTTTTAGGTCAAGGTTTTCGCTTTCACAAACTTGTCAAGACATTCTGGAAATTTTACAAAAATTATTGTCAAATACTTTTGAAATTCGGACCCATACAAGCAACAGAGTATATTACTTTGGGTATTTCGCAACCTGCATTTTATGGTGACATGATCAACAAAATTAGAAGGATCAAAGGTAGACAGAATTACTATCGAAAATGCGTCAGAATCATCAAACGCCTCTTATACCGTGGATATGATCCTAATGTCACCAGACGGACACTAGGCTTGGTACTTGACCAATCTACAGTCTTGTACCAGCGCATCCTTAATACTTGCACGCTGACTGACTGTGATGACGGGACTCCATGACGGGCCCTGTCCAAACCTCTTTAGAGAAGACAGGGCCCCGACCACCTGTCCTCTCTGAATGTCAGTCGGACTCCTCGGGTGATAACATACATTAGCTCGCTACAGCCGGCAGAGCACACGTCGTATTACGCATGCCCTCTTTTTATATCAATTTACATATTCATCTGTGTTGCTTGGGCCCCTGCGTTTTGCGGTCTTGTTTGTGTGTGGTCATCTGACAGTGAGGAGGTTGTTTTACACCACAATTGTACGTTCTTCGAGACCTCTGGGTAATCGGAGTAGTGGGAGGGTTGTGCGCACGTAATCCAGGATAACCACACCGTCTGCTACTGACGAGGCAGATGGCCGTCCTAAGTCGGCACCGTTTACCCATTGGTCTCGTTGGTTTATGTGTAGTCATTTGTGTTTTATGTTTTTCTGTGATTTGACGTTCAATGTACTACTGCGTCTCTTTCTGTGCGTGTCATTTTTGTGTTTTGCACTGGGTGTTTTGGGAGGTTGCTGTTGATGCTGCAGCTAGGTGTTGTTGGAAATCCCCTCCTTTCATTCACCAAACATCTTACGTCGCTCGAAGAGATCAAGTTCTTCCCCCTATGCTAGGTCGACTGTTGCTGCCAGAGGGAAGGGACGTTCAAGGACTACCCCTCCTCCCATTCCTCCTACTGCATCATTATCTGCTACTGGAAACCACGATCAGTCTCTGGTTCCTTCGGCTGCATCATTATCTGCTTCTTCAAGCCTGGATCAGTATCACGTTCCTCAAGCTGCATCCTTATCTGCAAGTGTTAACATGAATCAGCCAGACCCTAGCCCCTTGAGCACCTCAACTAGATGATACAGTTTCATCCTCTGTCCCTTCAGCTCAGAACACGCAGACAGGTACGCCTTCGTACGGAATTTCAGCAAATTCCGACATACCCCCACCAACACCAATAGATAGCGTTGCGTCTGAGCTAGGCATGCATCTATCTGACTCGATCAAAGAAAAAAATTGGCTTAAACAATACGTAGACTTTGAAAAAATAGTCATTAAAGACCAAGATGAAAAAAACCAAAAAATTCTCCTTAATCGATGGTGAATTAGTTATGCAGGACAAAACTCAAATAAAGAAAATAACAACCTTGGCTTCTTGGACAGATGCATTCCTAATTTACCCAAGCGTATATCTCACACGTCACCCATCTGAAATGCTTGAAGTGTTGAAATATTTACATGATGTTCGTCTGGGTGCCACTCGTCAGCCAAGCTCTGCTTGGCTTGAATATGATAAACAATTAAGAATCAAGAAAGCTAAACTTACTGCAATGAATTGGGGCACAGTTGACCCTGAGCTTAGGCTATTATATATGTCAAGTCAATCACCAGCGCTTAGTTATTCAAATAACAATGCAACTGCCCTCAAGTGCTATGATTTATAATAACAGGGCGTCATGCTCCCGGGGCTTATGCCAATACCTCCACACATGTATGAAGTGTAATAAACACCATCCTCTCATTCACTGCTGGCATAACTCGCCAAATTTTGGTCAAAATCGTCAGACGTTTAGCCCCCCGCCCAGCTTTCGCTCATCAGGCAGATTTTATTCTCCCAAAAGTTATCATTCAAAGCAGCCCATGTCTGCCAACAGAACCCAGATTTATGGGCCCCAGGTTCAACTCCAATCAAAACTAGCAAATTAGACGAAATTTTCCCTTTATACCCCGACAAGGACAAAGCTGATTTTCTACCATCAGATTTTAAGCATGGTTTTTTCCTTAATTACACAGGTCCAAGAATCCCGATTCGTCCCAAATATATGAAATCTGCCTCGACAAACAAGCATGAAATTTATGCTATTCTTGAGAAAGAAAGAAATTTGGGCCGTATGGCGGGACCTTTCCTTACTCCCCCAATATCTAACTTGAGATGTAACCCTATTGGTATCCTCCCTAATAAAGACGGAGGTTGGCGTCTTATAACAAATCTTTCAGCACCCATTGGTCAAAGTGTCAACGATTTTATCGACCCTAACCTATGCTCCGTACACTATACGCATCATTCGATGACGCTATACAATTAATTCACAAACTAGGTCAAGGTACCCTCCTCTGTAAAATGGACCTTTCAAGTGCATTTCGCTTTCTCCCTGTTCATCCATCTGATTTTTGTTTACTGGGTTTCCATTTTGATGATAAGTTTTACATTGACAAGTGCATGCCTTTCGGCTGCTCCTTAGCATGCGCTACTTTCGAAAAATTTTCCTCATTTTTACACTGGGTTCTCGCTAACAACACCGGTTCATCTTCAATCATCCATTATTTAGACGATTTCCTATTTCTGGGACCCGAATCCTCGTCGTATTGCAAAGATCTTGCTGTTGCCTTCCAGCTTCTTTGCTCTGATCTAGGAATTCCTATAAATGAGAGTAAAACTGTAGGCCCAACAACAAATTTAACATTCCTTGGCCTGGGTATTGATACGTTAAATTTCAAAATATACATACCGGTAGAAAAAATTGTTGAACTCAAAGTGTTGTTGAATTTCTTGCTGTCCAGGAAAAAAGTAAGCTTAAAAGATCTTCAATCCATATGTGATCGATCATTAGCTTTCTTCAGTAAAGCTATCCCGGAAGGACGTACTTTCAATCGTAGGTTCTATAATGCAACTATAGGCATTAAAAAATCCCATCACCTAATCAGGGTCACCCCACAAATGAAAATGGATGCCGAAATCTGGTTGAAATTCCTTACTATTTATAAGGGTTTCTCCCCATTCCCTTCTGAGTTTGAGTTTTCAAGCGAAGCATTGTCCTTATTTACTGACAGTAGTGGTTCACTCGGGGCTTGTGCAATTTTTGACAATCACTGGTCTTACCTCCCTTGGCCTAAATTTTGGGACAATTCAATCCGTAAAGATATCACCTTCTTACCCCCCGTTTACACTATGTTCCCGGCGGCCACGGACGCCACGTTTCAAGCCACCGTGGACGAAACGTGATGACCGTGAGATAACGTAGGGGAACGGGATTGAAAAACGTAGCTAGCCGTGGTTGCCGGGGCCGTCGGGGCAAATGTTTAAACTGTCAAAACATTTGTCACGGCAGCCCACGGTGCGGATGGCCTACTTTAGAAACCGTAGCTAAACGGGTCGAACGCAACGCAACTTGACAGAACGTTACATACCGTAACAAAACTTGGGACAGTGTCCGTAGCGGAACGGGAAGCAGAAGTATGACTCGGCAACTTACGATCCTTGTGAAGTTGAGTTACGGTCTGCCACGTTTATGACCCGTTTAGCTGCGGCTGCTTTAGGGCAGATGTACGTTTTATCAAGGTGTGCCACGATGTCTCACGGCGAGCTAAGGAATGAGTAAGCAGTTTCTTCACGGTACGTCCCGGCTTGTTACGGTTTGTTTCAAGTTCTACTACGGCGTGGCACGGTACGCACTGTCAGACAAGAAGTATAACAAACCAAACCCTTCTATGCAGCTTTTTGTGTCTCCTTTTCCCTTCTGTCACGGTTAATCGTAGTGGGCCTTGACAGAACTTGGTAGACGTGACCAACTTGAATGGATCGTAACAAACCGTGACAGACCCTATCAGAACGTGACAGGTCGTGAGGAAACGTACAAACGTCCGTAACAAGCCGTAGGTTGAAACATAGTGCGCCGTCAGGTCTCCGGGATTCAGGAGCCGCGGCTCGTCACGGATACCTTGATAGACCGTGCAAAAACGTAACGAGACTTAACAGAACTTGAATACCAAGATGAAAACTGCCAAAAATCATACGGTGTGCTACGTTTTTGGCCTCCGTGACTGCCGTGGTCGCCGGGAACATAGTGTAAACCTAGGGTTAGAATTAGTACCAATTCTAATGGCCCTTACCATTAGGTCAAATGAATTCAAAGGAAAAAAGTTACTCCTTAACACTGACAATGAGGCATTGGATTACATAATTAATTCTAAAACGAATAAATCTCCAAGGGTCATGCAACTCCTGTGTCCTCTCGTGCTCCTTTGCCTCGAACACAACATTCAGTTAAAATGTGTCCACATTCCAGGCTATAAAACATTATTGCAGATTCAATTTCTCGTTTTCAGTGGGCTCGATTCAGACAGCTAGCTCCAAATGCAGACCATTACCCATCACCTGTACCTTTGGAATTATTGACTCTCTTAAGTGCGAAGTGCACCAATTGATGAATTCTTCGGTTGCATCAAACACCTCGCTTACCTGTCAGAATGCATTGGATTCGTTTCATTCATTTCGCCTCAAATATAACTTGCCCGTAATATGGCCCCCTCCTCTCGATCACTTCATTAATTATATCGCTTACTTATCGGCGTCTAAATTTTCTTACTCTACCGCTAGATGTTACATAGGCAGCATTAGTTCTATACTTCAATCCCATGCAATGCAGGACAATACAAAGTCCTTTATTGTTAAGAAAATGTTAGAAGGTTTCCACCGTTCTAAACCATCAAAAGATTTGCGCAGCCCTATTACAGCAGATATATTACACAAGATTTTAGGCGTTCTTCACAATGTCTGCTCAAACGATTATGAAGCTCACTTATTTTCTGCTGCATTCCAACTAGCATTTCTCGCATTGCTCAGAGTCGGTGAAGTAACTGTTACAAACTCACATTCACCCCATGCTATATCACACAATGACGTAATCTCTGACCAATCAAAAGTTACTCTTACCATCCGGCACTCAAAAACTGACCAAACATCTTCTGGTACTAAGCTCGAAATTCCACGATCTCAGAAAACCGAAACTTTGTTTTTTTGCCATATCACGGTATAATTCCATACGTCCGAAGCGTCCAGGCCCTTACCTCTGCCATCTGTCGGGTTCTCCTCTAACATCGTTTCAATTTTCCCATGTTTTGAAAAAAATCTTTAAATTTCATTGGTATGGACACATCTACATTCAAATCGTATTCTTTTAGAATTGGGGCTACTACGCAAATGTACCTTGACGGTCAAAATGAAGATACTATAAAACTAAAAGGTCGCTCGAAATCCAACATAGTTAAATCTTATATATATAAGAGTTTTGTATCACCATTTGGAAATCTACACCATTTTGTAATTGTTATGTACCCGAAAGCACTTAGTACTGTACTAACAGTATGTTAAGATTTCAGGTCCCTTACGCACTGTCTGGATCATCGGCTCGTCCATCATTGTTAGAGCACAACAAGAGGCCTTAAGGAAATTTCACGGAAACAACCTGGGTCTCGACAAGTTCGGAATGACTCTCAAGTGGTTGGGTCAAAGTGGCATGGTGTGGGAGCAGCTTGAGCCTAAAATAATGGAGCTTTGTTAAGTCACTCTCCTCCAGATATGCTCATCATTCATTGTGGCGGTAACAGCATAGGTTCAATGTCCCTTCGTCAACTGCAAGGCTTCATGAAATTGACAGTGTCACGCATTTGCAGTCACCTGCCAAACACTTTGATCGTATGGTCAGGCATATTACCTAGGTTATCATGGCGTCACATGATATCTAATACTGCCGCCGAAACTGCCCGTAAACAAATTAACTCCTCCTTGTCCCACTTTGTTCGTTCAAAAGGGGGTGCTGCAATTAATTATTCTGATCTCAATTGCACCAACACGAAATTTTTCTGTGATCCAACCCACCTTTCAGCTTTGGGCAATTTCGTGTTCTTAAACAACCTTCAGGGTGGGATTTATAAAATACTACATGACCATGTAAATATATTCCCATAACCATATTCTCAATTCATACACTCTGTGCATGTATATATATTTTTCATCAATATACTATAGCAGTTCTGTCATGGCCCTTCAAAATCGGCCGCTTTGTGGCGGATGTCTTCATGGTCGCCCTTGGCCACCTTGAAGACATATGGCAGTATTTTGCATCCAAGCCTCGCTTCAGTTTCTGTTGCCTTCCAGACTCTGAAGCCAATAATTGGGGCTTCGCTTATTGGTATTGATAATCTACGTCTTATACAATTAAATGTCGACGTAGACCATTGATTTATTGATAATTGAATTATTTGTATTTACAACTACATGTAGTAGTGAATTGATTTGTGTCAAAATTTATTTATGACATAGTGAAGAGTGAAATTTAGTGAATTACTCAACATTGATCTGAAGATTTACAGAACTTTGATCTGAAAGAATATTTGTGCTGCATTTAACTACACTATATTTTATTGTGATGCTATTATTAATATTTACATTAAAGCCATGACAAGAACTGCCAATTACATCTTCCGCTTTATTCTGTGATGATAACCTTAAATATCAACCAAAATATAGTGTGACCTGCGACAGAACATACACCCATTCACAACATGGAAACAAGCACCCATACACAACAACAGAAATTGTAGAATATTTCATTTATCACGCTGTATTACCACCTGAAAGCATTCAAACTAGAAATATATTCCCATTATCCATGTCTCCAGGTATGGACATATGCGTAAAATCCTATTTTAAGACAGTAATGTCCTATTGAAATTATTTCCCTATTTGGATCGTCCAACCCGCGAAATAGTGTTGAAGTGTTTGAGAGAACAAACGACTGTGAAACGAAATTAAGCATATGGGAACATTCCTTGATATTTGCTGAGTTCCGTAGGATGAGTTTTAGGAGCCTATGTATCTTATTTCTGGAGTTATATATACCCGGTGGGTACGTTGATTGACATTTTAGTCCTGTTTTGTGCCTTTACGTACATGTATATGAAACCATGGTGAAGCTTTCGTTCGTAACTAATTTGCATATCTTGTGAATCTTTAATAAAGAATTGAACTTATACTTTCATGGTTTTACATACCAGATGACGTGAGGAACCCTGGTTTGGACCCTGCGTTATTTTCACTCGGACGTATGAGTTTTTGAATTAGTTTTGGTAAGTTTTGGAATTTAATAGAAGAAAAAGTTATCAAATCTGATTACTATTGAGGAATCAAACAGCTTTATAGGTCATGAGAATAACAAAGTTCCATGATCTATTAAAACTCAGTATCTTCGAGTTATCTAGAGTGCGAGGTTAATTAAGATATTTACATATCTTAAGTGACCTCGCGCGAGAGATCACGAGATCTTCACTTTCTGAAGAAGCGGGTTTAATGGGCTTTAGCCCCACTTTTGGCTACTCCGTGAAGAGAACTTGCATTGGTAATGTGGCCAAGCTTATTTATTTCCCCTGCCAACCCTCCCTTTCCAAGTTGGTAATGTGGCCTTGGTGTCTATTTTCCCAGCCCATGGTACGTTGAACAATCAACAATTGATGACTATTCAACGGCGTGAACAGATCGCTACTATATTTACAAGAATTCTTAGAAATGGAAATTACAAAAATAGAAAAGTTAAAAGATAAAAAGAACAAACTATTTACAGCTTCTATATATGGATACTTAACAAAAATTGTGGTTCTGAACCAGAGATTTAAACTGGTCCAGAGATGGTGCGTGAATGATTGAATTTGGAAGTGAATTCCACGAAACAACAGTGAAGGGGAAAAACTGTATTTGTAGTAGTCTGTTCTGGTACTGAAGATTTGGTACTACTTAGGGAGCAACCATTTGATTTCTATGGGGGGGAGGAAGACTTTGCAAAAAAAAAAAATTCGGATCGAAATTTTAGGGAAAAAATTTTCCGGCCCGAAGGGCCGGCGAAAAAATTTTTACGGATCATGAAATTGCCCCTCCCCCTCTCTTCCAACCTTTCCACTGCCATATAAACACTTTTTTGTGTATCATAAACAAAGTATAAAAAAATGGAACAAACTTTACGCAATTTGGAGTGAATAAATAAAATTCAAAAGTCATTAGCACCATATAGCCTGTCTCCGTTGAGTATCATTTTAGTAAACAGATTATAGGCACCATATGCCATTCAAGAAATTAAAATGAAGTGATCTGCTGGCAAGAGATGAACTCATTGTGTGTTTGATGTTTAATGTGTCTGAAAAATCACGCTGAATTATTTAAACTTTAGAGTAATTTTCAACATTGGAAAATTATAAAAAAAAAAATTATAATAATAATCCGGTTCTTAAAATGGCCGAAAAAAATTTTCCGGCCGGCAAAAGTCTTCCTGCCCCCCCCCCCCCCCATAAAAATAAAATGGTTGCTCCCTTAGAGTTGGTGCTGCGGGTACGTGAGAATGTATTTTGGGTGAGATGTATGGTGGGATTGATTGCTACCATGTTATGAGTCAGTTTATAAAACATAGTTACTCGGGATATATTTCTCCTAGTTTCTAGGGATTGCCAATTAAGATGATCTAACATAGAGGAGACACTGGATTTATTATGATATCTGTTTGTCAGATATCGTGCAGCACGTCTTTGGACATCTTCAAGCCTTTTAATGTTGGTTTTAGTATGTGGGGTCCAGACAGAAGAGCAGTATTCAAGATTTGACCGAACAAGAGATTTATATGCAAGACTTTTAGTGTGGTCCTGTTTAATTTTTATTATAAGTTTCTTTTCAAAAATCTAAGAATTTTATTTGCTTTTGAAGATATGTTGTTGATATGGCAATTCCATGACATATTACTCTGTTATTCCTAGATATTTCGCAGTATTGACAGGTTCAAATTGGTGGCCTTTAAGGGTATAGGTAGATTTAGAAGGAGAACGAGATCTGGTGATTGACATACATCCCCCAGTTTTTTTCCCAAGAGGCCAAACTGTATAGATCATTTTGGAGAATCAAGATATCATCATTATTGTAGATAGGTCTATAAAGGATGCAGTCATCTGCAAAAAGGCGGGTTTTAGAATTTACACATGCCGGGAGGTCATTAATAAAAATTAAAAATAGCAGGGGCCCGAGCACTAATCCCTGGGGCACTCCACTAACAACAAGCATCTGACAAGATGCCTCACCGTCCAAAACTACCTGTTGCAATCTTTTGCCGAGGAAAGCTGATACCCAATTCCAGGTGTTGCCCCTTATGCCATAATTATCAATCTTTCATATATTTGGGCCATTGCCTGGCATTCTAGACAACCGAATACACAAAGTTCCATGATCCAAAACTCAATACATTCGAGTCATCTAGAGTGCGAGGTTAATTAAGATATTTACATATAGAAATTGTTATGGCGACCGTGTCAGGGAAAGACATTTAAAACACTTACGGTGACGGATATGATCCGTCCACCATTTGGTTTCAATAGACACGTAAGCCTTATTCCATGATGCAGTATACGACTGACAAATATACAGTGGACAGGCATAAGTATACGATGTACGGATCGTCTAAACTAATACGCATACATTTTAACGTACGATGAATTCCACAATATATCGAAGTATTTCATGGAGACCATAAAATGACTCAGATAATATGAAATCTAAATACGAAGCAGAGTTAATGCTTTCAGTGGTTTTATTCACCTCTTGATCATATGGATAGATTGTACTAAAGAAGTAAGCAAAATTAATCTAATTCGGGAAATTCCGATCTGAATCGTGAATTACGAAACATCGGATAAGCAACTATTGAGATACATTCCTTTTCATTATTCATACATTCAATAAACTTTCGATTCTCATCATTAATCCAAACCTTGATAAAATAAAAAGACTTGTACGGATTATATTGATGAATACAATTATTATTTCATACCTTGATGTGGGTGTGCATATCTTGAAGTACAAAGTATATTAAGTGCCTCCGAAAGATCCCTTCCACACAGCTGGTAAATCATCTCCGTTTGTGAAGACACTACACTGATCATCATGAAAACAACGAAGTTTCCGACAGTTTGTGTCACGAGACATTTATGAAACAAAATGTCTGGTCCATTTTTCTGTAAAAAAAAAAGTAGAAAAAATATTTATTTGTTTCTTTGTCATTTGAAAATAAGACACACTGACTCGTTTATCTGCTCTGTTAAGTGAGACACAAATTTTCTTTTAGTATAAACGACATTTACGTACGGTAAACTGTTCGTGTTTTGTTAGCTGAAGCCATCTCATTATCAATAACCTGAACAAAAGTACCTATCTTACAGATAGGACAATGTTTCAGGGCCCAGTCATCACGAAAGGTAAAAGGACAGCACCTGTCATGAAGTCTAGTCGTTACTAGGAAATGATAAAAAAACACTAAATATGGGTCAAATTTCATGTATAAAGGCTACATAATTCAGCAAAACACAAAAAACCATAACCATCGCTTTCTATGTGGACAGCATCATTGACCGCAATAGACCAATGTAAGTTACTTCTTAAAAGGTATCAAAATTGGTACCTCCAATGAAGGCATAAAGTGGGGATATACTGGAATTCATTTTACATGTATGAATGCAAACAATTAATCATATTTAAAAATATTAGCGGTTTTTGTGTTACTTTTGAGGAATGTCTAAATGGAAGTATAATTTGAAGAAAAAAGTTGTATTTTCCAATTATCAATATTCTTTTAAAAACATTTCATGTCCATTTTGTTGATTATATTTTAACTATCCTTTGAATAAAGATCGAAGAAGTACCCATCCGTAATTAAGTCTCAAAGCCAAGAAGACGAGGTAAATAATTAGAATTTCCATTGGAACAGCCGCGAAACCCAGAGCAAACATCATTCCGAAGTAATACCGGAGAGAGTTAGCGTCCCCTGTTTGCATGCAGCATCCGTACCGTTGAAATCGTGTCATCTCAAAGTAAGCAATAAAAATGATAGCATAAGAAGGATCTCTCTCTCTCTCTCTCTCTCTCTCTCTACCTACCTACCTACCTACCTGATGTTAGAAATGCATAATATTTTCCTAATCTCTGTTTGACTGTCTTGAAAACATTCTGTTTATATCTCCGAAAACAAGGTGTATAGATAAAAGAATTAACCATCATAAAGAAATTGACGGTTCTATTGTTATTTTGAATAACAATAGCATGCGACAAAAGAGGGATAACTCAGGTGATAGTTTAGTATATCACGGTCAATTTTGATAATAATTTCAATGAATTTGATACTTAAAGGTTGTTGAATATACAGGGATCTTGATATAAGATTCTCTGGTGTTGTTTTACTGCCGTTGTTACACGTTTTCAAATTCATAGCATCAATAAAGAACAGATAAATTTGCAGTAAGTACCAGACATGCACGTTTCGGGTACTTAACCCTCGTCAGTGATCATCAACCCACAAAATGAAATATGGCCAAAGACTGTGAACGTTATGTAAAAAAAAAATAATAATTCAGAAAGACGAAGCAGGATGGATAAGGATGTTCAAGGATACAAGGATTTTATCTATCGTATGACAAGAAATGTTCATGAGATATCAATTTTTGCTATTTCGCGAGTAATTTGGAATCGCGAAAATATATTCCCACGAAAAATTGTGTTTGATAAGGTATATCATAAATTTGTATATCAGTTAGATTTTGTTCTCATTGTTCATGTGCCATTCTTCACTTTTTCTGATTTAACTTCAAGAGAATTGAATTGAGTGATTTTCTTATGATAGAACTAGCTAGAAAAATAATGAAAGGTACAAAACAATAACATCCTATGTGTTCATATTTATTTGTAATTCAGGAATCGCGAAAAAAAATTGTACTCGCGAAAAAAAGACACCATATTTTACCATAAAATCGCGAAATTTGACACTCGCGAAAAAATCTGGTTATACGATATTTTCAATCTGTGACCTTGATATTTGACATTTTACCTTTGAAATTGAAAATCAGCAATAAAGGTATGAATTTTGGTTAAGATCCAATCAAAACTGTATCTTCTATGCTGTATACAAGGTTTTTAACTATTTCCATTTTCTGTGACCTTGAAATATGACCTTGAATATCAAAAGGGCTATTCCTCCTGTTGTAAGCAAGAAGTGTATGAAGTTCAGTAAATATCAAATCCTAAAGCAGCTCTGTCATAAGAAAGAAGCGTATTAAGTTAAGGAAAGATCCCATCAAAACTGCAGACTCTAGGCTGTATACAAGGTTTTAACTATTTCCACAACATTGGCGGATCTAGCGAGGTGGATAGGGGGGTTGCAACCCCTCCTTTGGTCCGACCAAAAAAGAAAAAACGAAGAGAGAGAGAGAGAGAGAGAGATTAGATGCAATGGATCAAAGGATCCAGAAATGTCATTAGGGATTTTGAAGGCATAGGGTTTACTGTATCACACACTAATTGGTCTAAAAGCAAAATTGTTCAAGAAAAAATATCATTGTAGATATTACGTTAATGTGCAATATTTCAATTCAGAAGCCAAAGCGTTGTCATGACTTTTGTGAAGTGGATAGCTCTGGTCACGTGTTTTTCACTAGTCACAAGAATGTTTCTTTCTATCGGACAATTGCCCCTATTGCTATGTTGAATCTGATGAATCAAATCGAAAGTTGAGAAACCTGTACAAATCTAGAATTAGTCGATATCTTGATATCGACTAATCAGCAATTCAAAAGTAAGCCCGCGGGAAATTCAAGAATTGAGCTGTAAGTTGCATAACGAACAATGTACCCCCGCGGCGACCTGATATACATGCAATCGACGAGCTTGCCGGCATGCGCGGATCCAGAGGGGGGACCGGGGGTCTGGACCTCCCCCCTCCCTGAGATTTTCGGAGGTGGGGTCAAGCTTTGGCCCATTTCTAATTGAAATGGGTCTAAAGATGCATGAAAGGGCTTCGAAACCTAGATTTTCGACTCGCTTCGCTCGCCATTTACAAATGTAAAACTATTTTTCTGCAAAATTCCTTAATTATTTTCAATTCTATAAGTAATTTTATACAATTGCCTTTGGTCTCAGGAACTCATATTTTCAACAGTCCTTTACTTCATAGGATGTAACCTCCTAATTCATCTCTTTCAAGGTTTTGTCATATTATGATGTCTGATTATTTGGGAAACATCTCTTATCTTTTTATTCTCATGAAATATAGACAAAATGTGAATTGATAAAAAAAAAAAAAAAATGCGGCTCGCTCCGCTCGTCGATATAAGGAGTTAGATATTCAATGTTATAAATAATCATCTCGATCGAATCAAGACAAATTGATATTTCATATCTAAAAATATTTCAGGTACCTGCGCTCGCCAATTCTTCATAAAAATAAACGTGAAAGGAAAGCTATCAATACCCCCTCAGAATTGCCCCCTCCCCATCATGTGCACCGATATATATGTACCTACATGATATTGTCAATGTCTAGGTAGACTTCCTAAAATTTTCGACCCCCTCTGACCAAAAATACTGGATCCGCGCATGAGGCACCGCCCTTTTACCCGATGATACTCCCCAACATACTTGTTAAAATACACCCTTTAAGGTGTTATTGCGAAACAGAAGCTTTTGATAGTATGAATTCAACACCCCATCCCCTTTCAAAATCTTCACCCCCCCCCTCTAGATCCGCCTATGCACAACGATTGTAACTACTGTAAACCGTCTTTTATTTGCGAGCGTTTTATTTTCGCGATATTCATGAGGTCCTTCGATTGCAAATATAAAACGCCACGAATATGTCCCATCACATGTGAAATACGCATACCATGTCGCGAAAATAAAACGCCGAGAACCAGTCGCCTCACTCGTGTTCGCGAACTTTAAAAAAAGATGCGAATAAAAGACTGTTTACAGAATTTCCTTTGACATCTGACCTTTGACCTTAAAAATCGGTTGGACTCTTCCACCTGTCATAAGCAAAAAGTGTACGAAGTTTAGAAAAATCTAATCAAAACTGCGCTCTCTAGGCTGTAAATAAGGATTTCAACCATTTCCAATCTTGACATTTTGACCTATGACCTTGAAAATCATTACGGTTGTTTCTCTATTCATGAGGAATACATGTATGAAGGTTCGTAAAGATCCAAACAAAAATGTGCCCTCTAGGCTGTATACAAGAATTTTAACCATTTCCAATCTGTGACCTTGGCCTTTGACCTTGAAAATCAACAGAATTCTCTCATGCCATAAGGAATATGTGTATGAAGTTTCGTCCAGATCCAATCAAAACCGGGTACTCTAGGCTGTATAGAAAAGTGTGACGCACACACGCAGTTGCGAGGATATAATAAGCTAAATTTAGGAGGTGCTCCATACGATGATCACAGCAGAACAAATACGCATGATGCGAGAAAAAGAATCGAATTTACGGAGGCAAATACATCACTGAATCATGAAAGACAGTACCAGAAACATGCATGTCTGGTCCATGCTGCAAATTGATCTGTTCTTAAATGATGCTATTGAATTTGAAGACGTTTGAAATTCACTAATATTATATATAATAATAATTGTCATAATATGAGGTTTCATTGTTCAAACGAAACTGATCGTTTCAAAATCCTATTCGGGACAAAGTTTATTGTTTTATTTGAATCGAGAGAGATTTATTTGATATATTTCAGAGTCTTTGGTGTTTGATATAACCTAGATTCTAAGTGTTTACAAAAACATTGAGAACGATGAAATAAAAAGGACTTCTTATGAAGTTTTCAACACCCCCCCCCCAAGAAATCACAAGAGCAGATTAATAATTGCTTTGGTGTTCGACTTGGATGTAGAAACGTGAATGAACACATATTATAAGAAAATTAAGCTCCTGAAAAATTGTAACTGATAAACACTGGATCTTACAAACATGTGCGAACTATTTTGTTCGATTGTATATTTCATGTTCGGTTTTATATTTGTAGCATTAAAATTACCTATTTTTAGTCGGGAAATGCACATAATTTGTAATGATTTATTCTCGGAATCAGGTCGTCTAATCTCAGTTTATGTCGTTGTTAATATATAGGTTTTCATTTTTATATGTTTGATATTAGTCCCTTTAATCTTGTTAAGAATTCCGAAAGGATCGGTTAGGAAACCCTTAGTAATTGAGAGGAAATAAATGTGAGAAAGTAGGTATTCGCTATGATTTTAACACGACACGAACGAGTTTAAATCGATGCTTTCGACCGATTTGTGATAATGCTTTTTACTTTGGATAAAGATTTGCAAAGGTAAAATACATAACTCTCATTCGATCTCCTTGATAGAATGGCTGAAATTTCGTTCGGATTTTTACATCTTCTACAACCTGTTGTATGATTCAATGTGAGGAAGAGATAAACCGTGATATAATGAGCTTCACTATATTATTCTCAATCAGTGAATGAAAGTCAGACAAACCAAATCAGAATTCAAACTTCATTGTCAATGGGCATACACAACATTGCAAAATACAAACAGGAGTCCCAAGGGTCACATCGCTCAACTTATTTGCAGACAGAAGAATGCTAATGCACAATTTGGTAGAGGACCTTGAGTACTTGTTTCCTGTAAGGTTTTGAGTTTAAGGTTGCGAAAATATGTCAACCATTTTTGGCCATATTTATTGCCAAGTTGGCAAGGAAAACACAAACTTGGTAGGGGACCTCGAGTACTAGATTCCTGTAAGATTTCATGATATTCTGTGATGCGGTTGCAGAAAAAAAGTGAAATGTGTCAGTCAATCACATACCTCGGGGACCATATTTGTTGATCGTCGCGAAAAATGCAAACTTGGTAGAGGACCTTCAGTACTAGCCTCCTGAAAGGTATCGTGAAATTCTATGCACCGATTACTGAGGAGAAGTCGAAAATGCATCAGCTAATCAGAGCCCTGTGCTTCCATATTTGTTCACAGTTGTAAGAGATCCTTGAGTATTTGCTTCCTGTAAGATTGCATTAAAGTCTGTGCAGCGGTTGCAGAAGAGAAATCGAAAATGCTTCAGCCAATCAGACCCCTCGAGGACCATATTTGTTGACCGATCGACACGAAAAATACAATTTATCTGTTCTTAAATGATGCTATTCAATTTGAAGACGTTAAACATTGGTACAGAATCTTGAATACTTGCTTCCTGTAAGGTTTCGTTAAATTCTATACAGCAGTTGCAGAGGAGAAATCGAAAATGCGTTAGCCAATCTGAGCCCTCGACTCGAAAGAACACATACTTGACGGAAGACGTCGTATACTTGCTTCCTGTAAGGTTTTGTGAAATTCTATGCAACGGTTGCAGAGGAGAAATCGAAAATGCGTTAGCCAGTCAGAACCCTTTCTTGTTTTTTTAATAATAAATTCAGGGAAATAAGCTTTAAGCTTCCCTTTTGGTCCTATTAACTCAGATACTATACTTGTATTTATATGCAACATAATATATGTTATATTAAAATTTGCAAATTACATTTTTTACTGTGCCACCTACTGTGTGTTCTGTACTTGCATTGGACTTAAGAGATTGTTTCTGGTTTAAAATGTTATTGTCTCCTTCTATTTGTCCGATTTTTCTTTTTTTGTGAAAAGTTTTGAATTTCATTTTTTTCAAGAATTTGAAGCCATTTGATTGTGATTTTTGTAATCGGATTTCGTGTATGGCTCTCATTTTCTTATTGTAAGATGTTTTGTTGCGCACCCCATTTCTTAATCTTCTAAAAAAATAGTTAGGCCTTATACGGTTGTGTTCCAACTCATTACCTTCTTGAAGAATTTTAATACATTAGACATAGTAAACCCTTATCAGTGGTACTTGATAAAATGCCGAAGTGATTTCAGACACCGCGAAATGTTTTAGTAGCGCCCTCCAAATAGTGCGCGGCTCAAAATTTCGTGTAGGCACCGATTGCCCATTGGTCTCTTAGGTTTATGTGTAGTCATTTGTGTTTGGTGTTTCTTTGTGATTTGGCGTTCCTTGAACATTTGGGTTTCTTTCTGTGCGTGTCTGCTGTGTGTTTTTGCTGTGGTTGTTTTGCTGTTCGTACTGCAACCGGATCGATTCAGTCGCACAGTTAGATAAAATGAATGTCCATAATATATAGCATTGGAGGGATGATGCTAGGATGTAAACCTCCTTTACTCTCGGTGATATTTATGCGGGAGTCCTATAGGAAAAGGGAGGGATCTCCAGCTTGACCCCTGTACTTACCCCGCGGAACAAACCCAAAAGAAAGCGACACAAAAACTACAACCGCCACAGGACACAACAATATACAATTATACACTATAACATCATATAAAACAGACAAATTCAGTCGAAACAAACGTAGAGAAACATGAAACCTTAACGGCAACACATAAATGGAAGTGTGCCCCCCTACAGTACTTTGGACGGCCTTCTGCTATAAGCAAATGGTATGATTATCCGGATTAAATGGTCACAACCCTCACACTTATCAGGATATACAGAGGTATCCATAGAAACAGAATTGCAGTATAAACATGAAGAAATCGCACAAAGGTAAGGTGACATCACAAACAAGATAGTTAAATGCAACGGTCTCGGGTAACTCAGATTCTATGAAAATAAAAAATTCTATAGCATGCGTATAACAGTCTTTCCTCTGCTGGCTGAAGCGAGTTAAAGATCAGTCATCCAAAATGTTTTACCAACTTTCAGATAGGACAAAGGATCAGGATCTTCTCTGACGAGATTTGGACAGGGCCCGTCATGGAGTCAGGTCGTATCGGTTGACCAGTGTGCATTGTAGAAAAAGACTGTACATTGGCCTAGTACCATGCCCAATGTTCTTTAGATGACTTAAGAGTCATATCCTCGTTAAAGCAGGCGACTAACTATTTTCTTAATTTGTGGTTGAATAATAAGGATGTGTTTCAACTCTTTACTTTCTGGAAGAAATTTTCTAAACGATTCTATTGCAAAAGACATGTGTTTCGGGAAGTAAAATCCGCATCAGTGATGCCTCCAGCAAAAGTGATTTTCAGACTTTTCAGACAGATTTTCCATTTTAGTAGCACACTCTGGTTTTATTTTTTTGAATTAAAATGTGTGTAATTACTTCGCAGAGAGTGTGAAGCTCCAATTTTCCTGTGGGGTCGATTCCGTAGCAAAATTTTAAAATGTAATGATCGCTGAGCGATATAAGTCCACTACCGACATAAATTTATGTCCTGCATCTCTATTCATCAGTTCATTATTTGCAATAACAGCCAAGCAAAGTCCGGAAAACTGATTTTTCATGATATTTGCTAAGTCCAAGGGCCATAATTCTTGCGAAAATTGGTAAATCGAAATTAAACTCAAACTTCATCTGTACCACACTATAATGTATTCACATACTAAAAATCAGCTCATTTTCTGCCATAACAGCCAAGAAATGTCCAGAAAACTGACAATTTCATGAAATTTGCTAAGTCCAAGGGACATAACTCTTGTGGAAATAGGTCAATCGAAATTAAACTCGAACTTGATCTGTATCACACTATTATGTATTTTAAACATACTAAAATCAGTTCATTATTTGCGATAGCAGCCAAGAGAAGTCCGGAAAACTTAAAATTTCAAGAAATTTGCTAAGTCCCAGGGCCATAACTCATGTAAAAATAGGTCAATGGAAACCAAAATCAAAATTGGTCTGTATCACACGAAGATGTATTTTTATACAAAATCAGTTCATTACCTCCATTAGAACCGAAGAAAAATCCGGGAAACTGAAATTGTCATGAAAAGTCCAAAGGCCATAACTCTTGTTGAAATAGGTCAATCGAAACCAAACTCAAACTTGATCTGTATCACATTGAGATATATCCACATACCAAAAATGAGTTCAATATATCCAACAACAGCGAAAAAAGTGCGGAAAACTGAAAATGTGACAAACGGACTGACAGACGGACGGACGGACGGGCAGACAGACGGACAGACCGAGAGGAAACTAAGAGTCCTTGTCGGCGTTGCCGGTAGGGGACTAATAAAATCGATGACCAAAATAGCATTTGAGTGATGGTGCTCAGATGTTAGCCTCCTTATATTTCGATGTTATTTTTGGTTGAAATGACAAGTTTCCGAAATAGGAAAAATAATATAAGTGATGTCAAATTGCTAAAGGGCCAAAAACAAGGATTCTTTCATGCGACATAGCAGGAAAGAAGACATCATTATTTTTATTGAAGTTTGATCTGCCTATAGGAATCACGTATTCCGTCTGTCCATCCGCCCGTCAACAATTTGGTTTTGACTCGATAACTCTAGTAGTTTTCAAGGTAAAGCTAGCATATTTCACACACAGATAAAGGGTCACAAGAGGAACATGGCTTTTAATTTTGAATCTTAAAGGTGAAAGGACAAGATAAAACATTGAGGCAATAGAATATTAATTCTTTGAATCTGATGCCATAGCCCAGGTTGCTTTCATGGTACAGTATTCATGTTTCATAATATATAAAGATTCATGAGAGGAGTTTGCCTTTAAATTTTGAACCTTCAAGGTCAAGGGTCAAGGTCAGACTTAGAAAATTTAATTAAATATCAATACTTGGGTTCTGACGCGATAACAGCTTTCAAGGACACTCTATGACAAACGTGACGACTTCAATTTCAGCATTACAAACTTTCCTTTTCTGAGTAGCAACATCCCTTTATCACCTTCTTATGGCGTGTTCATATCTCGGTTGATACGCTATGTCAGAGCAAGTACCAAATATACGGAATTTGTTCTGAGAACTAGGCGTCTTTCAGATAAGCTTCTCAGTCAGGGATATGTTTGTGACCGACTAACATCGTCACTGAGGAAGTTCTACGGTCGATATGGGGAACTCGTCATACACTATGATGTCCCACTCTCCAGAATGGTGGATGATATTCTGTCATAGACCATTTGAACCATCCAACCAAAGATTGTACTCTATGTCTTCCAAAATGGAAGTTACCGGATGTGACGGTTCTACCGAATTGAAGCGGCGGGTGTTGCACGCAAGCAGGAGATGCTTACTCTTCCTGGGCACCTTGTCTAACTCTCATATCGGGAGTCCGCTTCTTTTCATGTGGTTGAGGTTTTTGTTTGTTTGCTTTGGGTTCTGTTTTATCCTGATTTTGTATGCCTTCCGTTTCTGATTTTCTGAATTATCGATTGTGTGCTGTATACAGGGATGTGGTCATTAGCCATATTTGTCATTTCATATTTGATGCACAGATAAAGGATAATGAGAGGAACATGCCTATAAAGTTCAATGTCAAAGTTAGGTTAACATTTATAGAATACTAATACTTTTGTTCTGACGCATAAACTGAAGAAATATTCAAAATAGATATTTTATATTTCATATCCTGGCTCAGAATTATGACAAAAAGACACCTAGAAATTCGAAACTATCAAGGATAAAAGTCAAGGAAGCTCACTTTTTAGTTTATCTTAATAGATTATCATTTTTATACGTCCCAGTGACTCGCGCTTTCAATGTAGAACTTTGATTTTTCAACTTAGATTTTTTGATATTCGACATACTAATGAAGAATGATTATTTGAGTATGCTGGTATGTATATCACTTTCGTTATTTGTTATAACTCATCTTATGATAAAAGGAAATATTTGTTAGACATAAGGTCAGGTAGTGCATGCAATTTATAAACTATGTTCTTCATCGTGCATGAACATCGACGGCGGGTGCGGCTAGCCAAACAGGGGATGCTTACCCCTCCCGGGCACCTGGTCCCACCTCTATCTTGCTAGGGGTCCGTCAATGCTCAATTTGGTTCTCTATTGTGAGTGCTGTTGAGATTGTTCTCCAGGATCCTTTTTTTTTTTCATCTCTTTTATAATGTACAGATTATATGCAACTGATATGTTCTGTAGTACCAATTTCGTTGTACTAGACACGTGTTTCGGAATTTAATCCTGGTCAGTAGTACTTAATGTCAAACAGGTTTTATAAAGCCAAAGTGAATTTTCCTTGGGCCATCAACAAAAAAGACTGTTAATCTCCTCTTGCCAAAGATTTTGTGTAGGGTATATTCAGAAGCGTATTTAAGTGAAAAATATGACCAAACATTCGTTGGAGGGTAGGCGCAAGGAATTTTAATCTATATGTAAATATCACCGAAAACATGCCGAAATCTCAGCTAAGGACAGAGCTATGCAATGAGGGAGATACCCCCTAATTTTAGAAATCTTGGTCTTATTGATGACAGAAAATTTAGAATATATTTCAATGCAGTTTGTAAACAATAAACTAAGCGAGCGATATCTTCGGGGACTTGCAGTCCAGGAGCAGCGATACCGACCTAGTGGTTGGAATTGTCAATATTGAAATGTATGTTCTATAATACCAATTTCATTGTACTAGACACGTATCAAGAATATTCACGGTTGGGTCATATAAACCCCAAAGTTTTAAAAGCCTGTTCACCGGGGCCCTTTATGACTTTCTCTGCGTTCCACTTTTGAATGAAATGATGTCTCTTTTATGAGTAATTAGAGATTTTTACCTAAAGTCTACGCTGACAATTGAGATCGGACGATAACTTTACCTGTAGGGGAGATTTCAAAACAAGAAATCGAAAATGAATATAACTTCATATCAAGAGATGAAGACAATGTGTTTGGACGATTATCAAGAGAGGGGTGGGGTTAGAGGGGAGTGGACGGGTAAATCAGTAACCACTACATCATGGTATTAGCCAAACATGCTAAGATGCGTAGGTTATTTTTCAGGCTTGAACACTTCCCGACCCTCCGGTGATGGATCCAGATTTTTAGTGTGGAGGGGGCGTGAAATTGACGAAGGGTATGGGGACCGCCTTGGTCCTCATTGGGTCCAAGGCGGAGCCCTGGTAGGGGGAACAGCCTTTTAAGACCCATTTGCGTGACTGAAATTGATTATAGTTCTTTTTAGATTGAAAGATGATCGTTTTATTTGCTTGGATGGGGGTGCGTCCCTACCCCCCCCCCCCTTTGAATCCGCTATTGCCCTCCGCATTGAGGGACAGGAAAGAACACTTTGAAAGAAATACAGTATTGTGTTAGAAAGGGGGGAGCGGCATTTGCTGAGTTGCTTAACACTGTATAATACACATACACGTATGTGTCTTTTGTTTGACGCTGTACATATAATTTCATATAAATAAAATTTATTGTAATTAGAATCGAATTTCGAGAACATATTTGTGTTAGATATGCTGTTACTCAAAATTGTGAGATGAGGAGCGAATTGAGCACCTGTCATCTTTGTTAATTCGAATCGATGACCTGCTTGGCTCGCCTTTCTCCTCTTTTTCTCCAGTCCTGATGTACATGTACTTACTGACTTACTTAGGGCAAGGATATAAGACACATTTTTAGATTGGGTGACGATTATAAGGGGGAGGGGGACCAGACAGTAATATGAATTTTACTTCCAGAGTCCAAGACTTGTCGAATCATTTTTTCCCCAGTAATTCATGGTAATGGTGTTTTAAATCTGTCTCTTTTTTCAAATTTTACCATTTTATATTACTGAATTTCCTTTTAACATCTTTTAGTTTTTAAATATAAAGTCATTAACTTTGAGCAAGTTTTGTGATTTTTTTTAACACAAATACATAAGAAAGTATGGTTCGTAGGTTTGGAAGGGGATTTTCGAGTTTTATTCCAGAAAAAATTCAATGTACAAAATATAACAAAGAATGTCTTCTTTCGGCCACTAAAATTGTACTATTTATTCTTAGTTGGGAGGGGGCAGTTTTTCAGAAGACAATACGTTATGGACTTCCTAAGCCTGAAAACCTATCCACAACAATGCTTTCGAATGTAAAAAAAACCCCCCACTAATTATGTGTTTCGATTTAGAAATTAAAATTTTGTTTGAAAAATGAACTAGTGAAAAGGAATAAATTTACTTGTATAAGGAATATAAAATACCCAACGAATCTGCTCAAGTATAATTTGGATTATAAGTTAGGCAAACAGAAATAATTTTCACTAAAACTTGAAAAACATTATCTTGAGAACTCCCCCAAATCGTCGGCGTCCAGTGTCAACTGTCAGTCTAGAATTAAGGTAAAAATCTCTATAAACCCACGACTTTTATTTTACGTAAGGAATATTATGAACTTAAACATTTTCATGTGTGATAAATGCATACCAAAATATTATAAGTGGCATTACTTCAATAAATCTCAGCTTTATTTTACCGCGGAGACCCTTTTTCATGAAGAGCACAAATGACAGGTACCATTTTGGACCGTTCGTTCTCTCTTATACCATTTTACTTTTTGACATAAACCTTATCCTCAATATTTGTAAGTTCATTGTCAGTACACGATCGAGAAAAAGCGTAGAATTCAGTATCCTCGACCATGTTTACCTTGATATTAATGGTTTTCATATAATTTGCGTAAATTCGAGAAGATTTTAAAAGATCAATATCTGTATATAGTTGTTTCCTACAGTAGAACTTGATTATTTCAAATTTTTAACAAAACGTTTCTTACTCGTATGGTGGCATATTTCTGCCTCCTACATGCGAGATTTTTTTTCTTTAGAATATGTCGACATGCGACTTACTTTTGTTAACATGCTACTTATTTATGTCTACATGCAAGTTATTTATGTCAACATGCAACTTATTTATGTCAACATGCAACTTATTTTGACATTATGCGACATAATTATCTTGCATGTCAACATAATCATCTTGCATGTCAACATAATCATCTTGCATGTCAACATAATTATCTTGCATATCAACATATTTATCTTGCATGTTGACATAAATAAGTAGCATGAGGACATAATCTATAGAAGATATCTCGCATTTAGGAGGCAGAAATATGCCACCATATACTCGTTTACTTGCATACCACCAATGAAAAATAGATATCAAATCGATTAATTTCAAGACTTTTTCTGTACAGATGTGATGCTTTTAAGATTTCCAATATTTTCCCTTTTCTCAACGCTGCACTTACATTTTCTGCATGTTAGTAATAAATTACACGAATCCAGTTTACAGAAATCGGTTAAAGTAGGCTAAGACAGAAATCATGAGTTTGTATTCGTGGTAAATCTCTACGACGAAGGTTTTTTTTCTATGTTTAGCTTGTGTAATGCCAGGAAAAGTGCATCCTCTGATGCGAGTATTCAATCTTTAATTAGTAAAAGTAGCTGTAAATGTCTTATTACATAACCACCAGAGTGAACTTTAAGTTTTTGGCGCAAAGAGGATACTGATATTAATAACCATTAGCAAGAGATAAAAATCTATGAAATCAAATGCGGTTAACTCAGTTCGCTGTACGACATACTCTCCGTAGGTACTCACATACTGTAACAGACACATTTTTATTTATCATAATAATATAGAAGAGTTCCAAATCTTGACATTCTTCAAGAATATTTCAAACTAGTTTTAATGCACCAAACACGTTTTTCGGAAAGTAAATCCTCATCCATGGTACTTAATTTCTTGCAAAAGCAATTTTCAGACATATCTAAAAGTATTTCAGTAGCGCCCTCTAGTTTTTATTTTTTAATTAAAATTTGTATTTACCAGGCAATGAGTGCGCGGCTCTAAGTTTCCCGTAGAGTCAATTAAGTAGCAAAGTAAAAATATATGATCAAAATAGCATTGGAGGGATTGTGCTAGGATGTTAACCTCCTTTAACTTCGATGATAATTTTGGATGAAGTTTCCGAAGAAGCAAAATGATGTCGAATTAATAAAGCATCAGGAAAGAAATGAAATGGATATCTGTTACAATTTTCCTTTAAATGTCCGGAAACTGCAGCTGAAACAGATGCACGCACGCACGGACGGACGGACAAGTGCACCACTATATACCTCCTCCATTTTTTTGGTGGATGCATAAATTTTGGCAGGGGTATAATAAAGATGTGTCAGCCAATCAGAGCCCTCAGCACCCATATTTGTTCACTGATCGGCAGAAAAAACACAAACTTGGTAGAGGAACTTCAGTACATTTGTACTTGCTTTCTGTTAGGTTTCATGAAATCCTGTGCAGCAGTTGTAGAGAAGAAGTCGAAAATAGGTCAACCAATCAGATTCTTTCACGGACATATTTGTAAACTGATCGGCACAAAACCACAAACTTGGAGAGGACTTTGAGTACAAGTTTGCTTCCTGTAAGGTTTTCTGAAATTCTCTTCAGTTGATACGCTACGCCAGAGCAAGTATCAAGTATACAGATTTTGTCCTGAGAGCTAGGCGTCTTTCAGATAAGGTTCTCAGTCAGGGATCCGTTAGTGACCGACTAACCTCGTCACTGAGGAAGTTCTACGGTCGATATAGGGAACTTGTCATACACTATGATGTCCAACTCCTCAGAATGGTGAATGATATTCTGTCTTAGACCATTTGTACCATCCCACCACCGAATATACTTGTATCTTCCGAAATGGAAGTAACCGAATGTGACAATTCTACCGATTGAAGTGACGGGTTTTGCATGCAAGCAGGAGATGCTAACTCTTCCTGGGCACCTGGTCTCACTCCCATATTGGGAGTCCGCTTCTTTTCATATGGTGGAGGTTTGGGTCCCTGTAAAGTGCGAAACGAAACAAAAACGAAACGAAACGAAACAAATCGAAAAGAAACGAAACAGATCGAAACGAAACGAAACAGATCGAAACGAAACGAAACAAAACGAAACGAAACAGATCGAAACGAAACGAAACAAAACATAAATCTTAAAGAACTTGAGAAAAATTGATGTAAGGGCAGAGAACTAGCACGGATGTCAATATCTGCATATATTATTACCTTCAACCATTAGTTCTTGTGGCTGGAGGGTTTTTCAAAGGGTCAAAGTTGACGATTGAAACATAATATATACGTTATATGGCACAATTGCATTTTTTAAGGATTAAACGAGAGTGAACGGGATAGATAACCTCCTAAGTGGAAAAAATATTATTTAGCAAGGGGGAGTCTAGTACAGAGGAAAAGGAACTGTTCCGTTATGTGTATTTGAAAACTTAACCAGAAACATGAGAACAAATACTGGGGATAGGGGTACATTTCGTTTGAAAAAGGATAGATTTTTTTTTTGCTGAATTGTGCCCCCCCCCCCCCCCAGTTTCAATATCTCATTACGTTGTCATAGCTTGGTTTTCTACCCCCTCCTCTTTATTCCTCTTTAATACATGAATGGCATTTGACATTTACTTTTTTTAATTGTCAACTTTGACTCTCTCAGGAAACCCTCTCGGCACTAGTTACAAATTCAGAACTCTTGGATTAAGGCAATATTACATGGTGATCTTGTCTTTAAATATTCGTTCTCGGCAATTTTTCCTTCTTTTCTCATATTCTTTAAATATTATGTTTTGTTTCGTTTCGTTTCGATCTGTTTCGTTTCGTTTTGTTTTGTTTCGTTTCATTTCGATTTGTTTCGTTTCGTTTCGATCTGTTTCGTTTCGTTTCGATTTGTTTCGTTTCGTTTTTGTTTCGTTTCGCACTTTACAGGGACCCTGGAGGTTTTCTTTGTTTGCTTTGGTTCTTGTTTTATCCTGATTTTGTATGCCTTCGGTATATGATTTTCTGAATTATTGACTTTGCACTATGTATATGGATATGGTCATTATCCATATTTGACATTAGAGGAGTAGTGGAAAAAAACTTAAGCCAATCAGAACCTTCGGCAGCAGTATTTGTTGACTGATCGGCACGAAAAATAACAAACCGGGTAGAGGACCTTGAGTACTTGCTTAATTTTCACACTCTTTGACAATATTACATTGTTTAGATTGAGGATCGCTGACGAGGGTTAGGTACCCGAGACGTGCATGTCTGGTCCATGCTGAAAATTTATCTGTTCTGAAATGATGCTATTAAATTTGAAGACGTTTAACATTCCTATTAGGTTTCTGAAATTCTGTGCAGCCATTGAAGAGATGTCAAAAATGCGTCAGCCAGTCAGAGTCATTTGCGGCCATATCTGATAACAGATCGGCATGAAAAACACAAACTTGATAACGGATCTTAAGTACAGACAGATCGTCATGAAAAACACAAACTTCGAAACGAATCTTGAATACTTGATTCTTGTAAGGTTTCGTGAAATTCTGTTTAGCGGTTAAAGAGGAGGAGTAATAAAAATGCGTTAGCCAATCACAGTCCTTGGCGGCACGAAAACCTGGTATCTCAGGTGAGCAAAAATAAAACTATGAAACGCAAAGCAATAAAATTCCCCTACCGGCATTAACACATGTCCTGCCACTCTGTCATGACCTGTACAAAAACGTACTGACACGAAAAGATGGATGCCCACATGAAAATAAATAACAATAAACACTCAATATCCACAAATCGTTTTTGCATTTAAATGTCAGGAAACTACAAAAATTATTAATTTTTACCATGTTTCAAGGGGCATAACTCTGCACAAAATTAAGCAAATTTACCTTAATTCAAACTTGACCAGTATTTCATGGTGTTCTCGCTACATTCAATAATACGGAAGTGTTCAAACTCTATACCTTCATGAAGAAAATTTCAAACGAATTGTCCCTGCACCAAACACGTGTATCGAATATTAAATTCTCATCAGTGATGCTTCCAGCGGAGTCACAAAAAATTATTTCAGTAGCGCCCTCTTTTATTTTTTGAACTTAGATTTGTACATTTACTTAGCAGAGAGTGCGTGGATCCAAATTTCCTGTAGGGTCGATTCAGTAGCATATCCAAACGAAATGTATGTTCAAAATAGCATTGGAGGAATGGTGCTAAGATGTCAACCTCCTTTAATTTCGATGATAGTTTTGAATTGAATAATTTTTTGAAATAGCAAAATAATATTTATGATGCCTAATCGATAAAGGGTCAAAATGAGGCTTCTTTCAGACGACACAGCTGGGAAAATGTAACTAATACACTTCTAAACATCAAGTCACGGGGAACGATTTTAACTGCTCCACACTGCAACAAGAAATAAGTGTTTATAATATTAATACGGAAGTGGTGATCCAACTCTATACTTTCATGAAGAAAATTTCAAACCAATTTTCTCTGCACCAGACACGTGTTTCTCATAAGTGATGCTCCAAAATTCATTTCAGTAGCGCCATATTTTATTTTTAGAATTAAGATTAGTACATTTACTTAACAGAGAGTGCGCGACGCCAAATTTCCTGTAGGGTCGATTCAGTAGCATATCCAAATAAAACATATGTTCAAAACAGCATTGGATGGATTGTGCTAAGATGTTAACCTCCTTTAATTTCGATGATAGTTTTGAATGGGATAACAAGTTTTCGAAATAGCAAAATAATATTTATGATTTCAAATCGATAAAGGGCCAAAATGAAGCTTCTTTCAGGCGACAGAGCTGGAAAAAATGTAATGAATACACTTCTAAACATCAAGTCGATTTAAACTGCTCCACACTGCAACAAGAAATAAGTGTTTATAATAATGATAATACGGAAGTGTTCCAGTAATGAATTCATTATCTCAAACGGTTTTCCTTGAAATGTCCGGAAACCGCAAAATATTGATTTTTTTTTCTATTTTTTTCAAGGGACATAACTCTGCAAATGATCGAGCAATATAACCCATATTCGAAGCTGACCTTTATTTCTTGGTGTAAATGTTATATCTATAGACTGAATTGATCTATAACGGTTTTCCTTTAAAGTATCTGTTGTACGATAGTCATTTTACATAGCGATTTAATCTTCTTCATAGTAATGTATGGTAAATTTTACTCCTGGTAAGGTACTATAAACTATATATTTTGAGCAACCCCCCCCCCCCCCCCCCTGAGTATGAGACTCGCAGCTTTTGAAAGTCAAAACTTTTGTAAAACTTAGGTAATTTACGTGTATGTAGATCGAAAGTAGACAATCTGAGTGTTTCACAAGTTGTTCCCCTTTGTTTTTTCTTGCCCAAGAAGTATTAATTCTGAGATGTGCGCATTGTTAGCTTTCAGAAAATATGTATTGTGCATTGGCACATTGTGCATTGTGCATTGGCACTAGGCATGAAAAAGCCCTATTGTACATTGGATATCTTCAATGTCCGGAAACTGCAAACTATTGAATTTTGCTCAGTTTCAAGGGACATAACTATGCACGTAATTGGTGTAAAAGCTATATTCAAGAAGGGAGGGGATCTGCAACAAGACACTGTTGCAGCACCAACAGCAAAACACCAAAACCCCTATGCTTTAACAGAAAGACGAGCATACTAAGAGACGAAAAAGAGACATACGATATATAAACATCAAACACAAAAGACTACACATAAACCAACAAGACCAATGGGTAACCGGTGCCGAATTTGGATGGCCATTTGCCACCCAAATAGCAAATGGTGTGGTTATCCTGGAGTACGTGCGCACAACTCTCTCACTTCTCCAATTACCCAGAGATCTCGAAGAATGTACGATTGTGGTGTAAAACAACCTCCTCACTATTAGATGACCACACACAAACAAGACCGCAAAACACAGGGGCCCAAACAACAGAGATGAATATGTAAATGGATATAAAAAGAGGGCGTACGTAATACAATCCGTGCTCTGCCGACGAGAGCTCATGTATGTTATCATCCGAGGAGTCTGACTGACATTCAGAGAGGACAGGTGGTTGGGGCCCTGTCTTCTCTAAAGAGGTTTGGACAGGGCCCGTCATGGAGTTCCGTCGTCACAGTTAGTCAGAGTGCAAGTCTCAAGAATGCGCTGGTACAAGACTGTAGATTGGTCAAGTAACAAGCCCAGTGTCCGTCTGGTGACATTAGGATCATATCCACGGTTTCAAAGGCGTTTGATGATTCTGACACATTTTCGATGGTTATGATGTCTGCCTTTGATCCTTTTTATTTTGTTTATCATATCACCATAAAAGGCAGGTTGTGTAATACCCAAAGAAATGTACTCTGTTGCGTGTATAGATCCGAATTTTAAAAGAAGTTGACTGTAATTTTTGTAAAATTTCCAGAAAGTCTTAACTAGTTTATAAAAGCAGAAACCTTGACCTAAAAGTTTCTTGGTAATTTTGAATTTCTACTGTGAAAATCCAAAATATCACTACATGCTCTAGCGTACGAGATGAGCTGTGATATGTAAATGCCGTAGTCTTGGATCATCACCGTCAAGCCAGGGGAAATTTACTATGTTGAATCCAAAATTATCTCTATTGTCATACACTTGTATGAATCTTTCCGTTCACAATTGTGATATTTCGGTCCAAAAATGGTGTTTCAGTATTTGTAACGTTTGCCTTGTTAAGTGTTAATTCTTGTGGATAAATTTCATTCTGATATAATTCAAAAGCAGGATTGTCAATAGTTAGAATATCATTCAGATACCTAGAAGTATTATTGAAACATTTCAGATCATCAAATTTTCTTTGCTTTTGAAGTTTATGGATAAATTATTTTTCGTAAGTGATTAAGAATTAATCTTCAACAAGAGGCACACAGTTAGTACCCATAGTAATCCCTACAACTTGCTTGTATAGATCCTCACCAAATCTAATATAAATATTATCCAAGAGGAAGGACAAGGCATTACACAGGTCACTACATGTCCATGATTTATATGATTTGTAGTCTGTCGAGGAAAAGAAACACTTTGATTCAGATTTACAAATGTAAGTTTTCCGCTCTCGATCAAAACACCATTTGATGAGATTAGATAATCGATCATTAATTTTGTCATGAGGAAGTGTGGTTTGACAGTAAGTGTTTTGAATATATTTCCCTGACATTGTCGCCATAGCACTTTCTACATAGACATAACGTCAGACAGTGCATGAAATTTATATATTGTTTTCATCTTCGTGCTTTAACATCGACGGCGGGTGCGGCTAGCCAACAGGGGATGCTTACTCCTCCCGGGCACCTGGTCCCACCTCTAGCTTGCTAGGGGTCCGTCGATGTTTAATTTTGTGCTCTATTGTGAGTGCTGTTGGGATTATCGTCAGGATCTTCTTTAACTCATTTGTGTCACACTTATGCCCTTTGCCGTGTGGAGCTCGTGAAAAAGTTCCCCGCGAGGGGTTTGACAGTAAGTGTTTTGAATATATTTCCCTGACATTGTCGCCATAGCACTTTCTACATAGACATAACGTCAGACAGTGCATGAAATTTATATATTGTTTTCATCTTCGTGCTTTAACATCGACGGCGGGTGCGGCTAGCCAACAGGGGATGCTTACTCCTCCCGGGCACCTGGTCCCACCTCTAGCTTGCTAGGGGTCCGTCGATGTTTAATTTTGTGCTCTATTGTGAGTGCTGTTGGGATTATCGTCAGGATCTTCTTTAACTCATTTGTGTCACACTTATGCCCTTTGCCGTGTGGAGCTCGTGAAAAAGTTCCCCGCGAGGGGTTTGACAGTAAGTGTTTTGAATATATTTCCCTGACATTGTCGCCATAGCACTTTCTACATAGACATAACGTCAGACAGTGCATGAAATTTATATATTGTTTTCATCTTCGTGCTTTAACATCGACGGCGGGTGCGGCTAGCCAACAGGGGATGCTTACTCCTCCCGGGCACCTGGTCCCACCTCTTGCTTGCTAGGGGTCCGTCGATGTTTAATTTTGTGCTCTATTGTGAGTGCTGTTGGGATTATCGTCAGGATCTTCTTTAACTCATTTGTGTCACACTTATGCCCTTTGCCGTGTGGAGCTCGTGAAAAAGTTCCCCGCGAGGGGTTTGACAGTAAGTGTTTTGAATATATTTCCCTGACATTGTCGCCATAGCACTTTCTACATAGACATAACGTCAGACAGTGCATGAAATTTATATATTGTTTTCATCTTCGTGCTTTAACATCGACGGCGGGTGCGGCTAGCCAACAGGGGATGCTTACTCCTCCCGGGCACCTGGTCCCACCTCTAGCTTGCTAGGGGTCCGTCGATGTTTAATTTTGTGCTCTATTGTGAGTGCTGTTGGGATTATCGTCAGGATCTTCTTTAACTCATCTGTGGTGTACATATTAGAGAAGTCGTATGAAGAAATCGTATTGGCTTGGAAATTTCCAGATTTCCAAGAAATGAATTGAATATCTGTAACAGTTTTCCATTAAATGTTCGGAAACCACAGGTGTGACGGACGCACAGACGAACGGACATGAGCATCATTGTATGTCCCTGCCATTTTCATTTGGCGGGGGTATGATAAGTGTTTGTAAAAATACTACGGATTATAACGCTAATTTCACACTAAAAGCATTAACGATACAAACAGCACACAAAATTTTCTTATCTTTCTGCACAAAAGATTTTCCAACAATCCTTTCCAGACGGTGCATTGATTTTCATTATATAGCAATGATTAGATAAATGATTGAAAGACTGACTGAGTCGTTGACTGATTACTATCAGTTGTTTTCTTAGCTAGCAATGAAGAATTAGGCAGTGATTGGTGATAATTGTTTGATGGCCTAACAAGTGAGTTATACGATTATCTTGAATTTTATTTTGGCAAGGGTAGTGTATTTAGTGGATTATGATTGCGAAATATTGCACAGGTGCCATAATAACTCAATTTCATACATGCCAGGAAATGAAGAAAAATCTTAGTATGAGAGATTAAGAAGTTGAAAAATCTTCAAAATTTAATATGGGAACATCGTCATGGGATCTTTCACTTCAGACTTATGGAACACTTCAATGCAATAGCCAAAATTCAAAGGAAATCTATTTAAAAATTGATCATGGAGGTATCGAGTCCCCTTAAATGTGTAAATTTGTGCTTGCCTTCAAATATATTTTATCGGTGCTAAACCTAAATTGTCATGTTGAATATATAAATGTCTGTTATACATTTGACGAACACACTCACACAGAGAATGAGTTCAAGTATTGCAAATGCTTTTCAAAAAAGGGGGAAGTCTCACAAACTTTGGCTAGAAATATAGAGATTAAAACTACTCTATTTTAGCCAAATACATGTAAATAGGCATAGATGATTATTTATACAGTTATGCATGACATGCTTGTGATACATCCTTCAGAAAAAGGTTTAATAGTACCTTTTATCGAGCTAAAGTGTATTATGATTATTGGATATTTTTATAATGGAACATATACCTAATTATTGTTAATGTCTATTAAGGAACTGCCAGAACAGACAGAACTATCACCGAAATTGTGTTGGAATCATCAAACCTTTTGTACCGTGGACACTGCTGATAGACCAAGAGTCCCCGAGGGCACATGTAGCCAAGTTCGATCAATTTCGGTTGATCGTCTGTCTCTTCAACGCATTTGAAATTTTTTGTTATAAAATTTCTTGAAATTTCTAAAACGTGGGTCCTGTAGCATCATATCCCACTCATTCTGGTATGTCTTTTGGTACATTTTTGGACATAATTTTCATATCTTTTGGCCTTATTACATTGTTTAGACTAAGGATCACTGACGAGGGTTTAGTACCCGAAACGTGCATGTCTGGTCCATGCTGAAAATTTATCAGGTTTTAAATGATGCTATTGAATTTAAAGACGTTTAACATTTGAACTACTTGGTGAGTGTCACTGCTGGTGGACCAAGAGTCCCCGAGGGCACATGTAGCCAAGTTCGATCAACTTCGGTTGATCGTCTGTCTCTTCAACGCATTTGAAATTTTCTGTGACAAAATGTCTTGAAATTTAATTTCTAAAACGTGGGTCCTGTAGCATCGTATCCCACCCATTCTGGTACGTCTTTTGGTACAATTTTGGACATAATTTTCATACTTTTGACCTTATTACAATGTTTAGACTAAGGGACACTGACGAGGGTTTAGTACCCGAAACGTGCATGTCTGGTCCATGCTGAAAATCTATCAGGTTTTAAGTGATGCTATTGAATTTAAAGCCGTTTAACACTTGGCTTGGTACTGGATCAATCTACGGCCTTGTGCCCGCGCATTCTTAAGAATTTCAATCTAACTTACTGTGACGAGAGGACTCCATGACGGACACTGTCCAAACTTTATTAGAGACGATAAGGCCCCGACCACCTGTCCTCTCTGAATGTCGGTCGGACTTCACGGGTGATCACGTGCATGAGCTCGCTACAGCTTGTAGAGTACAGACTGTATTTCGTAAGCCTTCTGTTTTTTATATCCATTTACATATCTATCTGTGTTTTTCTTGGGACCCCGCGTCATGCTGTCTGTTTGTATGTTCTGGTACTTGCCTGGCAGATGGTTGTCCTTAGTCGGCACGGGTTGTCCAATGGTCTCGTTAAATTGGTTTATGTGTGGTCTTTTTTGTTTCATGTTTCTATTGTGTGAGTTTGTGTTCCATGTCCCTTTTGTGTCTCTTTTTGTACGTGCCTGCTCCGTATTTTCCATTGGGTGTTTTGATGCTGTAGCCGAATGTTGTTGGGGATCCCATCATTTCAATTACAAACTGATAGAGGTCAAAACTGGTATTTTACTGTTAACGATAACCAGTTCTTCCATTTCAAGTCGTATGGTAATTCATATGCGTCTGATTGACCTTATTTTCTATGACTATAATGTACATGTATGAATTGTATTACTATGACCATAAATTTAATTTCACTACTACGTATACACTCCTTTACACGATTTCTATGATAGAATATCATTGTAATTTCTAGACTAAATTAAATATATCAAATTTCTGTTTGGTTGAAGTACAGGTTACTCCGATCGTGGAAGTAATATCCAGAAGGAAATGTCATGTCTCAATAACTGAAATTATCTTTGTATAGATCATTGAACTTAATAAAAACGAATATGCGGAAATAATTCAATCATAAAATTGTGAACTAAAACAAGAAAGTAACTATCATGAAAAAAATATTGATCCGTTATTAATTATCGTTGCTCGGATGGTATCGCTAGTCCTAGCCAAACCAAAATATTAATGAATTAGTGAACGAAAGTCGAACATAAAAGCCGAAAACAGATTAAAAAACCACAATCGAAAGGCTAACGAAATACAGAACAGAACTTTCTCACGCGAACAGAAAATAGGAGAGAGTATTAAGAAGGTATGCATTTATAGGAATTATAGGTAGAAGATGAGTAAGATTCTGACATTTGAATTCAAAACAATAAGAGATAATGTAACATGTAGCGCTCTTAATCTAGCCGACGGTATGGCACATTAAAAACCTGTACATATCTCATACATGATAAATGGTGGAGATGAATGGCTAACGGGGAGGAAGGAGGCCATTAGGAAAAAAATATAATAGGCGAAAGGAGGGGATCTCCAACAACACTCGGTTGCAGCACCTACAGCAAAACTCCAAAACACCAAATACAAAAACACATAGCAGACACCCAAGAAAGAGACACAAAAGGGACAAGGAACACCAACTCATACCATAGGAACATGGAACACAAAAGACTAGGCATAAACCAATGAGACAAATTGGCAACCGGCGCCGGCTTAGGACGGCCACCTGCCACGCAATTAGCAGACGGTGTGCTTAGCCTGATAACATGCGCACAACCCTCCCACTCTTCCAGAGGTGTCGAAGAATGCACAATTATGGTGTAAAATAACCCACGACAAACAGATGGAGTCAATTAACCAAGCTCCACAGAAACACGAAGAACAAAGGACAACAAAATGATGCATCAATATTAATCCGAATTACTTATACAAAAAAAAAAATCAAAAACCGGAGAGCATAAAAAGCGGTTCTGCAACCGAGTCCTTTTGGATATCCCCTCCCTTCCTTTTTCTTATAGATCAGGATATATTTGCTCTTTTTAAATTTAATTTAAAAATCCTTATTTAAGGTGGATCCCTACTCGAACCGTTATAGGTTTTTCCTTCTACGCAGTATATTTAGAGCGATATCTTGATCATTTGTAAAACCGTATACCTGTATGTGATTTTTTCTTTATCTACAGACATTATCTTATGAAATGATGCAGTTTGAAGAACTTCCTTCAAGTATTTTACGCAAAAAGATGGATATAGTATACCGGTTTATTCTGAGTTGAAAAAGATATGAAATTATAATGGGGTACCTTTATGTTTGGAGCGATATCTTGATCATTTATAAAATTGTATACCTGTATCTGATTTTTTTTCACCATCTATAGGCATTATAGTATGAAATAATGCGATATGAAGTACTTCAACCTGATATTTTATGCAAAAAGTGGGATATACTATATGTTTTTAGTTGAAAATGCGATGAAATTATAATGGGCTACCCTTATGTTTGGAGCCATACCTTGATCATTTATAAAACTGTGTACCTGTTTGTCATTTCTTTCTTCATCTACAAACATAATTTTATGAAATATTGCAAAAAAAAACAATCATCTGTTTTTTCTGCAAAAAGTTGGATTTAGTATTTAGTATATATTATTAGTAAATAATGAGATGAAATTATAAGGGGGTATCCTTATGTTTGGAGACTTATCATACTCAGATGTATGTTTGAATATTATTTTATGTCTTACATACTTCTATATGACGTGTTATCATAAAATAAAACAAAACAAATAAACACATTATTATCATTACTGAATTTGGAGGGTCCAGAAGCATATACTGGATATTTGATATTCCTCAATCTTAATGTGCAAGGGTATCTTTCTGTTATGAACTGTATCTTTGATGAAAAAAAAATACATATCTTTGTCTGTGTTTTATTTCTCATTTGGACCATTGTGTTTAGGAAAAAAACCCTAAAATTCAAATTTCATCTGTTAAATATATGAGTAGGGACCCATCTTAATGCCACTGTCGCATCCTACAGATTTTATTTTAGGTCAGCTTTCTCTCAGAATTTTGAATTTTCTTTTACACCATAAGCAAATTTCCCGTTAACAGAACATTTATTATTATAAATATGAAATTTTTGAATATCTTTACTAAGTAACATTGTACTCTGTCTTCTCTTTACATGAATTGCAATATGTTTGTTATTCCGTCATGTATATAACTAGACATAGAATGCAAAGCTCTGTCCTTATCTGACTCTTTCGCATACATTTTACGTATTGTTTAAAATTTAGCCTTTTCATATCTGAACTATACGGATATCCTCAATTTTATATGCATATTGCAGCAAACACATTGTGTACTAATATTATTTCTATAGACCATACTATTTCAAATGTTAAACGTGTTCAAATTCAAAGTCGTCACGGTTGGCCAGTGTGCAACGTTGGGAAAGACATTGGTACATGATATATATGCATTTACATAGAATCTGTGTTACAAAACATAGATACAATTACAAAGTATCTGTGTTACAAGAGTCCGCTGTTGTGTGCACGTAATTCGGATAATCACACCATTTCTACATAACTGTAGATTGGTAATTGGTACACAACTGTAGATTGGTCCAGTACCATGCCCAGTGTTATTGTGATGACTTTGGGATCATATCCTCGGTAAAGCAGGCGACCGACTATTTTCTTACATTGCTGGTTGAAATTTGACTGCCTATAATCCTTCTGATTTTGTTTATTATGTCACCGTAAAATGAAGGCAATGAAATTCCTAGTGATACATACTCTGATACTAGAGTCGTCACGAATTTTGAAAGAAGTTCAGAATAGTTATTGTAAAATTTCCAAAAAGATTTTACAAGTTTATCATATCTAAATCCTTGACTGATAAGTTTGTTTTCGTAATTTGTATATTTTTATCATGGAAGTCCGAAATGATTTGAATTAGTCGATCACATCACTAGAATTCTTTATTGACAAAAAATAATTGATGTCGCTATTATTGAACACAGTTTCATAATATTTTGATACATGAACTTTAATTGCTGTTAACGCTGATATCAAATCCCTAGATAAAACTGCAGTAGTACAATTGCTCGAGTAAGCAATAAATCGATATTTTGAATGAGATTTGTGAAGTTTGGGCAAACAATAAATAGTTGATACGTCTGATTTCGAAATAGAAAGTTGAAATGAAGAAATTTCATCCTCGTGCTTTAGTAAAATGTAAGGGGTAGTTTCATTGCTTTTTATAAAAGTATTGGTGGTAGAAAGCTCCGAAAGTAATACTGATATGTAATAGCGCTTTCAAATGATTATAGTGTTGTTTGCTGTCTTGTCTGCCGGAGCAAAGACATACTTACTGTACAAGTCCTGTTTAGATTTATAAAATTTAGCCGATCTTGAGGGCACTTCCCAATAAAGATGAGGATTTTTTTTAAATTGTCAATTCGGATATCTACAATGTCTAAAATAAGGTTTTTCCAGTCATTGAGAGAGTGCGGTTCCGTATATAAACTTCCAACGTCTCTATTCTTTGGCCCTTTCCACACCATTTGTTTAAAGCAGATGGCCGTCCAAAGTCGGCACCGGATGCACATTTGTCTCCTTCCTTTTATTTGTTGTCATCTATGTATAATGTCTCTGTACGTCTGTTACGATTGTTTGTATTATGTATCCAGTTTTTATTGTTGTGTCTTTTTGCGATTTGGAGTTTGCATTATGTCATTTACGTGTCACTTTTTTGTAGGTTTGTTTCGCTGGGTGAATACAGGGTGGTCATGCTGGAGATCATTCCCTTTTCTTTCTGCAGAAGATTACGAAGCCTCGAGTCTTGAATGATTGACAGGTATTGCAT
Organism: Pinctada fucata; assembly: GCA_028142955.1. Lineage (NCBI taxonomy): Eukaryota > Metazoa > Mollusca > Bivalvia > Pterioida > Pteriidae > Pinctada > Pinctada fucata. Next base: position 54,192,437 of record AP027104.1, on the reverse strand, counting down.
CTTGAGTTGTCTAGTGTAAGTGTACCTATTTTCTTACTTTTCAGAATGATCAAGACATAAGTTTCTATTATGTATCCAGTTTTTTTTTGTGAATTTCATGCATAGCTTTACTAGTATTACTCTTTTTACTCTTAATTTAAAGAGTCAAAATTTGAAATATTTCAACGAAAAAACAAAATTACTACGAGATTGAATAAATGTCGATACTTGTTCATTCTAAATTTAGAGGTTGAAAAGCAACGGTAACCCCCGTTTTTTTATTACATTTAAAGGTAGATGAGTTATTGTTGTGACTTATGATAAATGACTCATTTTTTAAATTTGCCTATTCTATCATAAGTATGGAAGCCCATTTGGGATAACCCTTAATTGTAATGGAAGTCTATAGGAAACTTTCGGGATTTGAATTACCGTCTTCTTATCTTAAATGTGATAATTATGTCTTATCAGCTCTGTCTACTGAAAGAAACTTTGTTTCAGGTTTTTTTTTATCAATTTGATAACTTTTATTATTTTGCTATTTCGGAAACTTGTCATTTCATCCAAAATTATCATCGAAATTAAAGGAGGTAAGTATCTTTGCAACATGTTGGTCATATATTTTAACCTTGGTACTGAATCGACCAAATGGGAAATTTTGAGCCGCGCACTCATTGCCTAGTAAATGACAAGTTTCCGAAATAGCAAAATAATAAAAGTTATCAAATTGATAAAAAACCAGAAACAAAGTTGCTGTGTCTGAAAATCTCTTTTGCAATAAATTAAGTACCAATGATGAGGATCTACTATCCGAAAAGCGTGTCTGGTGCATTTAAAAATATCAAACGTCTTCAAATTCAATAGCATCATTTTTACAGTATGGACCAGACATGCACGTTTCGGGTACTAAACCCTCGTCAGTGATCCTCAGTCTAAACAAAACTGATTTGAAATATCCTTCAAGAATGTAAAGAGTTAGACAACTTCTATATTATTATGATAAATAAAAATGTGTCTGTACCTACGGAGACTATTACGTAGAGCGAATTGAATGAACCGCATTTTATCTCTTACGAATGATTATTAATATTAGTATCTTCTTTGCGCCAAAAACTTAGAGTTCACTCTGGTGGTTATGTAATAAGACATTTACAGCTACTTCTACTATTTAAAGATTGAATACTTGCATTAGAGGATGCACTTTTCCTGGCATTACACAAGCTAAACATAGAACGAAAACCTTTGTTTATGGCGACGATCACACACATTTTCCACAAATATAAACTGATTATTTCTCTCTTAGCCTAAGTGGGCTTATTTATAATATGAAGACATTGACTGATTTATGTAAACATGTACTGGATCCGGGTAATTTGTAATTTATTATTAACATGGGCAGCTTTGAATAAAGGGGAAAATACTTGAAAGCTTAAAACATCACTCGAAAAAGTGATGAAATTAATCAATTTCAGTTCTATTTTTCCTTGATGGTATGCAAGTAAACGAGTAAGAAACGTTCTGTAAAAAATTGAAATGATTAAGTCTACTGTAGGCAACAAATATACAGATCTTGATCTTTTTAAATCTTCTCGAATTTACGCTAAAACAATGAAAACTATCAAAATTAAGGTAAAAATCCCAAGGATACTGAATTCTACGCTTTTCATCGATCATGTACAGACACTGAACTTACAAAATATTGAGTATAAGGTTTATGTCAAAAAGTAAAACGGTATAAGAGAGAACGAACGGTCCAAAGTGGTACCTGCTCCGCGGTGAAATATAGCTGAGTTTTTATTTTATTCATGCCATTTATAATAGTTCGTTCGCAACCGTTCTGATGGGAATTCTCACGATTTGGCCTTGCCTTCTCGACTTTGAGACTGAATAACTGTTAGGTACCATACCATGCCATTCATAATATTTCGTTCGCAACCGTTCCAATGGAAATCTCACGATTTGACCTTGCCTTCTCGACTTTGAGACTGAATAACTGTTAGGTTCTTCTTTGGTGTTTATTATTGGTGAACATTTATCACACATAAAAATGTTTAAAGTTTATAGAGTTTACGTAAAATAAAATTCGTGGGTCAATATGAAGACGTTTACATTACTACTTATAAAAGAGAAATCTGAAATTTGATCAATTCAAAGGAAAATTTAAGATTAGTATTGATTGAAAGTTCTCTATAAGAAATATTTCAATTTTTATTTCTTTTCGATCAATTATAAATCTTATCCTCTAAGATAATATTCGTTATGACTTGAAATGCACCACAAAAGATTCAGGAATAGTATCTCGATTAGAAAAATTTAAATTATGCTCAAGAATAAACCAAAATCGTGATCGTTACCTTAAATAATCAGAAACAGAACAAAAATGAATACAATTCCTCAGACATTCTACTTGATAATTGCGCTGTTTTTATTCATTGATATATGCATCAGTCCTAAATTAACCTCTGAAGTCAATAGAAAACACTCAAAGGAGTGCTCATAATGCAGTACTTAACACCTACCAAGTAAAATTGAATCTAAGCAATATGTCTAAATCAGGGTAAAAATTATCATATGAAGACGAGTACAAAATAAGGAGCTATGAGGTCTGGTAGAAAAGAAATAACCCGTCACTTTGTGACACAATATGGTTAAAAAATATCATAATGCATAAGACGTTCCTTATTTTGCTAAATTATAATAAATGAAGAGGTCAAGATCATATTTTGCAAATTGACAGACAATGTAACGTGAAGTCAACAAATAACCCTGGCACACGAAAATATTTTGATACCGGTATATAACTTAATAATAATCATTGTGAGTGAATACATGTATAATACTCGAAGAATATCTAAATTATTCGACTCACCTTGTAGCAGTCTGTCAAACCCATAAGATAGTGGATAATTGCTTGTTATACCGATTCTAAAATTCTGCTGAGGCTTTCTCGCCTTAGGAGGTATACGTTTATTCACCAAGTTTGCTTGGACATGTCGTATTTAAGTATCTTAAGCTACCCACGCTACTTTTCTTTGAATTTTCCATTGGTGAATTCTCGATGACAGATGTAAAATAAAAAGCTATTAAAATCGTTCGTACAAGAAGTATATGAAAAAAAAGTCTATCCAATTTCAGCGGTATTCTAGCTATAGATTTATAGAAATATCATTGTAGACCTTGCTTTTCTTTACTGGTTTTCATATTGTGTATGAGCTTGATGATTAAGAAATTATATGCAGCTAGCAAAAACACTATTGCCAGATGTTGAAAGGATGCAAAGGAGCTTTGTATAAGACGTAAAATCTGCCCTGAAAAAAGTCGAAAATTAAAAATGCTAAATTTGAGAATTTTTTTCGGTAAAAATTGCAACTATCTTGGTCGACATATGAATTTGCTGTCAGGTTGATTACATTATCCGAAATAAGACAGATATTTGGGTCAAAAATGCCTTTTCCCTATAGAAATGAATGGAAAACAGAAAAGGTTTTTCTACAACATTGATTCCACCTTTGTTCAGAATCCCAATTTCACCAAAGGTGTATAATTAAATTTTGCTGGCCAAGTGGGGTTCTGAATCGAGGGGTTGGGGAATGTCCCACAGGCCAAGAAACGGTAAAGAGGGGATGAATGACTATTTTAGAATTAGTCTTAGATCGCTTCAACGCATTCGAAAATTTCTGCTATCAAAATTTCTTGAAATTTCTAAAACGTGGGTCCTGTAGCATCATATCCCACCCATCCTGCTACGTCTTTCGGTAAATTTTTGTGTAGCAATATTACATTGTTGTACCCAAAACGTGCATGTCTAGTCCATGCTGAAAATTTATCTGCTCTTAAATGATGCTATTGAACTTGAAGACGTTTAACATCGATAAAGTAAATTAGAATTACCTTTGGCTTTTAATACCATGGTTCAATCTATTCATGGTGTGTTTTGATAAAATATTTAACCGTTAGGAATGAAATAAAGGAAAATATTGTCTATATCTACATGGTGTGTATTTTTCGCCTGAAAGCTACATATGTGGCTGATAAGTACTAAATGAAACCGCTTTTCAGTTTCCGGATTTTGCCGATTATTTTGATAAAATAAAGACAGGGGTTAATTTTTCATATCCAATTTTGACATGAAAATTCACAGATGCATAATAAACATCAAACCTGTGTAAAATTATGCCTTTTTGTAAATTTTCGCTCGATATTTGATGTTTTCTGTCATCAGTACCACCTACATCTTCAACCCGTAATTATAACATCTTTCGCCAAATTAATTTGAATAAAATACCTACTAGGAATCTTCTAATACTTCTATCCTGACCATTTTTCCTATACTGGAAGGACAGGTCACGAGGAATAATCGTGTGATTTCAGGGTTAAATCAAGCCCTTATCTTAACAGCTTCTTCATTTCATATTGATGACCTAAATCAAAATTGAATTTCCAAACATTCTAATCATCAGAGTATGTATTATTGGGAAGGAGGGGGGGGGGGGGGGGGGTTCCATCATTGGGAATTTTATTTTCTTCATTTTACGGTGACCTAGTAAACAAAATCAGAAGGATCAAAGGCAGATCAAACTTCAACCATAAATGTAAAATAATAGTCGGTCGGCTGCTTTACCGAGCATATGATCCCAATGTCATCAAAAGAACACTGGTCATTTCTGGACCTGTTTCTTCCCAGTGTTGCACATTGGCCAACCATGACGACGGGACTCCATGGCGGGCCTTGTTTAAATCGAGTGGGTCCTGATTCTCTGTTCTATCTGAAAGTTGGTGACTGATCTTGAGCTCGCTTCATCCAGCAGAGCAAAGACTGTTATACGCATGCCATAGAATTGTTTGCTGCAAATGTATCTGTTCTTAAAAGGTGCTATTGAATTTGAAGACGTTTAACATCAGATCCATTTTCATAGAATTTGTGTTACAAGAGGCCGCTGCGTTTAACTGTCTTGTTTGTGATATCACCTTACAGTGAGGAGTTTAATGCTTATACAACTATTGTGCGTCTATGGAGACCTCTGTGTATCCGGATAAGTGTGAAGGTTGTGTGCACGTAATCCGGATAACCACACCATATGCTATTAGCAGATGGCCGTCCAAAATCGACACCGGGTGCACATTAAATTGGTCTCTTGCCTTTATGTGTTGTCATTAATGTTTGATGTTTCTGTACGTACACCATTGCTCATACAAAACGTTAAATATAATGATCAATGCTCACAAAAACGTTAAAAATCATAATCAATGCTCATACAAAACGTTAAAAATCATGATCAATGCTCATACAAAACGTTAAAAGTAATGATCTATGATCATACAAAACGTTAAAAATTATTATCAATGTAAATACAAAACATTAAAAATCAGAATCAATGCTCATACAAAACGTTATAAATCATAATGAATGCTCATACAAAACGTTATAAATCATAATGAATGCTCATACAAAACGTTAAAAATCAGAATCAATGCTCATACAAAACGTTAAAAACATAATCAATGCTCATACAAAACGTTATAAATCATAATCAATGCTCATACAAAACGTTAAAAATCATAATCAATGCTCATACAAAACGTTAAAAATCATTACCAATGTTCATAAAAAATGTTAAAAATCATTACCAATGTTCATACAAAACGTAAAAAATCATGTCCAATGCTCATAAAAACGTTTAAAATCATGAACAATTTTAATACAAAACGTTAAAGATAATAATCAATGTTCATAGAAAACGTTAAAAACCATGATCAATACTATTACAAAACGTTAAAAATCATGATCAATGTTTATACAAAACGTTAAAAATCATGATCAATTGATGTTCATACAAAACGTTAAAAATCATAATAAATGCTCATACAAAACGTTAAAAATGCAAAACAAAAAAAAAAGACAAGGAGAATGTACCCAACCGTTAAGACAGCGGAACACTCTCTAAAGGAAGACAAACAGACGGAGACGATAACAACACACCATAGAAAAATGAAGAACAATACTTGTTTGTAGAAAGGGTAGAATGTTCAAACAAATTACCGTAGGTGGCGCCACTTCAATGATTGAATGAATGTGGCGCCGTACAATTATCAAAATGATCTAAATATCTACAAATGAATATTTTTTTTAAAGTTGTCGTACTGTGGTGATGGTATCGAAACTAAGGTACGAAAACTTCCAAAATATATTATAACTGCATGGAATTATATCGTTAGAGTCTCTAGGAGATGAAAAATGACTTACGCATGGGCTCGCCAAAATTAAGGTAGCACGTTCCATCAGGGGCTCGAAAGAAAAAAATAATGAAACTTTGAGTTCTGTGAAATGTTTAATAATAATGCCTTATATACAAATGATACTAGTAATACGGAAGTCTTCCAACTATTTACCTTCTTGAAGAAAATTTCAAATAAATTTTAAATGCACAAAACACGTGTTTTGGATAAACATTAGAGAAGTACCCATCAGTTATTCAGTCTCATAGTCGAGAAGGCAAGGCAAAATCATAAGATTTTCCTAAGGAACGGTTGCGAAACTCGGAATGAATAAAATTCCGAAGTGAGACCATGTGTCCGGGGAGAGTCAGCGTCTCCTGATTGCATGCAACACCCGTCGCAACAGCTCCATGGAAACATGTCAAATTCAGTGATTGTCTCGATGTACATTTTGATGTACATATCAGGTAAGTATATCTTGTTCGATGATGATGACAGTCATTCAATCACAATGTAGAATGTCACATATCATTCTGGAAAGGGGGATCTCATATGCTTTTATTACATCCTCGTAGCGACCGAAGAACTTCCTCAATGATGATTTCAGCCGTTGTGTTACATAACTCTGAACAAGTAACTTACTTGCAAGCCGTCTGGCTCTAATGATGAAATCTTCATATTTGGAACATGCCCTTGCGTACCGTATCAGTTGAGAAACAAAAACACCACAAATCCTCATCAGTGATGCTTCCAGCCAAAGTGATTTTCAGACACAGCCAAAATTTATTTCAGTAGCGCCCTCTGCCTTATTCCACGTTGAATACACTCCATAGATATATCGTGTAAACGATTTTTTTTTATTTTGCCACGGACTAGTTCGAACCAATCAGGGAGCGTAAATCGCGTCGCGTGCACGCCGTCTAAATTTCTATAGACCGTCAGCAATTACGTCATTGCCACGGGTATAAATGATACGCAAGCAAAAGGAGTCGCGAAACGCAAATTTTCTGCTACAAAAACGAAGGTTTAGGTCCTCGACAAAATAAAACAGTATGTTTCTTACTGACCCTCCACAGAGATTTGTCGGGTTGATCAAGTCCATAGAAGGCTCGGCTTCGCCTCGCCTTCTATGGATTTGATAAACCCTACGAATCTCTGTAGACGGCCATAACAAACCTAATAACTAATATTTTATTTTGCCACAGACTAGTTCGAACCAATCAGAGAATGTAAATCGCTCCACGTGCACGCCATCTAAATTTCTATGGACCGTCAGCAATGCCGCCATTGCCGTATAAATAAATTCGCATGTAAAAGTAGACGTGAAACGCCAATTTTCTGCAACAAAATAAAAACGGTGATTTTAGTCCTCGACAGAATAAAACAGTTATTAGATTTCTTACTGACCGTCTACAGAGATTTGTTTGGTTGATAATGCCCATAGAAGGCGAGGCGAAGCCCAAAGATGTCCATAGACTACGGTTTGATCAACCCTACAAATCTCCGTAGACGGTCAGTAACAAACCTAATAACTAATAGTAGGTGGTGCAACTGAATGAATAGGAATGACGACATACAAACTCAAAATATATTTATTAAAATTGTCAACATATAGCGTAGAATTATGCACGGATAAGGTAACAATTATTCCGAGTTCCGAGCGCTAGAAGATGCGCTAAGCAGCTTGTAAGTAATCTACCAAAGATCCCAGAGTCCTCGCAGAGAATGAATAAGAAAGTTTGACACTTCTAATTCATTGTAGCTAATAATAGATATCATTTTAGCAAAGACATTGGACGTTTGATAGTCTTTAAGAGACGTATGTGTTTATGGAATTCAGAGGAATGTTATATACTATCCTCCGATCAAGCAATATGATCTTATCTATTGTTCATTTTTCTGTACATGTACATGTATATTGTTTTCTCATTTTCTACCCCACGTGTGTATACGACAGTTTGTTCTCTGTATATATTGTTTTCTCGTTTTCGTGAATTTTTGTGCCTTGTTGTACTAGTTTTGTTATGGTTACCAATAGACCTTATCGTCGTATGGGTAATCACAAAATGTGGGTGTGTCAGTTGTAATTATGCAACTGGTTACGACGGCAATTAAGGAATCATTGTAATATTTTTTTGGTTGATCGAGATATCAACACCAAATATTTAGGGAAAACTGCATCGTGCGCGTAGCGCAAGATGCGCAAGTCTTCCTTCAATTTTTGGTGTTGATACCTCGATTAACCAAAAAAATATTACATTGATTACTTATCATTTCATTTCGTCGCTTTTCAATGTTTATTTGCAGCTTTGAAATCGTGTTGCTAACGACGTTGCTTATTACGTTGCTAAGCGCGTACTTCCGTTTTGTGTTGATGCCGTACAGGTATCACCAAAATTTCTCGGCCAATCAGAATCGCCGTTTCTTAATAACAACAAAGGAAATTAAATGATTAGACCTTCACATTACCTCTAGACTTGCATTTTAGACACACCAAGACCCGACATCACTACTTTTGATGTTATTTCTAACTGAGATGTCATAAATCTGCTACGACGTCACAGTGAAAAGTTCCGTCAAATCTTGTGATGTCGGGTCTTAGGATGTGTAAATTGCAAGTCAACTGCGGTAAGGTGAAAATCGTCTTTTTCCTGTCCATCATTTTTGTGCTAATCCTTGTATGGGTATACAATTTGTATTTTTATGTGCTGCTTTAGAGTCGCGCATTGGAATTCACCTACTTTATTTGATAAATAATGTTTTTTTGGTATTGATTTGTGCAACCTTGTATTATCATTCAGTTGAACTTCAAATACTCCATCCTCACTAACTGTTTCAGTTGTGATACTTTCTGAATTAATATATTGGTTCAAATTTCTATCGTTTGAATGTTCTATCCCATCATTAGAGTTTCTTCCCTCCTCTCTTGTACTTTGTGTCATGTCGAACCAGTCGAAAGTACTTTGTTTTGTTGTTTTCTTACAATTATATTCAACACTAGTGTCAGATCGATGAGGTCCGCATTTTATGTTGTTGGATGGAAATCTTGTCATATCTCTAGTCTCATTTGGTGTAAGAAAATCGAAATGGTTATTCTTTAAAAGGACATGAACCGACTTCTCTGTACTCACTCCCACAATAGATTCAAATTTCTGAATATTTGACCCCTCATGAACGTATAGGAGTATTCCGTACGTACCTGTCGCACCATAGACTTCCGCTTCCGTTGCCCACGATGCTAAGTTTCCGTCTGTGTTCCGTTGGTTAATTCTTTAAAAGGACATGATAATAATGTTTTTGTTTTATTTAATTCAAGTATTTTCAGACCTCTTCTCTTCGTCAATCTTTTATTTGAAATATGAAGGTTCAAATGATTATTAAGCTAAATTAGACTGGTTCCCGGTCTTGGCTTCATTTGTTCTAAAGAAAGTAATTAATCTATGAAGTGAATGAAGAGTCTTGATCATGTAGGAAATACTATCGAAATACGAGATACTATCATGTTTGGTGTTGATATCTCAATTTCAAGGAGGCATTCAAACAGATTTATAGAATTATCTCTTCATGTTTAAAGGAACTTTTCTCTATTTCAAAATATAACATGACATATTTCCCTTGCATTTAGCGTCTTTGGAATAATTATGTCACCCCCAACTATGGGAAACATACTAGAATTGGTTTGCCTTCACGTCCGTTCGTCTGTCAAATATCGTGTCCGGACTATAGCTCTTGAGCTGTTCACCGGGCGGATCACTTTCATATTTCCGTATGTTGTTGCTAATGACTCAAAGGTTTCACATCACCTTGACCCAAGGTCATGTGACCAAAGACAAGGTCGCTTAGTACATTTTAACGTAGCTCGCGGGGAAGCTTTCATCACAATCAAATGTGTACGCAGGTTTCACCCTCGAATTTTTTTATGTGCACATCTACGCTATGACGTCATAAAGATTACTTGATCGTAACGTCACGTTACGTTGCGCGACATATATCGTTAGGGTGCAAATAATGGCTTTTTTTAAACATAAACTTTACATTGTGTCTTAATTCAGTCAATGTATTTAGACACGCTTGCAATGAGAACCGGAAACTTTGAGGGATGTTTGGTTATATTTTGACTATTTCTAGGGAATGATATACGAATGCAATTTTTTCTTCAAATATTACGTTGGAAATTAATGTTCTTTCATCCATCCTCCTCCATCCTTATCTAGTTTCTTTATTGTACCATATAGACGGACGGAGAAGGCTTTATTTTTTTATTGTTTTTATTCACCACAACTTGTATGCTGACATAAAAAATGCACATATCTTCTACAGATAATGATAACATAATATTGCATATACATGTAAGACATTGCATGAAATATACAAGGTTAAACGGTATTGTATATAATTTGGTTTCATCTCAGGATTATACAAGAGTATAATTATCCTTAATATTTCTATCGTGATAAAGAATTATTGAAATTCAAAAGCTGTCGTGATTAGTTTTCAAAAATCAAATTTAAAGTTTCCCATCTGCTTTTAATTCGTTTACTCTTTTGTTCTGACACAAGGTACTGTAACAATGAATATAACTCCAAATTTCTACAGGATCTGGTGAAGGCTTTACTTTTGATCAGTCTTTTTCTCGCTCTCCTTCTTGCTTGTTTCTCAGTGTGCACAATCGAGGAAAGCGGGGGTGGGGGGGGGGGGGGGGGGGGTGGGGTGTCCGACAGAAAAGGAGGAGGGACTGCCTTATAAAATAAAATTAATATTCTCAATACTTTTTAAATTATATGCAAAGCGGTGATTTACTTTAAGAATTTAGGAATACATAGCGTCTGAAAATTCGATTATGACGTAAGACAAAGATTTGTATATATATTTGTATATATAAAGCAGAGCGAACCGGAATTGTTTTGTAAGGGGACGACAAATTTGATTTTTTCGGGTCAGATTATTTATTTTCAACGCAGGGCCGGCCGGAATATCTATTTTCCAGAAACTAAAGATCAGAATAATTATTTTTAACCTGTAACAATCCTGACAAGCAAAAAAAAAAAAAAAAAAAAAAAAAAAAAAAAAAAAAAAAAAAAGGTCATACTTAGGAGTCAAGGTCAGTGTTAAAAATTTGCCAAAGAGACTACATATGTGCAAGTTGTTTGTTTGTTTGGATTTTCATTTTATTTATTTATTCATTTATTTATTTATTTATTTATTTATTTTTTTGTTATCGGAAAAAAAGATACCGTACTGCCTTCTTGAGGAATTCCTGAACTCGGAGAAATGGAAATTTCATTTTAATAATATATATAACGACAATCGAGGCGGCTGAACGTAAAGATAGAAAACGAGCATGAAATGAAAATCACAATGTATATCTTATATGGACCGCCCCTCCCCAACCCTTTTCCGATATTATAAAGTATATGTACATATAAACAAGAGGGAATTTTGTGTATACCCCGCCAAAAGATATCGGATTAAATAGTAATAAGCATGTCCGTCCGTCTGTTCCGTATGATGTTTTCAAATATTTGAAGAAAAAATGTCATGTACGGAGAATTTTATTTTTACATTAAGATATAAGGTCTAGTTCGAATACAGCCCATGTAATTGTTGATTAATCATCTTTAAAAAAAAAAAGGTTTCTGGATGTTTTAAAGAAGACCATTACAGAGAATCAAATATTCCGCATACTCCTTGACGTCATGTTGACATATGCGATCTGAACACGCTGTGACTTTGACGTTGCGAGTAAAATTGACGCCGAAGCCACGCAAAACAAATTTTCAATCTTAAATTGCAAAAAATCTGCCGAGAAGACCTATCCATGTTTTTATATATTCGAATTCAGCTCATTCTCTACTTATACGCGTAAGAAGGGCTTTAAGGACCTCCACAACTTAATGGAGAAAATGATAATGAAGCAAGCCGTGTTTTGCCTTTTGAATGAGTGCGGATTTTTGAATAATAAGTTGCAAAATGGCGATAAAAATTGCAAATTTCCCCTTAGAGACACAATAATCCGTAGAAATACAATACTCAACATGGCAACAATATTTTTGATCTCCCTTTTCACCCTCCTTGGTCAATTTTCTAGATTAAATTATTTTAGTTCAGAAAATGCATATTTTCGAATTAGAACGTCAATGCCGTCTTTGAGGCTTAAAATCTCGAAAAACTTCGTGAAATAGTTACATGAAAATTATATCAAAGATTGATCAAATCTTAAACCTCATGTACACAAATTTTCAGGCTATGTCTTCTCGCAAAGTTTTGCGTGCCGTAATGCCGCAATGTACCTTAAATGAAATTGTACATGCTAATGTGTCCGAGCTATATATCTCTTAAACCGTGTACGAGTACCTGATCACTTCCATATTTCATTATGTTGATGTTCATGAAGGTTTCACATCGCCCTGACCCAATGTCACGTGACCAGCGCCAAAGTCACATAGTACATTTTAATAAACTTGTACAATGCTATTGTGTTCGGGCTATATCTCTTGAACCGTTTACCGATTACTTTTATAATGTTATATGTTGTTGCTCGTGAAGAGGTTTCTTGTAATTAGGATTGAGGTCACTTCTTACTTTTTCAATAAAATATGTCCGGGCTTTATCTCTTTAAACGTATATACAATCGGTTTTTTTAAATTCAAGTATGTACTTAGGTAATTCATATCATATTGTCTCAAGGTCATATGACCAAGGTCAAGGTCACTTTGAACTTAATAATACGGAAGTGTCCCAACTCATTACCTTCTTGAAGAAAATGTCGAACCAATTTTAATGCACCAGACACGTGTTTCGGATAGTAAATCCTCATCAGTGGTACTTATAAATACCGAAGTGATTTCTGACACAGCCAAACATTTACACTGGTGTAAAGCAGATGCACGTACCATCGGGTACCTACACTCCGTCATGGCGACAGGCGATGCCGATTCGTATGTTTACACCCTCCAATATCAATAAATAACACAGTTCATGTTGGATTTGTATACTCAACGCGAAGATTATATATGGATAAATGCGGGAAATTACGTAATTTCATAATTGATTGTAAAATATACCGTGCATGTTGAAATTATGAAAACGATAAGGAATTAGGTATTATTTAAGCAATGATTTGTGGAACCTACATCAAAGAATACCCGGTACCTACATCATCGTCATATTGATTCGGTTGTAAAAAAGTATTCTAACTCGATTTCTATTATCATATGCGTATTACCATTTATTGATAGAATCATTATCTTCACGTTTAGTGTACAAATCCAACATGAATTGTGTAAATCACTGATATTTAAGGATGTAAACATACGAATCGGCATTGCCTGTCGCCATGATGGGATGAAGGTACCCGATGGTACGTGCATCTGCCTTACACCAGTGATTTAATTTGCAGAGAATGTGCGGCCCCAAAACTCCCGCAGGGTCGATTCAGTAGCAAAGTTAAGTAAAATCGATCACCAAAATAGCATTGGAGGGAAGGTGCTCAGATGTAATCTTCCTTAAACTCCGATGATATTTTTGGATGAAATGACAAGAAATAGCAAAATAATATATATGCTGTCAAATTGATAAAGGGCCAAAACAAAGCTTTCAGGCGGCACGGTTGGAAAAAAGTAAGTGTAATATCTTTTAAAAACATCCAGTCACGGGGAACAAGTTTAACTGTTCCACACTGCAAAAGCAAATAAGTGTTAATACGGAACTGTTCCAACTCCCCACCGTCTTGAAGAAAATAATTCACCAGACCCGTGTTTCTGATTGTAAATCTTTATCAATGGTACTTATTAAATACCGAAGTGATTTTCTGACACAGCCAAATGTATATTAGTAGCGTCCTGTAAGTAATGAAACTGTTTATACTAATCTTGTCCGGGCTATATATTTTGAATTATATGTATCCAATCACTTCTATATTTCAGTATAGTGTTGCTCATGATCTAAAGGTTTCACGCCACCGTGACCCAAAGTCATGTGATCAAGGTGAAGATCACTGAATACTCTAATAATGAAAGTGTATACTAGTAAACCAATCAAGTTCGTGTTATATCCCGACAAAAAAGAAAAGCACATCATATTATATAGTGATTATTTTTTTCAATTGATCATAAATATTTAGTTAGACATTTGATTATATTTTTCTTTTTCCAGCACTCGTATTACCGAGGATAAAACACGTTTCGATCAATGATAGTCCTGTAAAAAGCGCGTTGTTTCTAGCTCCTGTTGCATGGCCGCAGGTTTGGTAGCCTTCTGAAATTTTATTGTTTGACAGCTTTCAGCAAATTTTCAGTAAAATATAGATGAATACTGATTTTTCTATTCAAATGAAGTCAAAATATGCCAATAAATCTGAAAATTAAATGCCTTAGTGGAAATTTCCGTATATCAGGGTATGTTTTACAATAAAGGATATCAATATTTTGCAATTCTGATCCCAAATGAACGATAATTTTGTCTTCAGCCATTCTTATTTAACTGTTGCACATTTATCTTTAACATCGCATTGAAATAATGAAACAAGAAAAGCTTAAAACTAACGTCCAAAACCATTGAAAATGCACGTAAAAATGACATGTCAAGATCGAGGTATTGTTTCTGAAAACTGTGCGTGCGTAAAAAGGTCAGATTCTAGCTGTAGTAGGAGAATTTTGTGCTTTGCGACACATTTAAGGGCGAAATATATCAAACCACGAACTTTCAAAAGAGTTGATGTTTGGGACGTTTTATCGAATCTAGATTTTCTGTTTGATGACGTCATTTGAAGCAATCAAATGAATTTGTATTCAGCGAAAATTGTTTATCATCAATGAAAAAACAAATTGCAATGCCTGATATATCAATTTGGATAGGTTTGTCAGCTTTAATCATTTCTAAAAAGTAAACGGAATTCTTGAAAGCCATTTTGTGACATTGCGTTTTGAACCAAGTGTCTTTATCATTGCGCTGTGTCTGATCATGAAGTCGGATTCGTTTGGCGTTTGACAGAATAAATCATTCGTATGTAGGTCTCCGATTTATGATGGAAAAGAATATAATATCTTTAGATTACATAATACATTTTATAGAAAGGAGATCATGTGACCAAAGACAAGTTCGCTTAGTACATTTTAAATGAATTTGTACATGCTAATGTGACCGAGCTATATATCTCTTTAACCGTGTACGAGTACCTGATCACTTCCACATTTCATAATGTTGATGTTCATGAAGGTTTCACATCGCCCTGACCCAATGTCACGTGACCAGGGTCAAAGTCACATAGTACATTTTAATAAACTTGTACAATGCTATTGTGTTCGGGCTATATCTCTTGAACCGTTTACCGATTACTTTTATAATGTTATATGCTGTTGCTCGTGAAGAGGTTTCTTGTAATTAGGATTGAGCTCACTTAGTACTTTTTCAATGAAATATGTCCGGGCTTTATCTCTTTAACGTATATACAATCGGTTTTTTTCTAATTCAAGTATGTATTTAGGTAATTCATATCATATTGTCTCAAGGTCATATGACCAAGGTCAAGGTCACTTTGAACGTAATAATACGGAAGTGTTCCAACTAATTACCTTCTTGAAGAAAATGTCAAACCAACTTTAATGCACCAGACACGTGTTTCGGATAGTAAATCCTCATCACTGGTACTTAATAAATGTCGAAGTGATTTTCTGACACAGCCAAACATTTACACTGATGTAAAGCAGATGCACGTACCATCTGGTACCTACATCCCGTCATGGCGACAGGCGATGCCGATTCGTATGTTTACACCCTCCAATATCAATAAATAACACAGTTCATGTTGGATTTGTACACTCAACGCGAAGATTATAAATGGATAAATGCGGGAAATTACGTAATTTCATAATTGATTGTAAATATACCGTGTATATTGAAATTATGAAAACGATAAGGAATTAGGTGTTTGAGCAATGATTTGTGTTTAAACATATTTTATTTTCAATAAGAAAATTGGATTGGGCATAAGTTCTTAAAACATTATTTGCGCCCTCTCCATGATTTGTGGTACCTACATCAAAGAATGCCCGGTACCTACATCATCGTCACTTTGATTCGGTTGAAAAATAGTGTTCTAACTCGATTTTTATGATCATATGCGTATTACCATTTCTTGATCTAATCATTATCTTCACGTTTAGTGTACAAATCCAACATGAATTGTGTAAATCATTGATATTTAAGGATGTAAACACACGAATCCGCATTGCCTGTCGCCATGACGGGATGAAGGTACCCGATACAAATGTAGTACGTGATCTGCTTTCCACCAGTGATTTAATTTGCAGAGAATGTGCGGCCTCAAAACTCCCGATTCAGTAGCAACGTTAAGTAAAATCGATCACCAAAATAGCATTTGAGGGAAGATGCTCAGATGTAAACCTCCTTAAACTCCGATGATATTTTTGGACGAAATGACAAGAAATAGCAAAATTATATATTTTCTGTCAAATTGATAAAGGGCCAAAACAAAGCTTCTTTCAGGCGGCATGGTTGGAAAGAAGTAAGTGTAATACCTTTTAAAAACATCCAGTCATGGGGAACAAGTTTTAACTGTTCCACATTGCAAAAGCAAATAAGTGATAATACGGAACTGTTCCAACTCCCCACCGTCTTGAAGAAAATAATTCACCAGACCCGTGTTTCTGATTGTAAATCTTTATCAATGGTACTTATTAAATACCGAAGTGATTTTCTGACACAGCCATATGTATATTAGTAGCGTCCTGTAAGTAATGAAACTGTTTATGCTAATCTTGTCCGGGCTATATATTTTGAATTATATGTATCCGATCACTTCTATATTTCAGTATAGTGTTGCTCATGATCTAAAGGTTTCACGCCACCTTGACCCAAAGTCATGTGATTAAGGTGAAGATCACCGAATACTCTAATAATGAAAGTGTATACTAGTATACCTATCAAGTTCGTGTTATATCCCGACAAAAAAGAAACGCATATCATATTATATAGTAATTTTTTTTCAATTGATCATAAATATTTAGTTAGACATTTGATTATAGTTTTCTTTTTCCAGCACTCGTATTACCGAGGATAAAACACGTTTCGATCAATGATAGTGCTGAAAAAAGCGCGTTGTTTCTAGCTCCTGTTGCATGGCCGCAGGTTTGGTAGCCTTCTGAAATTTTATTGTTTGACAGCTTTCAGCAAATTTTCAGTAAAATATAGATGAATACTGATTTCTCTATTCAAATGTAGTCAAAATATGCCAATAAATCTGAAAATTAAATGTCTTAGTGGAAATTTCCGTATATCGGGGTATGTTTTACAATAAAGGATATCAATATTTTGCAATTCTGATCCCAAATGAACAATAATTGTGTCTTCAGCCATTCTTATTTAACTGTTGCAGATTTATCTTTAACATCGCATTGAAATAATTAAACGAAATACAAGAAGAGCTTAAAACTAACGTCCAAAACCATTGAAAATGCACGTAAAAATGACATGTCAAGATCGAGGTATTGTTTCTGAAAACTGTGCGTGCGAATTAAGGTCAGATTCTAGCTGTAGTAGGGTAATTTTGTGCTTTGCGACACATTTAAGGGCGAAATATATCAAACCACGGACTTTCAAAAGAGTTGATGTTTGGGACGTTTTATCGAATCTAGATTTTCTGTTTGATGACGTCATTTGAAGCAATCAAATGAATTTGTATTCAGCGAAAATTGTTTATCATCAATGAAAAAACAAATTACAATGCCTGATATATCAATTTGGATATGTTTAACAGCTTTAATCATTTCTAAAAAGTGAACGGAATTCTTAAAAGCCATTTTGTGACATTGCGTTTTGAACCAAATGTCTTTATCATTGCGCTGTGTCTGATCATGAAGTCGGATTCGTTTGGCATTTGACAGAATAAATCATTCGTATGTAGGTCTACGATTTATGATGGAAAAGAATAGAATATCTATAGATTACATAATACATTTTATAGAAAGGAGATTAAGTGGTGCGTTTCTTTTTTGAATCTTAAACTATATACCCAATCACTTTCATATTTAGGATGTTGCTGCTCATGACTAAAAGGTTTCTCATCACCTTGACTCAAGGTTATGTGACCAAGGTCAAAGCCACTTATAGGGCGAGGATGCATCTGGGTGTTTTTTTTTTATTCAGAAAAACATTTTGTTTTCAATCTAGACTACATTCATTTTTCATACATACATTTCATTTCATGTCAGTTTCATTTATTTTCATCATGAAAACCAGATACATTTGAGTGGAGCATCTACACCTATAATGAATTTTAATTCATTGGAATCTTGATTATTCATTAAGATAGTGCTGTATTTCATGTTTTAATGACGTGATGTCTCAGTCTGTGCATTCTTAAGGATTGCAATCTGACTGACTCTGTCTACGGGACTCCATGATTGGCCATGTCCCACTTCGTTACAGAAGACAAGGCCCTGACCACCTGTCCTTTCTGAATTTCGGTCGGACTCAATGGTTGATTGCATGCATGAGCTCGCTCCAGCGTCAGGGCACGGACTGTTTTTCCGTAAGCTCTATGTTTTGATGTCCATTTACATATTCATCTGTTTTACTTCGGCGTTTTGCTATCTTGTTTGTGTGGTCATCTTACAATGATGAGGCTATTTATCACAACAATTGTGCGTTCTTCCAGATCGCTAGGTAACCGGACAAGTGCGAGGCTTGTGCGCAAGTAATCCAGATAACCACAACGTACTAAACAAACGTGACAGATGGTCGTCCTTAGTCGGTTCCGGTTACCCATTGGTTTGGTTGGTTTATGTGTAGTCTTTTGCATGTGGTGTTTTGATGTCATGTTCTTTTGTGTCTGTTGTTGTGCTTGTCTGCTCTATATTTTAAAATGGTGGTGTATTGGTGGTTTGTTGTGGGTGCTGCAACCGAGTCTTGTTGGAGATCCCAATTTTTTTTTTTCGTTTCATATTGTAGAATGTTGTTTCTCAGAACTAAATGTTCTAAACAGGGGATGCTTACTCCTCCCGGGCACCTGGTCCCACCTTTAGCTTGCAAGGGGTCCGTCAATGCTCAATTTTGTGCTCTATTGTGAGTGCTGTTGAGATTATCGTCAGGATCTTCTTTAACTCATTATCACATTGTTCAAAGATCACATGACAAAGGTCACTTCTTACTTTAGACATGAAATTGTTTATGCTAATCATGTCCAGACTGAAATTGTATTATGCTAATTATGTCCAGGCTAAATGTTTTGAACCGTTTATCCAATCGCTAAATCAGTTTGTTGTTGCTCATAATTACCGTCAGTCATGACTGACGGTATACTGTAATCATTCGTTACCTACTTGCACGGATAGAGAACCTCTTGGCAATATGATTGGTTGACAATTGCAAAAAATGCAAATATTCGTCAAGGTTATTCAGAATCTGTGAATGAGATTCTCTCACCAGGTCGGCATAAGAGTCTAGATGACCTGACAAATCAAAGTCATATCGCATCAGTGTATTTTCTTCCGAAATATGCATAGAAAAGTCTTTGTATCGATACGTTCTATAACATTCGCACATTTTCGGAATTTTCCGTCATTTGAATCGGAAATAAACGGAAAAACCCGGAAATGTGCGATTGGTAAAAGCATTTTATTCCGAGTTTATCTAACTAGAATTTTACAACATTTAACGTCAGCTAACTGACGGCAAGCTTTTTGTAAAAGCTAATACTTGTCCGTTCGTTTCATATTACCTATATCCAACGTCATGTGACTAAGTCAACGTCACCAAATATGCTTATGATTAAAGTGCATATGCTATAATCATGTTATGGCTACACCTCTCAAACAATATAATGAATCACTTTCATGTTTAAGTATAATGTTGCTCATGACTTAAAGGTTTCACATCATCTTGACCTAAGGTCATGTGACCAATGTCAAAGTAACTTAGAGGAAGGGGAGACATCTGGTTTTTTTCTGAAAAACTGGGGGGTTGTTGTTTTTTTTTTTAGTTGTACATTTAAATTACATGTATTATACCTCTACCTTTTTCCTTTAGAAAAAATCATCATTAGATTTAGCTGTAAATCGCCTATTTAAACTATATTTCCCTGCAAAGGGTGCGTAAAGTTATTTCCCTAGAGAATTAGTTTGGAAATGGGGCGGATGCTTCTGCGTGTGACGCTGGTAACAACACAGTGACGGTATAATAAAACCATTGAGGAAGTTAGCACGATTCTGGTTCCCCTCGACTAGACATGTTTCGCCTCGGGAAATAGGTCTAGCACGATTCTGGTTCCCTTCGACTAGACCAATGAGTAACGAATGGTATACTTTATACCTCTACTGAGTTTTCCTATATATATAAAATTCCCATTAAACATAGCTGTATCCCTGAAATTATCCAGATAAGATTATTTCCATGCAAAGACTTGCGTTAGTTGAGAAAACTATTTCTCCTACTTGAGACTGAGAACCCTCAAAATTTTCCTGTGTGAGATTAATCGCCTCGGAAAATAGTTTAGTCTCGGGAAACCAGAATCGTGCTAACTCCCTCAATGGTATACATGTATATGCTTTAACTGTATATAAACGAAAGGTCAGCACAGAGGCAAATAATTCTAGATTCGTCGAACGATCGTTTATGGAAGGGTAATTTTATCCTTGGTTCTTCTGTTTCTTCCTGCTTCAAGGACGCCCTCTCGGCAATATCTGAGCCAACCTTAGACATATGTGAGCAGAATTGGAATACTTCTTTATTCCTTTATCAAAAAAGTCGGATACCTTGTTGTAAGATAAATAAAGTTATTTAATAATGTTTCTAACTTTTCGTTTCAGGTTGTGTTCTCTGTAAATGACAAAACACTTTTGGCTGTGGGTGCTTGTTGCTTGAGATGTAGCATTGCATAGAGTCACTTTGTAGATCAAACTCTTCCTTTTGTGTATAATAGTTATATCTGGATTTTTACGTGTATAATCCATCTACGCCGATTGTACATGTATGTACATGAAATATGAAGGCCCCTACGCTTTTTTAAAAGTACTAGGCAAAATCTAAAGTATATTCACCTTTGAAAAAGATTGAAATATTGGGCCATATATATATAGTAAATTAATTTTTTTTTTATTAATCATACCAATTATTTCTTTAAGAGAATTCTTCTGATTTACCGAGTACTTTTCTGGACCACCGACATTAATCTGAAGCAAAATGAATACGGAAATATTTCCTTTGCGTACTAGTGCTATGGGCATTAATATATTTTCCATTCATTTCTTTCTTATGACTTTTCATATCAATTTCATTTGATTTCCTCGTAAAAAAATTAGAAATGTAACACAATATGAAAAGGAAAAAAGAGAAACATCTGTCTGGAACCTCTTTTGGCATCACTTTCAAAGATCCATGACTAGTCAAATGACGCAGGCATCGGTGATCGACTTCATAGAACCTATAGTAAAAAATATCAAGACACCGATAAAGACTGTATTGATGGCCGCAGTGCTGGCAGCAGATTAAGTTTTGAAACAACTATGTCCATTGAAAGCAATAAAGTTCAATATTAATATATCCATTCAAAGTTTAATTTGAGATTCAATACACATGTGGTTTTAAAACACTTTAAAATAGTCATTTTAAGTTTTATATATGCATTTACATATCCATCACCTGTGTGTTGCTATGGGTCCCTACATTATTCTGTGTTTGTATGGTCATCTTATAGTGAGGAGCTTATTTTACACCAAAATTGTGCGTTCTACTGCTAGATAATCGAAAAAAGTTGGAGGTTATCCGGATAACAACACCATTTGTTCCTCGATGGCAGATGGTCGTCCTAAGTCGGCACCGATTGCCGATATTGGTCTTGTTGGTTTATGTGTAGTCTTTTGCGTTTGATGTTTCTATGATGTGATTTTGTGTTCCTTGTCCATTTTATTTCTCATTTTGTGCGTGTCTTCTCTGTGTTTATTTGGTGTTTTGCTGTGCGTGCTGCAACCGAGTGTTGTTGGAGATCCCCGCTTTCCAATTTCCAAAGGTGCATTTTACTGACTCGCTCTCGCTCACCAGTTATCTCTTTATAAGTATATAATTCAATTAGTTAAACATATCTATTCTATAATTACATCAAATAACGACAGACATAAAGTACATACAATGGAAATTTGCAAGGATTGGAAAAATTAGAGTTCTCTTGAAAGTCATAAATCAAGGACTTTGAACAGTCCAAGTAAGGTTCACGTTGAAGACCCACAACCATATCTTCAGGGTCAAGTTCAATCCTCAAAGTTAACTTCAGTACCAGAACTCAGTTCCACTAACAATGCTCTATTTCTTTGGCAAGTTCATAGAGTAATGGCTTATGTCCAGTTCATAATTAAACTGTCAAGGGCAAAGACAGTACCTGATATCTAATTCTACCTCCGTGTCAAATTTTAACGTGCTATCTAATATAGAACATTGAAGTTTTACTCATGGTTTCATATACATGTAATATTGGTACAACATAGTCTAATTCAAAATCTTATTTTTCAAAATCTAATTCAAAATCTTAATTTTCAAGGTCGAGGTCAAATCTCGAGTTCAAGCTTAATACCTGAAATCAGGTACACTTACTTACATCTATCTCCATGCAAAGTTTATATGTGATATATTTTTGGTACCTTAAAGTCAAATTCATAATTGTATCTTCAAGGTCAAGGTCAAATGGTCAGGACAAGGTCAAAACCTGAACTAAAGTCAATTCATTTTTCTAAACTTTATTTATTTTACAAAGTTTTAAAACAAACAAGTTACACAACTTACATTAATGTCTTACGTTGGCTCAGATGTTGGCGTGAGGGGGTCCAAGGAGCAAGAGGAAACCGGAGTACTCGGAGAAAAACCTCTTACCGAGGCCTGGGTGGGGGACCACCTACCCTCCAACATAAGACTCTTCGCCGAATCTGGGATTCGAACCAGGGACCTTAGAGGTGAGAAGCGAGCGCCCTACCACTGCGCTAAGCCGGCCTTTGTCAATTCATTATTTTCTATCTCTATGCGAAGTTTGAATGTTATTTGCACAATAGAGATTAACTCTAAATCACATTTTCAAGGTCAAGATTTAACCTCAAGGTCAATGACAAAACCTGCATTGAGATCCTCTCACTCTGCTTTATCTCAATACCGAGTTTGAAGATTGTGCCCTTTATAGTTCTTACCTAAACACAAAATTACATTTTTCGTGGTCAAGGTAAAAAAAAACGATATCTGCGTTTAGATCCTCTCGCTCTGCTTTATCTCTTATCTGCTTTAAATATTGATCTCCCTATTACATGTAGTTCTTTCATAACTAACCTAAACGCAAAATTATATTTCAAGGTCAAGGTCAACTCAAGATCAAAGACAACACCTGCGTTCAGATTCTCTCACCATACTTTAACTTTGTACCAAGTTTGAAGATTGTACCTCTTATAGTTCTTTCAAAACTAACATAGACTCAAAATTACATTTTTCAAGGTTAAGGTCCAACCTGCGTGTATAAACTCGGTCTGCTCAAGGACTTATAAACTGTTAATAAGTCCTTGGTCTGCTTCAGTCACGATTAAATATTTTTTTAATCAATTTTCTTTTCATTAAGTTTTTGTCAGTTTTATGCGTGGACTATACCGATCAAACCCTTACAAGGGCGGATTTAGGGGGGTTTGGGGGGGTTCGGGAAAACCCCCCCCCCGGTTTCCCAATTTTTTTTTTTTTTTTTTTTTTTTTTTTTTGTAACATTAGCACTCGGAAAAAACCCCTGCAAACTGAGTAATAAAAAATTGCTTAATGTCCACCAGAATTCACTATTTTGAAACAAAATTTACACAAATTTTCTGATACATTCTATCGATTCGATACCGTATCATTTGGCGTATTTGTGGATTCGTACAGACAATCGCGAAGTTTTTGTAATGTACGTCGCAGAGGGGGTTTTCTGTTTATTTTATTCCCGAAAATTAAGATTAACAAATACTATAATATGAACATGTTCAAATAATTTTCCAAACATGACCATGTGTCAAACAATCAATATAAATGGTACGGGGATCGAAACCTACACGTTTCTGTCCTCAAATACCCGGTTTAAGTATTTTTGTCATCTACACATTTTGTCAAAAACATACTTTGAAATAACCGGGAAAATGGGCAAATATTTAACATAATTGCATATAGCTCGAATATGCTCGGGGGGCTATAATTAAGCATTCAATTTTTCAAAGCCAAAACCCAATGATACTCAACATTTTTTACTCGATATCGTACCAATATTCTAAGTACATGTTACAGCAAGGACAAATCAACAAGCCAGGAGTGAAGCCAGGCGTACATCTGTACGCAAAAATGTCCACATCGTCTCGCGAAAAAAAAAAAAAAAAAGAAGAGCGCCTCCCCCAGTTGCCAAAAGAAGGGAGAGGGTCTTTTGAAATAGTATTTAAAGCAAACTACTGTTCAGAAATAGATCAAAGACACTCCAGAAACCACCGATTTGAATGCATTTTTCGTAATTTTCTCGTGTTTCATTAGAACTCAATAAAACCATGCGCGGATCCAGAGGGGGGACAGGGGGTCTGGACCCCCCCCCCCTGAGATTTTCGGAGGTGGGGCTCAGCTTTGGCCCATTTCTAATTGAATTGTCTAAAATGCATGAAAGGGCTTTGAAACCTAAAATTTCAGCTCGCTTCGCTCGCCATTTACAAATACAAAACTATTTTTTCTGCAAAATTCCTTAATCATTATCAATTGTTCATACTAAGTAATTTTATATAATTGTCTTTGGTCACAGGAACTCATATTTTGAACAGTCCCTTACTTCATAGGATGTAATCTCCTTCATCTTTTTCAAGGTTTTGTCATTTTAAAATGTCTGATTATTTGGAAAATGACACATCTCTTAACTATTTATTCTCATGAAATTCGCTCCGCTCGCCGATATAAGGAGTGAAATATTCAATGTTATAATTAAATATAATCATTTCGATCGAATCAAGACAAATTAATATTTCATTTTTAAAAAAATTTCTGGCTCGCTACGCTCGCCAATTCCTCATGAAAATAAACGTGAAAGGAAAGCTAACCAAATGGCCCCCATCATGTGCACCGATATATATATATATATGTACCTACATGATAGGTAGACTTCCTTAAATTTTGGACCCCCTCTGACCAAAAATGCTGTATCCGCGCATGATACAACGATCGCTAAGAAAGTGCGAGCGGTCGATTTGAAAGACTTTGTGTGGACGTACATATATAAGTATTTAGGGAATGTCATGTTCACATCTCAAGTTTTCTTCATCTTATAGATACGGTTCATCGTCTGCTGACATCGAATCATATGTGTTATCCCATCTAAATTCAGCTCAAATACGCTCCAGAGGTCAGCAATTTGCTTCATTTTTTCAAAATTTTCACGGGAGACCCCCTTCAAGGGGATGGGTAACATGTTTCCATACTGTCCAAAATTAACCCTTCGGGCCTCGCAAGTCATCCCCCAAAAAGTGTCTGTGCCCCGGTCAGCTGAAGTTCTTTGTCCAACCCTTCTTTATAGACGTCCACATCGAAAACACCCTGGCTACGCCCCTGCCAGCAGTAAAGGGGAAATTATTTTATTTAGAAATCTTTATTAACCACATAAATTGAGTGGAAAAAATGGTCTGAATATTCGAGAAGGTAAGGAGAAAATGTACTCCAGAATGCACCATTTCATTCCATTTTTTCACAAATTTTCCGGGGGAGGCCCCCCGGACCCCCACCTACAGGAGGGGGCAACCCCCTCCCGTACCCTCCCCCGCTCGGCACTTCGTGCCTCGAATCGACCCTTTGGGTCGATACAAAACCCCCCCGCTTGCCACTCTGGATCCGCCACTGCCTTAGGCAAACATTTGGTTTTTAATATAGACCAGTGGCGGATCCAGCGCACCCTTTGCCGGGGTAGTGGGCGAATTTTGCCGATTTTTACTGAAAATCGGCCAAAATATGGGGATTTTCAGAAAATTTTGGGTCGGTGCCGGGGGAAGGGCGGACGCCCCCTCCGCACCCCCCTCCCTCTGAATCCGCCACTGTAGACATATAGAAGGAAGAGGAAAGGGTTTGTGACCAAGCGACCTGTGGATAGAATGAATCGTTTATGTGTCGACTCGACGTGATGGCATACGGGAACTTGTAATGGATGCGCCCGTCTGGAATCGTTAATGTTCGAAGGGATGGAAAATTTGTCTATCCTTCGGAGCTCTCTTGACTTATCGCTAGGCACAACGTGTGCCGCGTAATAAAGGTTTTTTTTAAAACGCCAGCGATTTACTACTATGTGTATATATTCGTCCCTAGTACAGTAGTATATAAATATATTTATACATATATATCTTGTCTTTGTTAAAATTTATTGAAAAAAAAAAAAAGATCTAGAGGGCATTATGTCCCGGGGAGTAAGAAAACCCCTCCCCTACATACGCTTTACTGATCTAAAAAAAATGCTTTACAGATCTAAAATAATGTGCGTTAAGAATCACGCCAATATTTTCCTCTAAACCATATACATTTGTAATAAATTACCATCCACAATTAGCTTTATGTTTATTTTAGAGAAAACATATTTCATTTCGAATCGTCCGACCTTTCTTTTCATTAAGTATATTACCACCTCGTAAAAAACAAAAACATTTCTAAATCTTGATTTATTGTATACAAGGGCGGATCCAGAAGGGAATGGGTGGTCGGGGGGATGTCCGGACCCCCACCCCCTTCCCCCCTGGAATTTTCGAAGCATATATAGCTTTTATTATTATTATTTTTTTTTTTTACATATTTCATAAAATTAAGTCCCAATTCCCCATTTGTTGTCATAATATTTTAAAAACATATCATTAATTTGTATTAGAAATCTTTCATTTTGATAATGTTTTGCCGTCATCATTTCAAAAATTTTCTCTGGTTCGCATTAGCTCGTCAGAATTTATTACATGTATACATGTACGTTATTTTCAAATGATGCTGCGCTTTCCTATATACAACACTTTTACATTACAGCTAGGTCAAACAAGGGCACTACGAAAACAAAAAGAAACTGAAAAAGACACGAACTTAGTAGATTATATTCCAATTCTCGGAACAAAAATTTCGCTGGCTCGTCCACCATTTGTTGTATTTTCATATTAGAGCTGACAATCAATAATCAAATACTTTGATGTGAAAATTCAAGATTTTAAGCTTTTTACTCACCATTGCCCTCCAGTTACCTGTTTAATAATAATTAGAAATAAAACTAACAAATAACTTTATTTTCTTGCATTTGCGTTTTTTTTTTTCTTTTTGTTTCGTTTAGATTTGTTTTTTTTTTTTGCTCTTCAAAAAATTCGGACTTTAGGACCACCCCCCCCCCCTCTGAAAAAAATCCTGGATCCGCCCATGGTTTATATTTTCTTGGTAATTACCAAAATAATTAAAAGTCTTTTGGGTAGGATGAGAGTTAAGATGTAAAAGCTTTTCATGAATCTAGGACTATTAGCATATGTTTATCATCTATTATATGCATGATAATAGACTGCCCAAGCATTTGAAAAGTTGGGGGGGGGGGGGGGGCGCACAACCATGGGGGGACAACCATGTTGATGCCCCTCCCCCCTCACTTTTCAATCTCAAAATTTTATGATGCATTAACTGGCATTGTTTGAAAAAGCAGCATTTTTTACCACAAATCTACAATCAATTTTCAAAATTTTTCTTTGGCTCGCTACCTCGGCATATGCACCAGTTCTCTTTCATTCAAATCCAGGCTACAAAAGAAATGTCTTGAAATATTCGTTCTTTCCACTTGCCATTGTGCAGTGGAACATACTGCCAGACAGCATTGTCTCGTTGCCAACCATTGACTATGCACCATCTCAAACCTTAAACAGTCAAAATTCTTTTATCCTCTCTTAGGGTCACTGTTCTTCAGAATTTTTATCCCTACTCACTTCCTAACTCTATCTTGTTTTCTCCTATAGAACCTCTTTTCGTCTCTATTTTCTTACCCATTTAACTTTTAACCCGCAGCGCAGCCTAAGCAGAGAACTCAAATTTGAGGGCGCTTAGTAAAGAGAGATAGATAGAGAAAGATACCGCTCGCCAGCTCTTTATAAACTTTCTGAATAATTTAGCTATCCTGATCCATCCTATATCCATATTACTCTATCAAAGTACATGAAGACTTTTAAGTCAAACTATATAGAATACCGCCCGCCAAACATTTATTCATCTAATTATAAAAACAAATCCATTTAGAACTACACCAGATATATCTAAATTTGTGCATACAGAACATCAAATCCCCCTTATTTATACCCCCTTTTTCTGCTTGTAAGAAATTTGGGAATGTTGTGTCCCTCCACTTTTTTCAGGCAGAGCTACGCCGTTGTATACCATTTTTGTGATAAAAATTCAAAGCTATATGACATTAATTCCCCAAACCGCAAGTATTATAAGGTATCAAAACCCCTTTCACACTTCAAATACTTTCTATACAATTTTCTGGTGTTTTAATCATTAATAGAAAAAAAACCCAAAACCTACCAAAACAAAACAAAACAAAGGGGATATGGGATTTGTGGTGTTTTAACCCCTCCCCCCCCACACACATACATATCAAATTTTTTATTTAAAAAAAATTACATTGGCTTGCTTTCCAGATACATCCATACATACTAAATTGACTTCACCATGGACCTAATAAAGACCTTTAGCTTTTTGATATTTATCATGCCCCCCCCCCCCCTTAAACTCAAATATACCCCTGGTTATATACTTCTCAAACATCATGTTCCTAATAAATGACTTAAACCCCTTCAAGAGATGGAGAATTTGAAGATATATCATGCATTTTTAACCATCATGCTCGAAGTGTTTTAAAATTGTATTCCTGTATTCCATGTATCTTATAAAGATATTATAGGTTTATACTCAAATTGGTCTATTTTCGTCGATTACATGTATCTTAAACAAATATTTTTTTATTCACAATTTCCATAATTCTACAATACATATATATATATATATATATATATATATATATATATATATATATATATATATATATATATATATATATATATATATATATAGATATAGATATAGATATAGGAGAAGGGGCACAAACATACGTACACAATCGTACAGATAAGTACACGAGCAAAAATACGATTAGAAAATACATTTGTTCAAGTAGAAAAAATGTAGGATATACAAAAGTTATAGATCTTATATATACAAAATACAACACCATAAAATGCTTATATAGATCGTCATATTCTTATAGTATAAAAGGCTCAAAGGGATGGAAAATTGGTCGATTTACATCTATTACATGTATCTTATACATTTATCATATGTTTATACTACATCATAAACTATATTAAAAGATCGTCATATTCTTATAGAATAAAAGGCTCAAAGGGATGGAAAATTGGTCGATTTACATCTATTACATGTATCTTATACATTTATCATATGTTTATACTATATCATAAACTATTAAAAGATCGTCATATTCTTATAGAATAAAAGGCTCAAAGGGATGGAAAATTGGTCGATTTACATCTATTACATGTATCTTATACATTTATCATATGTTTATACTACATCATAAACTTTTAAAAGATCGTTATATTCTTATAGAATAAAAGGCTCAAAGGGATGGAAAATTGGTCGATTTACATCTCTAACATGTATCTTATACATCTATCATATGTTTATACTATATCACACAATACTGATAGATCATCCTATGTTTATATAATAAAAGGCTCAAAGGGATGGAAAATTGGTCGATTTACATCTATTACATGTATCTTATGCATAAATGCATAAGATACTTGTAATAGATGTATTTATCATATGTTTATACTATATCACAAAATATTCACAGATCGTCGTATTCATATAGAATAAAAGGCTCAATACTGATAGATCATCCTGTTTATAGAATAAAAGGCTCTAAGGGATGGAAAATTGGTCGATTTACATCTATTACATGTATCTTATACATTTATCATATGTTTATACTACATCATAAACTTTTAAAAGATCGTTATATTCTTATAGAATAAAAGGCTCAAAGGGATGGAAAATTGGTCGATTTACACCTATTACATGTATCATATGCATCTATCATATGTTTATACTATATCACACAATACTGATAGATCATCCTATGTTTATATAATAAAAGGCTCAAAGGGATGGAAAATTGGTCGATTTACATCTATTACATGTATCTTATGCATAAATGCATAAGATACTTGTAATAGATGTATTTATCATATGTTTATACTATATCACAAAATATTCACAGATCGTCGTATTCATATAGAATAAAAGGCTCAAAGGGATGGAAAATTGGTCGATTTACATCTATTACATGTATCGTATAAAATTATCATATGCTTATACTATATCACAAAATATTTACTGAACGGCATATTCTTATAGTAAAAAAGGCTCAAAGGGATGGAAAATTGGTCGATTTTCATCTTTTACTTGAATATTATACAATTATCATAGGTTTATACTATGTTACAAAATATTAACAGATCGTCATATTCTTAAAGAATAAAAGGCTCAAAGGGATGGAAAATTGGTCGATTAACATCTATATTACATGTATCCTATACAATTATCATAGGTTTATACTATATCACAAATTCTAATATGACTTGATTCTTTTACTCTAAGACAACAGACGCGAGCCGGGCTCTATTCTCCAGTATAGGCCCTATGGCGATAAACCACGCCAACCCATTTTCTGAAAGCAGATAAACCTGCTTGTCATTTTTTATCTCTTAAATATTCACAGATCGTCATATAAGGCTCCTAAGGATGGAAAATTGGTAGATTTACATCTATTACATGTATCTTATACATTTATCATATGTTTATACTATATCACAAAATATTCACAGATCGTCATATTCTTATTGAATAAAAGGCTCAAAGGGATGGAAAATTGGTCGATTTACACCTATTACATGTATCTTATGCATCTATCATATTTTTTTATACTATATCACAAAATATTCACAGATCGTCATATTCTTATTGAATAAAAGGCTCAAAGGGATGGAAAATTGGTCGATTTACATCTATTGCATTTATCATATGTTTATACTATATCATAAACTATTAAAAGATCGTCATATTCTTATAGAATAAAAGGCTCAAAGGGATGGAAAATTGGTCGATTTACACCTATTACATTTATCATTTGCATCTATCATATGTTTATACTATATCACAAAATATTCACAGATCGTCATATTCTTATTGAATAAAAGGCTCAAAGGGATGGAAAATGGGTCGATTTACATCTATTGCATGTATCTTATACATTTATCATATGTTTATACTATATCATAAACTATTAAAAGATCGTCATATTCTTATAGAATAAAAGGCTCAAAGGGATGGAAAATTGGTCGATTTACATCTATTGCATGTATCTTATACATTTATCATATGTTTATACTATATCATAAACTATTAAAAGATCGTCATATTCTTATAGAATAAAAGGCTCAAAGGGATGGAAAATTGGTCGATTTACATCTATAACATGTATCTTATACATTTATCATATGTTTATACTATATCATAAACTATTAAAAGATCGTCATATTCTTATAGAATAAAAGGCTCAAAGGGATGGAAAATTGGTCGATTTACATCTAATGCATGTATCTTATATATTTATCATATGTTTATACTATATCATAAACTATTAAAAGATCGTCATATTCTTACAGAATAAAAGGCTCAAAGGGATGGAAAATTGGTCGATTTACATCTATAACATGTATCTTATACATTTATCATATGTTTATACTATATCATAAACTATTAAAAGATCGTCATATTCTTATAGAATAAAAGGCTCAAAGGGATGGAAAATTGGTCGATTTACACCTATTACATGTATCTTATACATTTATCATATGTTTATACTATATCATAAACTATTAAAAGATCGTCATATTCTTATAGAATAAAAGGCTCAAAGGGATGGAAAATTGGTCGATTTACATCTATTGCATGTATCTTATACATTTATCATATGTTTATACTATATCATAAACTATTAAAAGATCGTCATATTCTTATAGAATAAAAGGCTCAAAGGGATGGAAAATTGGTCGATTTACATCTATTGCATGTATCTTATACATTTATCATATGTTTATACTATATCATAAACTATTAAAAGATCGTCATATTCTTATAGAATAAAAGGCTCAAAGGGATGGAAAATTGGTCGATTTACATCTAATGCATGTATCTTATATATTTATCATATGTTTATACTATATCATAAACTATTAAAAGATCGTCATATTCTTACAGAATAAAAGGCTCAAAGGGATGGAAAATTGGTCGATTTACATCTATAACATGTATCTTATACATTTATCATATGTTTATACTATATCATAAACTATTAAAAGATCGTCATATTCTTATAGAATAAAAGGCTCAAAGGGATGGAAAATTGGTCGATTTACATCTATTACATATATCTTATACATTTATCATATGTTTATACTATATCATAAACTATTTAAAGATCGTCATATTCTTATAGAATAAAAGGCTCAAAGGGATGGAAAATTGGTCGATTTACATCTATTACATGTATCTTATACATTTATCATATGTTTATACTATATCATAAACTATTAAAAGATCGTCATATTCTTATAGAATAAAAGGCTCAAAGGGATGGAAAATTGGTCGATTTACATCTATTACATATATCTTATACATTTATCATATGTTTATACTATATCATAAACTATTTAAAGATCGTCATATTCTTATAGAATTAAAGGCTCAAAGGGATGGAAAATTGGTCGATTTACATCTCTAACATGTATCTTATACATTTATCATATGTTCATACTATATCATAAACTATTAAAAGATCGTCATATTCTTATAGAATAAAAGGCTCAAAGGGATGGAAAATTGGTCGATTTACATCTATTGCATGTATCTTATACATTTATCATATCTTTATACTATATCATAAACTATTAAAAGATCGTCATATTCTTATAGAATAAAAGGCTCAAAGGGATGGAAAATTGGTCGATTTACACCTATTACATTTATCATATGCATCTATCATATGTTTATACTATATCACAAAATATTCACAGATCGTCATATTCTTATTGAATAAAATGCTCAAAGGGATGGAAAATTGGTCGATTTACATCTATTGCATGTATCTTATACATTTATCATATGTTTATACTATATCACAAAATATTAACTGATCGTCATATTCCTATAGTAAAAAAGGCTCGAAGGGATGGAAAATTGGTCGATTTACATCTATAACATGTATCTTATACATTTATCATATGTTTATACTATATCATAAACTATTAAAAGATCGTCATATTCTTATAGAATAAAAGGCTCAAAGGGATGGAAAATTGGTCGATTTACACTTATTACATGTACCATATGCATCTATCATATGTTTATACTATATCACAAAATATTCACAGATCGTCATATTCTTATTGAATAAAAGGCTCAAAGGGATGGAAAATTGGTCTATTTACATCTATTGTATTTATCTTATACATTTATCATATGTTTATATTTTATCACAAAATATTAACTGATCGTCATATTCGTATAGTAAAAAAGGCTCAAAGGGATGGAAAATTGGTCGATTTACATCTATAACATGTATCTTATACATGTTTCATATGTTTATACTATATCATAAACTATTTAAAGATCGTCATATTCTTATAGAATAAAAGGCTCAAAGGGATGGAAAATTGGTCGATTTACATCTATAACATGTATCTTATACATGTTTCATATGTTTATACTATATCATAAACTATTAAAAGATCATCATATTCTTATAGAATAAAAGGCTCAAAGGGATGGAAAATTGGTCGATTTACATCTATTACATATATCTTATACATTTATCATATGTTTATACTACATCATAAACTATATTAACAGATCATCATATTCTTATAGAATAAAAGGCTCAAAGGGATGGAAAATTGGTCGATTTACATCTATTACATGTATCTTATACATTTATCATATGTTTATACTATATCATAAACTATTTAAAGATCGTCATATTCTTATAGAATAAAAGGCTCAAAGGGATGGAAAATTGGTCGATTTACACCTATTACATGTATCTTATACATTTATCATATGTTTATACTGTTTTACAAAATATTAACAGATCGTCATATTCATATTGGATAAAAGACTCAAAGTGATGGAAAATTGGTCGATTTACATCTCTTACATGTACCTTATACAATTATCATAAGTTTATACTATATTATAAAATATTAACAGATCGTCATATTCTTGTAGTATAAAAGGCTCAAAGAAATGGAAAATTGGTCGATTTTCATCTATTACATGTATCTCATACAATTATCATAGGTTTTTTTTATAATAGAATATCAACAGGTCGTCATACTCTTATAGCATTAATGTCTCTACGAGATGTAAAATTGACAGATTTTTGTCTTTTACATACAAACTTTATAGACTTATACTGTATCTCAAAATACTTACAGATCGTCATAATCTTATGCACAGTTCATTTGATGTTCTAGGGTAGAGGGCGCGCTTGGATTTTTTTTGTCGAAGCAAGATTATTTTCTTTGTCCCGAACCAAGGCAAAATTAATCTTTTCTAACAACTGCCATATGCATATTATGTCTTAGTTTACAAAGTGCTTTAAACTGTAGATTTCATCAAATTCATTTAGCATCATTTAACATGTTAAACGTCTTCAAATTGAATAACTTTTTGCGTCTCTTTCTGTTCGTGTCTGCTTTGTGTATTAACAGTGGATGTTTTGTGGTTTTGCTGTTGGTTGTTGAAGACCCCCTTCTTTATTTTATACAGATATCATAGGTTTAGATCTTAATACATTTTAATCGACCAATTTTCCATACCTTTGATACAATGGAGACCTCTGTGTATCCGGATAAGAGGGAGGGTTGTGCGCACGTAATTCGGATAACTGCACCATTTGCTAATAGGGGATGGCCATACAAAGTCGGTACCAGGTGCACATTGGTCTCCTTCCTTGTGATGTCATTAATGTTTGATCTTTCTGTACGTCTGTTTCGAATGATGTCATAGTGAAATTTTAATATTGTTGCGTCTTTTTTTTTTTTTTTTTTTGCCGTTTGTATTGTCGTGGTAAACTGACCTGGCCGGGCGGAGCTTATTTTCACCTGGTCATCGGAAGAGTTCACTTCTGACCGGGTGATATAAGCTATAAAAATTACAGGTAATGAGTATTCACTCTAATTACCAATAAATACAGTCCATAGTCTATCTATCCTAATTTTTTATTGACTCGTCTCAATCGCGTGATTTTTGGCAAGTTCACGCACTATTTGGTTAGGTACTATATACGTTCATTCGGTACCCATCTCCCGACTTGATGATGCCAAGTAGCGGTCAATTCCTGAGTGACCAGTCGAGTTACATGCTGTTTTTTGATCGGTCAGGAGAAATATAGTATCATGGACATTTGATTATGCATGGGTCATATGGGCGACGCGATGCATTAAGAGTATATTTCTACTCGTGCATCTTCAGATACCATACTCGGGGGCTCCGCCCCCACATCATGTATCAGAAGAAACACTCATTAAAATAATGTATACTCTAAATATTATTCATAAAATACTTATAGATCGTCATATTCTTAAATAGATATAGAAGACTCTTAGGTATGAAAAATTGATCGATTAACATCTACTTATATATACATGTATCTTACACATATATTATATATATGTTTATACTATATCAGAAAATACTTATAGATCGTCCTATTCTTATAGTAAAAAGGCTCACAGGGATGGGAAATTGGTCGATTAACATCTATATAACATGTATCTTATACAATTATCATGTTTATACTATATCACAAAATATTAACAGATCGTCGTATTCATATAGAATAAAAGGCTCAAAGGGATGGAAAATGGGTCGATTTACATCTATTACATGTATCTTATACAATTATCATAGGTTTATGTTATATCAGAAAATACTGATAGATCATCCTGTTTATAGAATAAAAGGCTCAAAGGGATGGAAAATGGGTCGATTTACATCTATTACATGTATCTTATACATCTATCATATGTTTATACTATATCATAAACTATTAAAAGATCGTCACATTCTTATAGAATAAAAGGCTCAAAGGGATGGAAAATTGGTCGATTTACACCTATTACATGTATCTTATAAAGTTTTCATAGGTTTATGCTATATCAAAAACTATTAAAAGATCGGGATACTCTTATAGTATAAAAGGCTCAAAGGGATGGAAATTTGGTCTATTTTCATGTATTACATTTAATCTTATACAATTATCATAGGTTTATGTTATATCACAAAATATTAACAGATCGTCATATTCTTATAGAATAAAAGGCTCAAAGGGATGGAAAATTGGTCGATTTACATCTATTACATATATCTTATACAATTATCATAAGTTTATGTTATATCACAAAATATTAACAGGTCGTCATATTCTTATAGAATAAAAGGCTCAAAGGGATGGAAAATTGGTCGATTTACTTCTTTTATATGTATTTTATACAGATATTACAGCTTCATACTATATCATAAAATACTTATAAATCGTCATAGTCTTATAGCATAAAGGGCTCAAAGGGATGGAAAATTGGTCTAGTTACATCCATTACATGAATACAGAAGGAATTAAGGGATCTCAAACAACACTCGGTTGCAGCACCCACAGCAAACACCAAATGCAAAAACACATCTAGCAGACACTCACATAAGGAGGCGTAAAAGGGACAAGGAAAACCGACTCACACGTACCAAAGAAACATGAAGCACAGCAATCGGCGCCGACTTAGGACGGCCATCTGCCATGCGAGATTACTAGGAGGACTCGAAGAACGTACATTTTTGGAGTAAAATAACCTCCTCACTGCAAGATGAACATACCAACAGACTGCATGACCCCAAGAAACACACATATATGTAACTGTGTATAAAAATAGAATTCAAGGCATGCGAAATACATTCCGTGCTCTGCCAGCTGTAGCTTGCTCATGCATGTGATCACCGAGGAGTCCGCCTGACATTTGGAGAGGCGGCTAGGTGAAATGAAACAATGAATAAGATACATGTCAATGAAACGTAAATGAATAAAATACACGTCAAATAATGCTCAAATCCAAGACGAATTATACATCATCTCTCTTTTCCGGCGTCTTAAATAACAAAGAAAAAAAAAGGTCAGTGATAGGACCTTTGAATTTCATAAATGCATTTCTTTTGGAATTTACTTGCCATAAGTATAACTTTTGATCTTGCGACTTACGATTTTTACCTTGTTTGGATTACGGGTTTTACATTCTCAAAGCTACCATCAAGGGGCATACAAGTTTCAAAAACAAAGCTTTTGTCTAGAATAACCAAGAATAGATGTTTATACCTTGCATATATTACCTTGAACCATTTATGAACTTGCAATGTGAATTATAATCATACCTACGTAGCTATTATTGAAGATTCCTTCTTGATATTCCTGTAATATGTCCAGTCTACAGATAGGCGTATTAAAACATAGGATAATCATAGATTACATGGCTCGCCATAGGAGGTTTTCATAAAACTCAAATTCCCAGGTCTTGACAAATGGAATCTTCATGTGAAATACATGTATCAAAGCCCTACCCTTTTAAACTTCAACAATGTTCAAGAGATACATCCAAGCATTAAGTTTTTGAAAAGTAGGTAAAGGATCAAGATCACTTCATTAAAAGTCATGTTCCCAAATGAAATGTATCATCAAGAGGTATCTAGATAAAGAAACCAAGGTATTTACATGTGAAATATTAAAGCTCTACCTCTAGGTCAAAGGTCATGGTCTCCTCCATTAAAAGGTCTTGTCACGAGGTATGTACATGACAAATATCAAAGCCCATTCCTCACTGTTAAAGAGATATGGCCAGTTTGATGTAGTATGACAGACAACCATAAAGGTTGATCAATACAGAGTAAAATACATGGAGTGAACCCGAAAATTTTCCAATTAGGGATTAAAAATTGAAAGAAAACAACAAGACGTTTTGTGAAATACTGTGTGAATCAGGTAAAAAAAAAAGAAGTTTCATGTAATATTCTTGTGTCATATCACATCAAAATCATAGTATAATTTATACATGCATGTGTACCTGTATCTATAATTCATAAGGCGACAGAAATTTAATTTTTAGTTTTACGGATTTTTATTTTTTCAAAATAGGGTAGGAGGAGGAAATAAAAATAAAATAAAAATCAATAAACTTCAACATTTCATGTTTTGTGCCACGATCACGATCTTTTGATTCAGCCTGTTTATCATGTTTTCAAAGCCACATTCTCTTAAAGACTTGTACTATAAAGATTAAATGAGAATGAAAAGTTAAAATCTATAATTTGGATTAGCAGAAGAAAAAATTGTACAATCAGTTCATTTTATTTTTTTCCAAATTGTGGTAAAATTAGGGTCAGCGGATCCGTAAAACTAAGAATTAAATTTCTGTCGCCTAATGTAATACAATAGCACAATATAATACGACATACACACATCATATCAAGTCTGTTCAGTCATATTTAGTCCAAAGCACCAAAACATATTTAATCAATAGAATCATACAGTATATAACATGCATAGATACACATCAAATCACGTCTCTACTGTATTGAGTCCATAGCTCCATAACATATTTAATAAATAGAATCATATTGCATGACAAACAAAGATATACATGACATATCACATCTCAACTGTCATATTGAGTTCATAGCTCCATAACGTACAACATCATTAGAACCATATTATATGACATACATCGATACACATCATATCACATCTATACTGTCATATTGAGTTCATAGCTCCATAACGTACTACATCATTAGAACATATGACATACATCGATACACATCATATCATATCTATACTGTCATATTGAGTTCTTAGCTCCATAACGTACTACATCATTAGAACCATATTATATGACATACATCGATACACATCATATCACATCTATACTGTCATATTGAGTTCATAGCTCCATAACGTACTACATCATTAGAATATATGACATACATCGATAAACATCATATCACATCTATACTGTCATATTGAGTTCTTAGCTCCTTAACGTACTACATCATTAGAACCATATTATATGACATACATCGATACACATCATATCACATCTATACTGTCATATTGAGTTCTTAGCTCCATAACGTACTACATCATTAGAACATATGACATACATCGATACACATCATATCACATCTATACTGTCATATTGAGTTCTTAGCTCCATAACGTACTACATCATTAGAACATATGACATACATCGATACACATCATATCACATCTATACTGTCATATTGAGTTCTTAGCTCCATAACGTACTACATCATTAGAACCATATTATATGACATACATTGATACACATCATATCACATCTATACTGTCATATTGAGTTCATAGCTCCATAACGTACTACATCATTAGAATATATGACATACATCGATAAACATCATATCACATCTATACTGTCATATTGAGTTCTTAGCTCCATAACGTACTACATCATTAGAACCATATTATATGACATACATGGATACACATCATATCACATCTATACTGTCATATTGAGTTCATAGCTCCATAACGTACTACATCATTAGAACCATATTATATGACATACATCGATACACATCATATCACATCTATACTGTCATATTGAGTTCATAGCTCCATAACGTACTACATCATTAGAACATATGACATACATCGATACACTTCATATCACATCTATACTGTCATATTGAGTTCTTAGCTCCATAACGTACTACATCATTAGAATATATGACATACATCGATACACATCATATCACATCTATACTGTCATATCGAGTTCATAGCTCCATAACGTACTACATCATTAGAATATATGACATACATCGATACACATCATATCACATCTATACTGTCATATTGAGTTCTTAGCTCCATAACGTACTACATCATTAGAACCATATTATATGACATACATCGATACACATCATATCACATCTATACTGTCATATTGAGTTCATAGCTCCATAACGTACTACATCATTAGAATATATGACATACATCGATAAACATCATATCACATCTATACTGTCATATTGAGTTCATAGCTCCATAACGTACTACATCATTAGAACCATATTATATGATAAGAAACAGGAACATCATATCAAGTCTGTTCTGTCATTTAAGAAATGACTGTCTTACTTTTGGTGTTCATGGGTGTATAATTCTGGTTGGACACGTGCAAATTCCGTGAATCGCGAAGCCATGAACACCAAAAGTAAGACAGTCATTACTTATATTTACATTTATTCTAAATATCTGTCATTTTTATTTTCATGAACTTCGCATATTTTGCCTGTTTTAGTGTCAAATGTATTTGAACGTTGGTAAATTCTCCCTACATGCAAAACTTGCACGTGAGCAACCCAAGTTATTGGAATATAATTCTAGTTGCCTAATGGGCGTTTAACATGGGGAATCTACTAGTAATGTAAATATATCATATCAAATCAACACCGTTATACAAGTCATATTGGTACAACTCAGACATCACTCTGTTAAATCCTTCATGCATCATCACTATCCATGTTACAACCTGTTGAATAAAGTAATCCATGAATGTTTTTATTACTCTTTCAAAGAGTATTAACAATGTTTCTTGTATTATGTATCAATCAATGACATAAATATACTGTACTATATTTCAGATGATAATGTGAAAAGTTGATGGATAATACATAACTCCTTACTATATTTATCATGAGTACCAGTATCAAAATATTTCAATATATAAACTCAATTGATAAAATGTTCTCTTTTTTCAACAATATTTTAAAGCTTTAATATGATATTGTCTCATTTCTCACCTCTGGCAGAAATATGTATAGTGCATCATGATCACTGCATTTTAGAACTGTTATAATATTCTGAATAACTGTTGACATCTGAAAAGTAGCATAATACAGAACTCAACACAACATTCATTTCTCAGATAATATAACTTATATTGCAATAACAATGAAACAAATGAACTAAAGCACCCATCACACTTTAGCAGATTGGGCCACAGATAGCTACGGATTAATGTAAATTACGCATCCGTAAATAGTTGTGGCCAGTCTTAGCAATCCGTACCAATCCACAAGAGCCAAGACAGTTATTGAACATGTTCAAAATTTTCAACAACTCAGCTATATACGTGTATATAAATTGCCGTAGGGAGTTGCAGCAATCTGTAGAATATCTATAAAGCATCTGTAGCAATCTGGGTCCATTTTTATGGTAAAAATATCATGCACTATGAATTTGCCTGGATATGTTCAATCATTCCACCTACTTACATTATGAATAATAAATAATCAATGAGCTGTCAAGCAATGCATTGATGAGTCATTCAATATGACATTGATTCAAAGTGTATAAGACTACTATTTTATTGTAAAATTGGGACAATTGGTGACGAAGGAGTCAGTTGTGCTACAAACATTCCTACATATGTGTATCGCAATTAGTAAATGGTTTCTTTGTTTAGATAACACTTTTAGTACATTCACCATCCATGACATGCATAGTTTATACAGTACTTTTTTTGGTACTTGTGCCACTTCATTGAACATGTTGAATTAATTATCTGATTACCATTTGCTCTGT
Source organism: Pinctada fucata (assembly GCA_028142955.1). Classification (NCBI taxonomy): domain Eukaryota; kingdom Metazoa; phylum Mollusca; class Bivalvia; order Pterioida; family Pteriidae; genus Pinctada; species Pinctada fucata. The sequence continues at coordinate 54,150,400 of AP027104.1, read as the reverse complement.
AAGAATGGAACCACAGTAATGCAGATCTTTAACTTTTTGGCGCTCTTTAAAATTGTTGCCCAGTGCAAGAATTTTATATCTTTTGCAAGGTATTCTCTCGTCTTTTATTTGTTGCAAGAAATCCTAAAAAAGATTTTTTTGTATAAATGTTTAAATGAGAAGGTATAGAGTTGGAACCCTTCGACATTTTTAACGTTTCAAAGTATTACAGTATTTTTTTTCAAAGTCATTATTTTTCTTTAAAAGTCATAATATGTGTTTTTTTTCTGCAAGGTAGTAAGTACAAATTATATTGAAAGCATAAAAAATCAAGTAAAGGAAGTGTACAAATATTCATCTGATTACCTTCAAATCCATACTTTCCAGCAGGCTTTGAACATCCTGTTCCATGGAGTAGAATGATATGCTAAAAATGAAAAATTCATTACATTAGGTCATCCTTTATCACTTACTTAAGTTTGCCATTAATTTAAGACTTAAGTACGCCTTTTTATGATTTTAGAAGATTACATGTATACATGGAAAGGAGCAATACCCTTGCAATTAAAGCAATATATTAAAAACTGATATAATAAGGAGTAGGTGTGGTAACCTGCCATTTTAGCCCTTATTTTCAAAATTGGTCCTATATCCATAATATTCTAATTTATGTTACAATGGATTTCTGATTGGTCTTTTTATTTTCATAAAAAATATCGTAGGCGATGCCTGGAGCGTAGATGAATTTGAAGATTTGTGTGTAAGATATGATGACTTTCCTTTGTTTTGCGTTATTTAGGGCAAATGACGTCAGAACGACTTCATGCATCAGGCTCGTGATGTTACGAGGGCTAAACAATATGACGTGGTATTTCTCAAATATTCAACATTGCCAAAAAGTGATTATTAATCATTCGTTTATCAAAAGCATTTTTCGTCGAAATTATAGGACAAATAGTCCTTTGAGATCAATTGAATTATTCAAATTTTTGCTACCAATGTACATGTACTTACCACTTGGATCTGTACGGTCTTTTGATATTACAACCACAGTAGAATGGCTGTTCAACAGGTTGGAAGGCAATACACATTTCATGGTAAGAATGATAGCATTTGTCACACTTAATCATTTGTCCCTGTGTACTTCCCTGGCAAAGTCCCAATTCATCAGCATAACATTTATTCATAGCTCTTTCTCCTTTCCCTACCAAGCAGCCATCAACAATTGGCAATGTATGATGAAAGGCATTCGCATCAAGAGGTATTGAAATCAAAGGCAGACTTGGATTAAAGGATGGCTTGTCTGAAGGTCTGAAGTTCTGCAGCTTCCCATGTTTACTCGTTAGAGTCACTTGCCTTTTCGTTAACTTACATAATGTGTTCAAATGGAGATGTCCTGGAAGTACATTTTCAATAAAAGAGATTTGATTATGTTGTTAAAGATAGCTACCATTGGATACTTCATTCTAAGATTGTCTAAATGAGGGTATCAGGTAACTTTGCAATATATCAAAGATGTCTCAATTTTACTTTAATCCTAAATTATCATACATATATATTTCTAATCCAACAGAATTGTTTGAAAACCATTGTCCCTTAGAATCCAGTATTGGACACTCATTCAGTCCTCCCAATAATTTCCATATTGTATATGTAAACTTGGGTGAACTGAGGTGTGAAAATAAACAGTGGGGAAACATTTTTTTAAGTTAGTGTAAATATTTCTGTAATCTTAGTGGGATACGACACGTGTGTCAATTACTTTTTGTAATTTTATGTCCAAATTTAAATCAATAAATTCTTTCTGTTTTGTTGCCTACATGCATCATAATGTTAAACAAGAGAAGACTTACTAATTTCCATCATGTCATCTTTTGTTGGCGTTTTCATTCCGATGACCTTCATGACAAGGTCCTTCTTCTTCTGAAAAATATAAAATTAAGCAAAAGTCAATAGTTTTCCTATAAATAGGGCTAAGAAATGTTTATATATATCCATGTTTACTGTACCATAAGGATTCATGTAGTAAAAGAAATTCTTACTATAAGCAATATGGTATCAAAATGGAATTTATTCCCGATACTCTATATATCATGTGAGTATCATAAAAGCTAACATGTACATACATGTATATATGACAGACAGACCTACAGGTGAACAACTGTATAAAAACTCTAATCACTGACACTATCCCATTCCTTAAGCCCCGTTTACACTATCAAAGTTTTCTTGTACAAGAAAACTTGGTCAAAGTTTTTGACGCAAACTTTGATAGTGTAAACGATCCAAGAAAACTTTGATCAAAGTCCGTCAAAGAACTTGGATGGACTTTGACAGAATAGAACTCCATCCTATTTTTCTTGAAACTTTGACGGACTTTGACAGGAATCGACCAATCAGAATAGAGATTCAAAATGACATCAGTAGTATTTAAGTATTGAAGAAAGAAGTAAAAGCAATTTAGAAATGTTAAAACTAAAGAATATAGAGACAAAGACAAACGATGCGCTGCAGTGAATTTCATCTGCGATAATTTTAGAAATCACGGGAAAATTTCCTTGAAATCGTGTCCATGTTATGTAATAACTCCAATAAGCAATTACAAACAAAAACGATAATGTTTTCATGAGAAATATTTACAATATTGACAGAATTCATCTTTGTTTTGGTGCATATCTACCGCGTTTTCTTGTACAAGTCGTCAAAGAACTTTGATAGTGTAAACAGACGACTTTGTCCAAGAAAACTTTGACCAAGTTTTCTTTGACGGACTTTGACAAAGAAAACTTTTATAGTGTAAACACGGCTTTATATATGTGGTAGTTGTGGGGTAAGGACTGCGAGCAAAATGCTTAACAAAAATGTTAGTTTTCTTTTTCAATATTGCTGCCTATCAAACTTTACACACCTCTGAGGATTATATTAATACATGTATATCCAGTGAAGAAATTACAGAGAAAGTAATAGTTCTTTTCACTTCATTAAAGATGGATACTAGGATGATTTAAACAATTTATACCTCTTCAGAAGATGAACTTATAATCTCTGAACAAATGATGAGAAGCTTGATCAAGTCTGTTCTTTGTGTATTACCCCAAAGAAGGATACTAGCTGATGTAAACAGACTTGTATAAGGACAATGACCTGCTCTTAATGGAAACTGTCCATTTCTCAAAAGAGATTCTGGGAGCATATCGATTATTCTGTAAATTATAAATATAAATTTTTATTACATGTATAATTCAAAATTTAATGGATAATAAAGCCTGTGTTTGTGAAACACGAATGCCCCCGGTGGCATCTTTGTTAGTATGAACACTATTTTCTGTTAAGTACATGTATGTGAGGACACTGGGTTAAAAGGTCAAAGGTCAAGGTCACGAGGTCAAAAATTTTGGTATCAATGGAAAGGTCTTGTCACAAGGAATACACATGTGAAATATGAAAGCCCTATCACTTCCCATTCAAAAGTTATGCCCAATGTTAAATTTTTTGAAAAGTAGGTCAAAGGTCAAGGTCAAGGTCACGAGGTCAAAAATTTTGGTATCAATGGAAAGGTCTTGTCACAAGGAATACACATGTGAAATATGAAAGCCCTATCACTTCCCATTCAAAAGTTATGTCCAATGTTAAAGTTTTTCGGACAAACAGACAGACAAACAGATAAACAGACAAACAGACGGACAGGCCAAAAACTATATGCCCCCGAATCTTTGATTCCGGGGGCATATATGACCTTCCGGGGACAAACAGACAGACAAACAGATAAACAGACAAACAGATAAACAGACAAACAGACGGACAGGCCAAAAACTATATGCCCCCGAATCTTTGATTTCGGGGGCATAAAAAACATTGAAATCAAATTACAAATGCTCACGTGACATTTGATTTCATCAATTGAAACTGTTTGATTACTCTTTATATCATATCAAAATATATATCTTGAGAAAAGGGGATTTGGTCACATAAAAATCTGTATAATAGCTACAACTTGTAACTTTAGTTATCTTAAAGTATTCTTGAAACAATGCACATGCTGTAAAACATACCCATCACCATGTAATCCCAGCACTTGTAAACCTTTAAATGATGTCTGCATGTGAAGAGGTAAAGCTGGCATACTATCATGAATTCTCCTACTTACTCTCTCAAGGTCACTCCAACTCCAGCGTTTCATAACATCTAAAAGACTTTCACAAGCTTCATTGGAAAAGTTCTAGAATTGATGAAAAAATTTAACTTTAATTTGATCTAAATTATTAAACACATGCAAAAAGTATACATAAAAGATCTGAGATCATATACACATACATGTATGTACATGTACATAAAACAATGCCTTTATTTTACCTGTTTGATTACACTGTCCACAAAAATCTCTGTATAGTCAAAGCCCGACGTGTCCTCTTTTGTAATACTGAAAAAAAATGATACACTTTACACCTCTTATTAACAAATTTAAGACTTTAAAAATAATAGTGTTATATATTTACATTGGCAGAGAAGGGTATAGCAATGAATGAAGTTTGTATAACAAGAAATATACATGTATGTCTCAGTAATTTAATGATTTAAGTAATGGTCATGTAAAATAATGATTTTTGGATTGTTTCAATAGCAATTAATTTTGTAAAATGACACTGTCCTTGACCAGTAGAGCTAAAAATAACATATTTGCAGCTAGACTAGATAATGATTATGATTCACAAAGAATCAACTCTCTATCAGTTATACTATCTGATAATTGGGTGATCCCAAAGATTAAATAGAGTTTTATAGTAGAAAATGACCACACCCATTTCCCAAGACTCTGGGGTCGGGAGATTGAAAAAAACATCAACTAAAGACCGAAGGCTCATTATAATGTAAAAAGAATTTATTTGGTACAATTCAGATTCACAGGATAAGGTCAGACCGAGGGATGGACACCAGACACAGGGCAATCGCAAGGCTTGACTGGTCTTTTATCAGTATAGCTAAAAATAACTACAAAAATACACTTTATGCATTATATATATATATAGCGTGTGATAATTTATTAACATCAATATGCTTACTTGTCATGGATTTCATCTAATATATTGGTGGCCTGTTTATTCAAAGGAAAGATATCCTTGAAGGAAAAAAAAATTCTAAATAAAAAATCATGTAATAATTACTATTAAATTTCTATGACAGGATAATGATTGACATAAAAGTATTTTAGTTGATCAGGAAAGAAAAACATTTTGGCTTAATCTTATTTTATCATAACAAATGGCTCGTGAAAAATAAACTGAAAAGTTATCAATGTGCCTTTTACCTTTTCCACACATGAAGATAATACACACTGCTTGCATGTGAATGGAAATACTTTCCCTGCATCTACATCTATCTCTTCTCCAACACAAAAGCTTTTCATGTGGAATGTTCGTAAGCATTGTTGACATGAAACCTTACAACAGCAAACAATCGGGAAAAGCAGTTTAATATAAATAGACTGGACATATGTTGTAGATGTTTATTCCTACCTGATAACAGTGCATTGTAATTTTTTTTGCAATATTTGTTTTTGTTTAAAATATTGATAAAGTCAAATTATGCTTCAATTATATTACATAAGCTAGGTACTGAGTTTTCTTTTGAAATAAAAACATGTTTAATAAACAGCTATTATTTGGAAATATTCTGTACTTTTGACTTACAAGAAAGATAACTCCAATTTGCATTATGAAGGTGTTTAAAAAATATTTGAAAATGAAATTTTTTTTGTCATTTTACACAAAGTGGCATTTGAGATCATTCCTTACAAATCTGTCGGACATTTTCATACATTTTCTCTTAAATTTTGAGAGGCACAACAGATAATTATGAAACATTTAGTTTCCCTATTAATATTGTAAATGTAAATGTACACTTCTTCTTACTTGATGCTCTTCTCCTTCTACTTGAAATCCACAAGAAGGGCATGCATCTGTCACAAACACTGAAAAGAATCAAAGTAAATTAAAAAAAAAAAAATCATGTGTTTGTGAAACACTAATGCCTATATGACATCTATGATAGTTAAACATTTGTAAATGAAAAAAGTATTTCATACTCCAAGGTAACACTTTTGGTATCCATGGACAGGTCTTTTCACAAGGAATACACATGTACATGTACATGTATATATTGTATCATACTCTATCGAAAGACTCCGATATGTCGCAAAATACCTTGAAAGTTGTTTTATTTTCTTCAAGATTCATGTTTATTGTATTATCATTTAAATTATTGCTAAGGTTAAAGTTTTTTAAATGTAGGTCACAAGGCCAAGATTAAAGTTTTCGTGAATAAAGGCTTAGGTTGTTTAAGGATGTGCATACATTCAAAACACAATTGCCTCATTATATCGCTACATATAATTCTTCTTTTTCACAAAATGGTACCACTTAAACATTATTAATCTTTTCATACCTATATGGATGACAAATGATTTTCCTTACCCTGGTACATAAGAAGATGACAAGCAATTTTTTCCCGACTTTCCGTCAACTCTCTTGATGTTATGCCACACATGTCCTGGTCTTTTAGAAATCGCTCACAGAACTATAGAAAAACAGAAGTAAAGAATTCATAATGTATAAAAACAAATACAGACAAAAATCAGTAAATCTGATGGCTGCTCTCCGGACATAAAAATTGATAAATGTATGTGTCTTAAAATGAAATAATTCAGATGAATTCTTCAACTTGCATTTGATGTTATTAATGACATATTGTCAGTGACAATAACATAGTTAATTGTCTCTGTTTGTCTAAAATCATATGACTAATATAATTGCTTTCACAATATTTCTATTTCCTTTTCATAAACTAAGTTTTGTTAAATTTGACAGTTTTTCACAATATTTCTATTTCCTTTTCATAAACTAAGTTTTGTTAAATTTGACAGTTTTTAAGTTACATGTATTTCCTGTTTAAACAATTTTTATTTCCATACCATAAGAATAAAAACTCCACAGTTAAAACCATCATTTTGTTTTGTATGGGGTATAGTACATGTTTTCCAAGACTGCCTCATATCTTCACCTTCATATCCATCCTCTATTCTTCTTTCCATGAAAGTTCTGTAATCAAATTATATGATGTACCGTACATGTATACTAAAACTTAAATAAATTTTTAAAACATTCCAAATCTTAAATAGGTAAAGGAAGGAATGTTCAAAAATTGTTATAAATCTATTGCAAAGGGACATATCTAAAATTCTTATAACACAATTCTTTTCTAGTGTTCAAAAAGCTTTATATCATTACCTCCAATTAGATGCTATCATCTTCATTTGTAGAGATCTTTCGCCCAATGGATTGAAGAATGTCATCTGTTGTAACTTTGGCTCAATAATCTGAAATTCATAATCATGCAATTGTTTTGAGTGACAAGGGCATTAAAGTTGCTATGTCATAGTGCATTTTGTACTTCAAAGTTTAATCAAAATCTGTTCAGCCATTACAGATATGGCAAGCTTGAAATGTTTGATGGGTGGCCTACAGAATGACACGCTTTTACATTAGCTCAATTGTGCTTAGCGCAAATGGAATAAAATTATGTGTGTTCACTTCATGCTTACGCTGTTGCAATTTTTACTTTAATTGCTTCTTTAGCCAAAGTTTTTTTAATATTAATTATAAAGTTAGTTCAAATAAGTACTTGGATATAAAAACATAGAATTCATTTCAATAGTAAAAAGATATCTACCATCAAGTCCCAATGTCCATGTTGTTCAAGATATGCACCTATAACAACATCATGTTCTGAAATTTGGATCTACAAAACAATTTTTTTTCATTCATTCATCTATCACTGCACAATTGATACACAAATTATTAAAAATACAGAGAAATGAACAGACAGCATAGCTTATTTCAAGGGCTTACATTTCGTAAAATCTTTACATCATTTAAATGTCCCTTTAAAATTGATGTCATTGTTCTTGAGATGATATGAAGAACTTTTCTCCCTTTGTCACATTCCCCTACAGCAAGAGCAGCTAGATAAGCATCTATAACCTAAAATTAAAAGTTTGAAACACTATTTACATGTATGATAATTAGAATTTGTTATTTTGCGTTTAAACAGAAAAGATATATTTAATGATTCATTAAACATGACATATACTGTACATCTACAAGTTCATTGGATGAAAGTAATTGTATATTAGTTAAAGATGCATTTTCAGCATAAATTCACAGATGAAATTGCCGTAACCTATTTTTTCTTACTTGATCTGTCAACCACTGCTGCCCACTAAGAGATCTAATATCTGTATCCGTTATGTTTATACCATAGCATTTTGCTATGATGTAGTCAGTTGCTTCTGGCTGACTCCATATTTTCTTCATTTCCTCTTCAACTAGATAATGAAATAAATAAGAAATGTAATGAATATTGAAAAGTAATTTTTAAAATCTATTGTGAACAAACTTGAAAAAAAAACATATATATACATGTATACATGTATATACTGACTCCCAAAAGAAACGTTACGTATAAATAAATTGAAATAAATTTAATTTATAGAAACGCATATTTATAAAATTTTTGGATGACTAATAAATTCAGATCATTAACAGAACAGAACATTTCATGAAATAAATGTTCATTTCATCACATGATTATTACCCAATACCTTAGCTTAAACTGAGGATTGCATAATGAAAATCAAAAATCTATCCATCTTGTTAATTACTTGATTCCATTTTCTGCAGGTCTCCTACATGAGTTCTGCTCACATTTACTCTATAGTTTTTGAGTGAACCGTAGAGAGATTATGTAGGTGTGACATCACATTAGATAGTGGTGCTTACACACAGTCTTACAGGCCAACTGACCCTTCCAAACGTGGGAAAAATTTGAGAAATAGGTTCTCTGAGATAAAATTAAGCATTGTGACATCACCACATTTTGCATTTTTTTTTTCCCGCAATCAGAAGGGTCAATTATTAATCCAATAATCCTGTGAAAGCTAGCTAAACATGGAATAATGATTTGAGTCACTCAAAATTAAGCAATAACATTAGAATTTATGTTGATTTGCTACTATCAATTCAACTGCTTGAGATCACTGTTCTTTGATTCATTTTGACATTTTTAGGAGAAGGACATTTTGTAAATTTTATGATTTTTTGTCTTTTGAGATCATATTCTATTGAACACATTGTTTAACTCGCCTGGATTATATATATATATATATCTTTGTATTGCTTAGCACGTGCATATCATGAAAAGACATCACTGATGACATTTAATATCCAAAACACGTGTCTGGTGCATAACAGTTGGTTTGAAATCTAGTTCAAAAAGGAAAACAGTTGGAACACTTCCGTATTACATGTAATTATTAATTTATGAGTTATTATATTCATGTAAGTTTTTATATCAGTTATCATTATTATTGTAATTATTGCAAGTTCTTTCATACTGAATATTCAGACTGCATGTGGTACAGGGGGCACAAAAATGAGGAATAATTTGTTTCATTCTCAACAAAATTTACAAAAAAATGATGTTGCCTCTCGACAGGAGGACATAATTGTATGTATCTTCCTATCTCAATTTCTACTTTATGGTATCTTGTTCTTAACATGGATGTATCCCTCATACATGTATCTCTTTTTCAATCATATTTACAGGCTGAGACAAAACATTCAAAATAATTGACCTGTAACTCATGTCATTCATGTATGTCTCACCTATAAGTGAATCTTTATCACCTACTTCTGCCATCCTGTGTGTCTGACGAATATTTTTCTCATTTGTATGTTTATCTGCAAAATAAAAACAGCTATTTTATAAAGAGATTACTTTCAGCTATTGCTGCATCATGGCAAACTTGAACGATGAATGTGACATGACAAAAGGAGCTGTAGACTTCACAATGAATGTCCTTTAAACTTGCATGTAAATAATATACAATGAGGTTCAGTGAGTATGATTTCTTCCATAACTGCATTTTTGTATGCAATATGAAAATTCTTGACAGTTATTAAAAATCCAAAAATACATGTAGATAGAAAAAATGAAGAGCTCAAGCATTTCAATGCATTGCAAAATATTGTTGTTAAACATAATCTTATGCAAATAAATTAAATCATTCATCATGTTTATAATCAAGTCTGAAAATTATATTCATCAGTCTTGTATTCATTTTTTCTTACCATACTGGGCTTTGCTCCTCTTCTTCACACGCTTTGGCATCACAAGCTCAGGAAGTTCACCGATAGAATCATCACCTAAATGTATTTTAAATACGGCCATACTGTATGAAAATTTGTGACCATTTTAACTCTTTATCCATGCACAGTAGTCTTGCTCATCCAGAGGGGGATTATAAAAACGTATTGATATTAGATATCTATATCTTCCTTACTTTCTATTATCACTGGCAAGCTAAATAAATATTCATTTGAATAATAATTAATGGTTGATCAAATGCATTGATGATTATTCATTTATTATGCACATGTACATGTACAATGGTTAAATAAATTTGAACACTTACATGCTTGACTGCCTCTCTGTATTGGAATCTTTCTCTTCTTCTGCCTAAGTGTTTGACCTAGAGGCAGGCCATCAGCATGAGGCCGAAGTTTATTGGACAGATATTGAACCTCGTCCAATAATTCAGCAATGTGTGTCAAGTCCTGTGGATCATTTACGCAGTACAAGTTATTAGTAATGCTTTTTAAGTGATCATGACACACATTCCTGACTTTCGTGGATACTGCTTGTGATTCCACTGTTACAGTTGCATTTGCTGCCATTGATGTTCTATATGATGTATTTTCTGCTATGGAATCTTCTGGGCAGACTGTCGGTTTTTGTGGCTTCCTCTCCTCAGATAGTGATGAAGAAGTGAATGCTGCATCAAGATTAAAATATGCAGAACTGGTGTACACTGGTGAAAGATTGCTCCAACTATATTCTGGAAAGTTCATCATACATGCTAACATATGTTTACATGGCCAGTGGGTTTTGTTCCAGTCAGGACATGTACATGTTGGCAATGTAGAATCAAGTTCCAAAGTATATATATTATCAGAGTCCACACTCTTTACTTTAACCCTGTTGTCAATCTTTTTCATGTTTCCATTAGGAATTGGATTGGAATGTGGAGGAATCCTATGGATACAATGATCCACAAAGTCCTTCGGCTTGTCTCTCAGGAAGTTGGGGACAAGTGTTGAGTATTTTCGAAAGCTGGACAAGCTGCGGATGTTGTATTCAGTGTACCTGACAATTGAACAAAAAGTGATGTGTACAATAAGATTGAATACATTAAAGTATCCAATGTACAAATGGAGATCTCCCTGTCTCCTCCATTTAAACAGTGTTAAAATTATCTCAGTAATCTTTAGCAGTGTCTCAATAGTTTCCATGACTTAGATACTAAGGTCTTGGAATGTTGACCTTTCATGTTGGATACCAATTTTTATGTTGGATTATGGTATATATAGGTAAACATATGCAATAATTCTAACTATATAATACACTTGATATTTACATGTATTTTTACAATGGATACCTTAAAAATGAAAGTATTATAAGAAGCATTCACAATGTTTTTCATGATGTACATCTTAGATAAAAAAAAGACTTTCTTGTGAAATAATATGCCATCGTTGGCAAGTTCCTTTTATGTTTATGCAAAGTCCAATCTAGCGAAGCAAAGGTCACTAAACAGTTTTCTCCCAACATACATGTATCTAAATGCAATAACTAAGCCAAAAATTGCAAGACACTGAAGAAAATTTCCCTATTTGACCCTAAATGCGTGAGCTTGACCTACATGTATATTAGGTTGGGAGTCTGATAATGCCGTACCATCTCTGCAATTTGTAAAGATGTCTGATGTAGGTAATTTATAGCCAAATGTGAAACATGGACTACAAGACAGATAGACAGACAGACAAATGATTGGACGGATTGATGGAAGGACAGACAGATGGAAGCCAGACAAAAAGATCCCTATATGTTGCTCTTGTGTTGAAGGTGATATAAAAACGAAGGATTCATCCACATTATGTACATTATTTCATAATTTTTTATCAACAGTTATAATATATAATAAAGTACCTTAAAGATCTGAATGACAATAGATTGAAATGACTAAGAAAGACTGTGAATTGGACATACTTTATGTAAGAATCTGGTAAAAACTTTGTAACTAAAGTTGACACCATTGTTGATAAGGAACGATCAACAACTTGGGTCAAGTAATTTTCCTTAAATTCCTTATGCTGCCTCTCCAGTCCATTTGTAGTCGAAACACGTATGTTAAAGAGTTCCGCTCTAAAACATCTTGACCATCTCTGTGTAAACAATAAAGAAACATTACTTACAAATATACATTAACATTGTAAATTCAAATGAATGTTCAATATAAGATAAAAGGAACAATAGCATGAACAAGAAGTTTACAAATTTTTCTCTACCCAGAAAACAGTCAATAAATAGTAAACTTTGTGTAAACTATCAAGGAGCATAATTCGATCATTAAGAAATAGTTGAACAACGACCAAGTTCAAACTTGTTTCATCCAAGATAAAGCCATCAATTAAATTTCATTTAAATAAGAGTATTCTTGTTCATTGTATTAAAATTTCAACACCCCTCCCTCCCTCCCTCTAAAAAGAAGTCACAGAGCAAAAAGAACTTTGCCGATGGGGGTCTTAAATCAAATATCTTAAATCTGTATGAAATTGTTTATTTTTACCCAATGTACACATACTTTTGTATTATTGAGCCATTTCTTCTCTAGCCAGTTCCTGAGTAGGGTATTCTCCATGAATGGCTTGCTCGTCCTCAATGTCAGCAAAGCTTGGTCAAACTCTGCGGTATTTGCTGCATTGGCGATGCTTCTCAACCTAAATTTAAAAAAATGCAATTATTACCACTTACATTACCCTAAATCTATAAGCCACAGCATTTACATGAAGGTACACGTAGGATCTCTATATTTCAGATCAGACATCTCAGTAAGTCTGTTAACCTATTGTGCATCATTCTACAATCATATTAAGTTTAATTTGAAGTTATAACATTCAATATGCATATTATCCATGTTAATCGAGGTGGAAGATTTTTAGTGCGAGTATTAAATCATACACCAAGTAATGACCATCTACTTTTCAAATTTGCACATACTAGTAATTAACACAAAAGTAAGATATTGTAAGGTATTTCATATTCAGCATATATATTATTTCACCTTTCTGGAAGATTGGAATTTGGATGTGTCTCTTTGAGTAGCATTAAGAAATAAAGAATGAAAAAATATCAGTCACATACATTTATATGTTTTACACTTATGCAGAATAAACTGTACATAAATCTTAAGGGTAATGCAAGTGACAATACAATACAAAACTGATCTTACAATTTTATTATTTCCTCTTTAAATGCAGAACATCCATGCTCCTTGTTGCGTAACCATCTACCCCACGCCTGCTCTCTGTGAAAATCACACAGGTACACAAAACATCCTGAAATATTAATTCAAATATACTTGGTAATACATGTAATACCCACGTAGGACAATTTTTCAGGTTGTATATAATGATCTCATGGTTTTTAATCGAAATTCTAATCTGTATTTAGCACAGTTTGGTACACAAATTACATATTCAACACAAATAAACAGACAGAACAAAATTATGTGCAGTTGTAATCAAAGAAAATATTTCAAAAAATTCATGCTTATCCATTAAATTTTTCATTGTAGAAAACTGCAACTTCAGTATAGACCCCTTTGAGATACACATATACCAAAATACATGTAAATGTACATGTATTTTACTTTTTTATAAGGTGCAATAATTTTTTTTTTAAGAAAGTTAATCGTATCATGATATACATTGTACTTAGTTTACAAATAGTTATGAAAATATAAGATGGAACAATTACCTTAGGAAGTGAAAAAAAGCAGTCTTTCAGAAAACGTACAAGCCCGAGGCTACAAAAATTTTACCTGGGCTAGTAGAAATTCTTAAAGAAAATATACAAAAACTAGTAAAATTTATCTTCGGGCTAGTAGCTGAAAAAAAGCTTTTAGAAAGACTGAAAAAGAAATACGTACAGTAGGAAAGTACATGTATATACAAAAGGTATGTCTAGGTACTAATATACAAAAGTTATAGGGTAAAAATAATTTATATGATATATAAACCCAATCTACTTGATTCTGTTTCATTCTATGTATCAATCTGAGCTCTCAGAGAGTGAAATGATAAGAGGAGCTCCCAAAAAGGAAAATAATATGAGGAATAAGATACATGTATTTGAACATTGTACATGTATGCGCAAAATGAAGCAATGGATAATATAGCAAGTGTAGTTTTGACTAATTTCACAATAAGGTGAAAGCAAGAGTGTACATGAACATGTATATTAAGCTAAAGACCAATTCACCTCTAATAAAAATGAAGGTTTCAATTCTAAGCTCTGTATATCTCATTAATGAAAATTAGACTAATTTCCACCTCAACCACAACTTACCCATCTCATCAGTCTGAAATGTTTTGTATCTTCATCACTAGAAAGAGTATCTTGCTTTTTTTCCCATCAAAGTCTACATATTAGTTGTTTCAGAATTCAAACCATAAAATTCTAACTTTCTGTTCATCACTTTTTGAAAAAATCTTAGTTCCAAAAGAAATAATTGTGTTAAATTAGTCTGATAAAGTTTCTCTACCTTTGGAGTATGTTTACAGGATATAAGCTAATTTACTTCCTACTTAATTTTTACGTTTACTTTTAAATTTTCTTTAATTCAAACATACATGTATAAAGTATAAATATCTTACCTGCAAAAGCATGTTCAATTGCATATATTTCTCGTGTGTCATAATCACACATGAAGAAAGAGGGTTTCCATTCAGGATTCCATTTCTTCAAAAGACTGATGGCTTCAAAAATGCTTTCCTTGTTTTCGTTTGCAACAAGGAAAGATGCAACAATTGAAAATCCAACATTCGTATTTACACAGACGAAAAACAATGGAATATCGAAGCGTGTTGTCTTGTATGTGGCATCTAGGAGGCATATTTCTTGTCCGTACATTTGTAACAGACGTTGTTGCCACTCTGTCTGATGTACAAACAAGAACGACGAATCCTGATGGACATCATCAGTCTCTTCCGTTTCCTGTATTTTCTCAGAGCTGTAATTCAATGATTCATGTAATGTTATATGTGCACATAAGTCATAAGATAATTGTAAAATATTTAAGTGTGATTATCGCCAGAAATATAGATTAACACAATGAGAGTACATGTAACTGTTGTAGGCAACAAAAAGGAGTTTATGCTACTTGTGCCTATGGATAATACATTTTGTTCAATGATCAGGAATTATTGCCAATTTTGCTTCTTTCTGAATGGTGGAGACACCATTTCAAAGAGTGTATCTTAGAAAGAGTTGACCGCTAACGCTCGAAAACGGTCTATTCGGGGCGATGTAATAATAACCAGCACGTGCACATGCGTTAAGTTTTATAGTGTTAGATCTCTGACTTCGTGTATCATTAAATCCTGATAATCAAATAAGGCAGTTATTGACTTTTGATTTTGGTCTACTTGTGGCTATACAACATAGGTCAACCAATACCTGAACAGGTCTGTATAGTCACAAGTAGGAAAAGTCAATCATTGTATAGTACTTCATACTTACGATAAACGAATGAAAAATTTATCCTTGCTGTATAAATCTCTCCATTCATTAACGAGTGACTGCAGGTTTTGTTGATCATCCTTTGAGTATCTAAAGCATATACATGTACAAACAAATCTTACAAATCATTTTATCAAGAAAACAAAGTTTGAAAAAAGCCATATTACTTATATGGTTAAGATGAAATTTGCATAAAATATGTTCTTACGGTAAAGAAAAAGTGTTAAAAAAGGGGGTATAACTAGAAAGGTATAGCCACAACAATAACATATGTACAGCAATTTCTTAGACAGACAGTGACTAATTACCATACTACATGTACATGAGTATATTAAGCAGAAACGCTTAGTATAACGAAGAAATGGGTACTAGAAAATAAATATAGACTTACTTCAACATACATGTAATTTATATGCTTTATTGAATTGTATACAGTGATGAAAATGAACTTCAGAATGATTCTGAATCTAATACATGTAATTGTGGAATTTATGAACCTACATGTATATTACATAATACATTACATTATATATGCATATGAGAATATTTCAAAAATATGAATTTCTGATAAAATTATAATATACAACATTTTTTTTACATTTGCAAGATAAATAACTAGAAAAAAATTACCTAGACTTGTTTAAAGTCCTATATATGATGGACCTTACTGCCCTGTCTGAAGGCAAAAACCTTCTGTTGGTATCTGGCACGTCCAATTCCAGTTCTTTTTTAACATAAATGCTTACATGTTTTTGAACATCGGACACTCTGCGAAGGCCATCTTCTTCAACTAACTGCTTGATCTTTATGTTTACCAACTTGTCGACTGGCTGGGAAAATCCTGCAAGCTTAAAGTAAATTGATATTTTTTAAAGAGCAATATGCTTTTGAAACATTCTTAATAAGGGTTCAGAATTTTTTTTCGATTTGGCTCCATTTGAATTGTGAACCTCATTTATTTTGGTTTGGTTTAAAGCACATTACATTTGGTAAGTATGAAATTTGAAAACAGATGGAAATGCACATATTAAGTACCAAGTACTTAAAAATATATGAAATATACAGCTAAAAATGTGGTTCATACATCTCCAGCAAGATGATTCTGATGGCTTTTTACATCTGGAAGGGACAAGACAATCTGGTATCGCTTTTCCAATTTCTTCTCAGATTGAAATGCCTCTTTAATTTCTTTTATTTTCTTCCTCTTTTGATATGTGGTTAATTTTCCTGTGCACTGAAAATTGGATTAACAAAACATGTAAAATGAAGAAACAACATATCATTAAGAATAACTAAAACTAGATGCCTAATGGGTTCTGAAATTGTGAATCAAGTCAAAACATGTATACAAAACTTGGTAGATAAAATTCCACATGGAACATAGTTAAAAGTTCAGTAAAATTATTGCTCTTTTGTCAACGTTTCGTTTATATATAATTTAGGACTTCTAATTTAACAATTACAGTTATGTGTATAGTATTTTAAAGATGCAGTTGAGTTGTAGTTTGTCATACCGAAGAAGGCTTTGACCAAAAAGTGAAAAAAGAGCAATAAATTAACAGAACTAAACAAAACTCTACAACATCTAGAATTTTTACCTTCTTATTTCTGAAAGGTTTTGTACTTTAAAAATGATTAATAACATTATAGATATCTGACAATACATGTACATTCACCTGATACCCAGGAAACTTTATTACGGCTTTTAAATAGACCTTTGCTGGGCAATCCAATTTTTTTGTATTCTGAACAGCACTGCGTCTCTTGTCCTTGCTGGAGTATCTATGATCGCCATCATCTTTTTCCTTAAATTGATTAGTTACATAAACACAAAGGGTTAAAATTGTCTGTTGAGGTAGTACACTTTGATGAAAAATTTCAAGCTGTATAGTATATGTAGTGCTAAGTGCACTTACTTTACATCAAACCAAATGGACTGTTATAATAATGAGAATAACAGCCACATTAGATTCAATGCTACACAGCCATCATTATTTAAGTCCTCACAGATTGAGTGACAACAACTAAAATATTAGTTTGTTAATATTATCTGTGACATTACAACGATTAGACATTGTAAATGACCAATGTGTATTTAATGAATGATTTATGATTTAAACTTCTACAAACATATACTTTTGTCATTATGAAAGCAAAAGGAAGAGCAAGTGTTGGGATAGTAAAAGGAAAAATTGCAGACAACAGTAGGTCAACAGATGTGCATATAAGGATATTATACATGTAAAAGACATGATAAAAATATAATTGGTGAAATCATCTGTAAGAGGAAAATAAGCGCTTTAGAAAATAAACTGAAGCAAGTAAAAATCTGTGTTAAATAAAATATACATGGACAATCCAAGTACAAATGTGTTGTGCTCTGAGCTGAAAATGATTGCTTACCTTAGTTCAACAATTCTCCTTTAAGTAAATGGAGCTTAAGAATTAGTATTTTCAATCCTGTTTTATCTACTTTTTATCATCTTATCATTTCATATTCATAGTATTGTTCATATTCTTCACTTTTCTTTGTAGAAAAAAAAATTATTTTACATCTTTGATAAGTGAAAAAATTAAGTTCGATCAAGAATCAACAAGTCCATCCAGAACTTCTAAATTACCTGTATACAGTCTAATCTAGATAAGCTGAACTTCAAGGAACCATCAGAAATAGTTTGAGTTGTCAGGAGTTCAACTTACTGAGTACATAATCAGCAAGCGATTTGGAATAGGATTTATTCCCCTTTCTCTTTTACCATTAACAAACCTTTGTGCAGTACTTTTAACGACCAAGATCTATATTATCCATCCACCAATCTCCTTATTGATTTTTGTTTATGAATTGAAATTTATTTGTGATTCGTAAATTGACTTATGGGACCTACAAATTAGTTGGACTTAACGAAAAGTTTGAGTTATTGGAATTAGAGTTATCATAGGAGTTAAAATTGTGAATTATTTCAATGCGAGTTCTCAAAAATTTTAAGAGCTTTGTTCTTCCTTGATGTATCAATTCTAAACCAATGAATAAACAATGCATATCACTTGAAAGAGGGGCAAATTCCCTATCTATCGATGTAAAAATTTATATCCTATGTTATGGTATGTAAAAAATTTGTAAGCTCAAACTTTTGTGCAGCGCAAGAAAAAAAGTTTGAAAAATGCAGATATAGATCTTCATCCAAAATTTGTGTATGCAGAAAGTCAGCAATGACATACCTGTTTTATATCATAATTTGAAGGACTATGTTTTTACCAATAATCTGCAATTTATTTTATAAAATTTGAGCCAGATTGGTTCCAGAGTAATCTCAAGTTTATGATTGCCGGTGATTGCCAAAAATTCTCATTTTCATATCCAGAAATTTCGGATTATTTTTTTTCAAATATTTCAGAAACAAGATCATGCTTCGTTTTTACTTTCTGTAAAATATAAGGAAGACAACTCTTAAAAACTTTTATTACATGACAAAGCAAGGGAAGACAACTCAATCTGCATTGAAAAAAAAAAACCATTTTATTTTTGGTACTACGTATCCCAAAGCCTGATTCAAAAACAATTAGAGTCATGTCTAGAGGTAAATTGGGTTAAAAAAATTGAGATGGCCCAGTTGATCTCAGAAGATAATGATAATGTCACTGTTATACATTTATTGGATGTCTACATTAAACAAAATTTTCCTTTTCATGAATCAAAAGGATATTTTGTATAATACTTTTAAGAAAACACTGTTAGGCCATATGACTTAGTCTTAACTAGTATATACCTTCTTTATATTATTTTTCTCCTTATCTTTGACATGCCTGTCGATACCATGATGGCAGTCTAATACTTCAGTGCCCATGATAACATAAGGTATTCCATCATATGGGATGTTGGAATTCTCCCAATGAATCCTTCGATGTCCAAGATGTGTGATATCTAAGAAAGGAAGTAGGACTAGTTACAACTTTACCATCTACATGTTATGTCAATTTGGAAAGCTTTTACTTTTATCATGGTATTGAACAATAATGCAGTTAACATGGACATGCATAAAAGAAGCATATACGAGGGTTGTCCCAGAAAATCGTAGACATCGACAATAAGAAAGTTGTAGAGGGCTGCACTTTTATAAACTTTGCATTTATAAATTTGACATACAAATCGGCTTCTGTATATCTAAAATCAATAATTTATCTTACATAGCAAAGTTTTTATGGAAGAAATAAAGACATATGGTGACGTCCACCGGCGCATGATATTTAACGTCATGGATTTCGGCGACTGCGTTTAGAATATGCCTAAAGGTAGCAACTTATAAATTCATCTCATATATTGATAAAAGACTTGGTATTATCGAGCAGACACGCGACTCATATCTAATCCTCTCGACAAGATTCTCTACACAGTTAATTTTACTTATCTGGACCCTCTCTACTTTTCTCTTACTGTTCAATGCCGGATTTCATCAATGACGTTTCTGGCCAAGTTTACTGTCTGAATATAAACAATCTTCTTGTGCCCTTGTTTAGTTTTGTCTGTCAATTCGTCGCAAATCTCTTTTACATACACTAATACTCTGCCAGCATCTCCATAGACTTTTCTGATGTTTTCATTCTTACTTTGTCTAAAAAGGGGTCAGTCCACGAATAACGCATTATCTTAGTACCATCTCTTGCTCCGCTCATAGTATTGACGTCGCCGTCTTTTGAAGGATTGATGAAGGGATTGCTTTATAAATTGCTTCTAAATTGAATTGTTTATCACGTCACTGATGTAAATATAGCATGTATTCACTCGCAAAAATCAGTACTTTCTGTTGATTACACTTTTATACTATTTATACATACATTAATAAGTGTTCAACTTGTTTTAATATCGATTCCTTTTTTGGCGCGTAAAAATTTCGGACTGCTCCGGTGCTGTACAACCGCTCTTCTAATAATTTTATCAATTTATGATATTAACAGCAGATTTCAACACCATTAACATTTGATGCTTCCTAGATAATTGAATTTACATCTTGAAAAATCTTGTTTAGATTTGATGCTAAATCAAGAAATTGTGAGCAATGTCTACGTTTTTCTGGGACAACCCTCGTATATGCATTGTGGTGCATACATGTCATAATTTGCGTTTTGTTATGGGTATACAACACATAGCAAGTGCATTTATCGCATTTCATGCGATAACGCACGACACACAACAATAAATGCACTTGCTGTGTGTTGCAACCCATAACAAAACACAAATTAAGACACTTATTATCTATATGTACTCAAAATTTTCCAGATCTCTATTACATTTTGTATCTAAAAGGTAAATTTCATTGAAAGTACTGACATGCTAAATAGGAAAACACCTTTTCTATATTTAGCACTGTATGTGTTACCATGGCTAAAAATAGCAAAATGGGATTGGAAGAATTATATCTTAAACCAGAAGTCTCTGATGAGACTGAAGCTCTCCTGGTTGTTTGCTTAAATTAATCTCATTTTCCAAGACCCCGAGATCTGGGGCTCAAACAAAATACAAGACCAGAGAATGATCACATAATGGAAAAAGAATTAACTCTCTATCAATTAAACTTTCTGAGAATTGGTGTTCAAAAGATTACATGATAGAGTTATACATGCATAGACGAAAATTACCACACCCATTTTCCATGAACCTGGGGGTCAGGGGCTCAAACAATAAAAGGTGCACATCTAGACCACTGACTGAGAATAATGCAAAAACAATTATCTTTCTATACTTTCTGAGAATTGGTGCTCACAAGTATAGGAGAAAATGACCACACCCATTTTCCAAGACCCTGGGGGTCAAGGGCTCAAATAAAATATCAGGTGCACATCTAGACAAGTGTCAGACTGAGAATAAAGGAAAAAACAATTATCTTTCTATCTATTATACTTTCTGAGAATTGGTGCTCACCAGATTACATAAAGTTATATAGGAGAAAATGACCACATCCATTTTCCAAGACCCTGGGGGTCAGGGGCTCAAACAAAATATCAGGCGCACAACTAGACCACAGACTGAGAATAATGCTTAAAGGCCGGGTTTTTTAACCGAGTGGTAATTAATATGCACACTTGAGTGATCTTAGCTTGGTAGGCGTGATAAACGCGGCGTCTACTGACCACTGCTTTTCCTAGAGACGCAAGCGGTGTGTGACATCAAAGACATACCGACAGGTATACTTGATTATGCTAATTAGATATACCACAATTTTACCTATTGGAGGCTGTCAATCAAAAATTGAAAGGGTTATAAAGGAAACATAGGACCAATCAGATTGCGATTAGAGATGTTAACCTTACAGCGGTCAGCGAGGAAATGACAGGAAAATTACATGTCTTCTTTTATAGTCCCCACCCGGCCTTTAAAGAATTATCTTTCTATCAATTATACTTTCTGAGAATAGGTGCTCACAAGATTACATAGAGTTATAAAGGAGAAAATGACCACACCCATTTTCCAAGATCCTGGGGGTCAGGGGTTCAAACAAAATATCAGGTGCACATCTAGACCACTGATTGAGAATAATGCAAATACAATTATCTTTCTATCAATTATACTTTCTGAGAATAGGTGATCACACGATTACATAGAGTTATATAGGAGAAAATGACCGCACCCATTTTCAAAGACTCTGGGGGTTAGGTGCTCAGACAAAATATCAGGTGCACATCTAGACCACAGACTGAGAATAAAGCAAAATCAATTATCTTTCTATCTAAAATA
This sequence comes from Pinctada fucata, assembly GCA_028142955.1. Lineage (NCBI taxonomy): Eukaryota > Metazoa > Mollusca > Bivalvia > Pterioida > Pteriidae > Pinctada > Pinctada fucata. The sequence continues at coordinate 54,127,995 of AP027104.1, read as the reverse complement.
CTTTCTGAGAATTGGAGCTCACTAAATTACATAGAGTTATATAGGAGAAAATGACCACACCCATTTTACAAGACCATGGGGGTCAGGTGCTCAGACAAAATAAACTAGACCACAGGCCCATTATAATGCAAAAAGAATTTATTTTGTACTATTCACATACTCAGAGGATTCGCGCTCACAAGAAGAGTTTAACAGACGGACAGACAGACGACCGGACGCCGGACACAGGGCGATCGCATAAGCTCGACTGGTCTTTGACCAGTAGAGCTAAAAAGAAATGGTTTGCAGTAAGAGTTGCATAATAATGTTGGAATATGTTTTTAAAAGAATTTTCTCCAAGAAATGTACAAGTGTAATGTATGACATACTGAAATTTAAATACACTGCAGATTTTAAAACTAAACCAAAAACTATTATGCGCATGAAACCAGGGACGTATACATTTGTACTATTACATATTTAATATACATCATTGATGAGACAATACATTAACAATTTGGATCTAGAGAGTCGACAGACTAGATGATAGATCTCTCAACTAGGTAATTGCTATGGGTTCGCACCCTGAGCTTTTTCGAAGGCCAAGCTTGTTTCTATTAGACTGTCAGAATGAAAAAGGACAAAATAACAGGGTTGCAACTATCATTATGAACAGAACAAAAAAAATTGTAAATGAATATTACCCTGATGATGAAAACTAGACTCTCTGTAATGTATGGTAAATTTCAATGTGTTTTGGATTTCATGATCCCGCAAAGTTCTGTATGCAGACTGAAGAGAATCATGCCAGGAGATATCCATTCTGAAATTTACACAATATCACATGAAAATTGAATATGTTAATATTAAACTTCATGAAAATCTGATTTTGAAGTTGACAGCTATAAAATGATAGAATCAATCAAAGCATTTGGACTGAGACAGGGGAATCTCATTCCAGTGTAAAAGATTTGAAATACCCCAAAAACCTGCCGGATGTAGTAAATCTTTTGCACAAGGATGATATTCCGCTAAGTCGCAATTTATTATTCTTCTCACTCAGCTCAATCTATTATTACTTTGAAAAATAATCAAATTTTGTTCACAAAGATTGAGAATTATACAGGTTGGGGAAAGGTACCAAATTAATGTACCTTGATCGGGCTTATCAATCTGACTTTTTAGGCAGAAAAAACTTTTTTCCTCAAAATTATATTTGGTTGCAAAATCACACAAGCTTTTATATCAAGAAACAATATTTAAAAAGCAACTATTACTGAAAACTTTCTAGATTTAGAGAAATCTCACCCAGTATATTCAGGGAAATGGAGGTACATTTTCTAAGTAACCGTTCACTTTTCAGTTATGTTTCTTTTGTAAACATAAGTTCTTTTATAAGGAACTAATGGGATTTTGCACAAAAAAAAAAAAATTTCAGAAAGTTTTCTGTAAGAGTAAGTGTTGTATAATCGGAAAAATTTCATAATCGATTTTAGGTTTATAATCGGAGAGAATTTTAATCGATTATTTCGATTTAATCGGAAATAATTCTTTCTTGTTTTTACAGAAAGGAATATGATAAGTAATGAATAAACTTCACTAAATCTTATCATGCTTATGCTAGACTATATATGGCAAAATGTCTCGAAATTATAGCTCAAACCAAAGAATGATAAAATCCTGTCTAGTAAATAAAATATTTTGTCAAGATCGCAGCAGTAATGGAGTCAAAACAAATATGTGATTGTAACAGTCGACAACTTAATATGGCAGATGCATGGAATGGAGGAAGGGGGGGGGGGGGGGGGGGGGGGTGTTCCATACAACAAAAGAGTTAAGATTTTACTCATTCAAGGAATAAAGCAATATCTTTGTGGAGTAAGGGCTAACAGTACTGTGAAATTCACTGACCTTGTCCTTCTTACAAAGCTCAGGAGTTTGGCGTATTAGAACTAAAAAGTTTTTTTTTTCCTAGACGAGTAGGATATTGAGGTATTGCAGGCCCGTATCGTATCTGACGTTGAAGTTTTCTACAAGAGTACTTATCATTACCTATAATATAAAAATTCCATCCATTGTATGCCTTACAGAGTGTATCCTTTTCAAATTATTTACGCTACGCCCAGAACTTTAACTCGAGTAACGATTGTTGATCTACTTTCGTTTTATTCGTACTGTCATACGCGAAATCGACCGAAAACTATGTCATTCTTTTCCACGTTGAATATTTCCAATTTAATCGATTCTTAAAAACATAATTGATTAATTGAAATCGAAGACTTATAATTGGCGATGATGTCACCGATAAACGTTACAACACTGTTTTTTACTACGGAAAATTTGATTAGCCCAAATGAGGTATATTAGCCCATTAGAGGTATATAAGCTCGATCGGTACCTTTCCCCACCTGTTATAGCCATCCCTCCCTAACGGTGGTGTTTGATTGTTATTCTCCCACAAAATAACATTATGTGACTGTCCGTTTTAAACACAGGCACATGTAGAAAGAGCGTCAATATCCTGTATGATACAAGGCTTCAAATAAATCTTTATGGTCATACCGTTTTGCCCTTCAAATGCAAAAAAACTGCAGAAATGCTACTTCTAGCTGAGAATTCGTCAGATTTACATGTAGCTTTATCTATAATACAGGATATCGACGCTCCCTCTACATGCATGTGCCTGTGGTTTGAAATTTTCAAGAACTGTTTTATTTTCTTGCTTCCCAATACTGAAGTACATTTCTTCAGTATCGCGAAGCAAGTTCTTGAATATTTTAATAAGGTTTAAAGATGAAATACCTTGGCTAGAGTATATTTTGCTACCAGAAGATTTTATAATGGTCTAACTCAGATGAAACGATGGAACAACGACGAGCTAGCACAGCTAGTCATTGAAAATGTCAATTTTTTATGACTCTGATTTTCGTACAGTTAGTTTTAAACTGTGATCTACTTCTAGTTCATTCCTTCAGCGGGCAACGTGAACTGCAATCCTCCATCTTCCCAGTTCTCTGCATTGGCGCCAAATTAGTGACGGATAAAATCCGAGAACAACCGATAAAAACCACGTGATGTAAATAAACCAAAAATCCATCCCATCGAACATCCACCGTCTGGAATGGAAGGAGAAGTTTTTGATTATCGTTTTGTTGTCATTGGAGGAGGAATTGCTGGCGTTACATGCACGGAAACGGTAAAGATGATTGCCAGAATTGTGATAGATCTAGCTGTCATATGGCGTAAACCCATTCATCCGAATGTTATGTCAGAAACAGAGGAAATTCGAAAATGTATGCATTCCACCACAATCGGGATGCAGGTTTTTTTTTTTATAATTTTGGGGAAGGCTCCTGTGCCTGACCCATTTGGGAAAAATTGCGACATTTTGCTGAAATTGGGAACATTTTTATATAGTCCGACTTGCAGACCTACGACGGTGTTATCAGTTTTTTCATCTTCGGTCTGACTGCTATGCATAGGCAAAACTTGAGAATTTCTGTGCGAAAAAAAATTCGGGAAAGTCGTCCTTTTTTGACAAATTCCAGTCTCTTCAAGCAAAAAATAACTCGCCCAGTCCTCATCCCCCTAAAAAATCCCCTCTAGGCCTGGTTTCACCTCTGTGCGCATGACAAACTGTCGTCGATCAGAGGAAAATCGGAAGAGAAGAAGAGGTGAAACCAGGCATTAGAGGGGATTTTTAGGGGCAGGAGGACTGGGCGAGTTATTTTTTGGTTGAAGAGACTGGAATTTGTCAAAAAAAGGACGACTTGCGGAAATTTTTTTCGCACAGAAATTCTCAACTTTTGCCTATGCATAGCAGTCAGACCGTAGACGAAAAAACAGATAACACCGTAGTAGGTCTGCAAGTCAGACTAATTTTTAGCTCACCTCGACGAAGTTGAGTGAGCTTATGCTATAACCCCACGCATCCGCGTCCGTGTCCGCGTCCGGTTAAGAAGTTTGGGGTAGCTCTGTATCTGACAAAGTACTAATGCTACATTAACCAAACTTGCACAAGTGATTCATCTTTGGATGCTGAGGTGAACCCATGCATCGTATGCAGCATCTGACTTACATTTTCCGCTTGAGTGACTTGGTTAAGAAGTTTGGGGTAGCTCAGTATCTGACAAAGTACTTATGCTACAGTAACCAAACTTGCACAAGTGATTCATCTTTGGATGCTGAGGTGAACCCATGCATCGTATGCAGCATCTGACCTACATTTTCCGCTTGAGTGACTTGGTTAAGAAGTTTGGGGTAGCTCAGTATCTGACAAAGTACTGATGCTACAGTAACCAAACTTGCACAAGTGATTCATCTTTGGATGCTGAGGTGAACCCATGCATCGGATGCAGCATCTGACCTACATTTTCTGCTTGAGTGATTTGGATAAGAAGTTTGGGGTAGCTCAGTATCTGACAAAGTACTAATGCTACAGTAACCAAACTTGCACAAGTGATTCATCTTTGGATGCCGAGATGGACCCATGCATCGGATGCAGCATCTGACCTACTTTTTCCACTTGAGTGATTTCGCTTTTAAAAGCCAATATTGAGCAAAGTATAAGTGCTACATGTACCAAACTTGCATATTGGATGTATCTTTGATCAAACTTTCATAAAATGACCTTGACCTACTTTTTCCGCTTGAGTGATTTTGCCTTTAAAAGCCAATATTGAGCAAAGTATAAGTGCTAGATGTTCCAAACTTGCATATTAGATGTATCTTTGATCAAACTTTCAAAAAATGACCTTGACCTACTTTTTCCACTTGAGTGATTTTGCCTTTAAAAGCCAATATTGAGCAAAGTATAAGTGATACATGTACCAAACTTGCATATTGGATGTATCTTTGATCAATCTTTCATAAAATGTCCTTGACCTACTTTTTCCGCTTGAGTGATTTTGCTCTATAAAGCCAATATTGAGCAAAGTATAACTGCTACATGTACCAAACTTGCATATTGGATGTATCTTTGATCAAACTTTCATAAAATGACCTTGACCTACTTTTTCTGCTTGAGTGATTTTGCCTTTAAATGCCAATATACATGTACTAAGAAATATGTTTGAATTGAATTTTGCTGTCACGAGGTGAGCTTCGTAATCTGTGATTACCTATGTTTATACAAATTCTCACTTGAACTAAGCAAGGGGTGAATAAAAAACTTTAAACTTTTAAAATGCACTTTTGTGCTGACTTCCAGGTTTTGAATCTTATTTTCTCACATGAATTTTACATAATTCCTCTTTGGTAATTTCAGTGTGATTTTTGGGGAAAATAGAGGAAATTTCGCATTGGGAAAGTGCCGAAATTCAGCCCCAAAACAAGGAAAGTAAAAAAAAAAAAAAACCTTGGATGGTACTTAAGGGTCACATGGCTGTAAAAGCCAATCAAATTTGTGACATACCTCAGGTCACGAAAATTGACGTCAGAGCTACCATGTGTTTACCATGAAATGTTGACAATGACAAGCATTATAAACTTGAATTTGATATCAGTATAATCTTTGAGCATGTTGAGGATAGACGAAGACATTTCAGAAAATAATACATATGTGAAATCATTCTTTATATAAAATTTGCTATGATTCTGACCATGGGGGTCCTAAGAGGTAATCATGCACGCATGTACGTAAACAGAGGGTTGTGTACATTATGTGTACTTAATGTTTCGATTTATAAACACAAGGTACTACTTTTTTCTTAAAATAAAGAGTTAAGATCAGACTTCAAGACTAGATAGGTGAAAGTGTCCACAATTTTTTTTATAGGAAAGAAATGTCACTCATAATTTGGTTGAAATATACAGCTGTCACACCAACAATATAGATCAACTCAGATGCAAAATTTTGATATGATGAATCATTATTTGAATCCATTTGAAAAACCTACCAAAGTGTCACAAAAGTTTGGAAACAAGTCCTTTCAAAGTGTTTGAAGTGGCACAGCTCAGTTCCAGTCATGGCACTTGTTTAAGGGGTACATGTATGGACAAAACAAAATGGCCATATTGGATTTGAAGTGAAGCATACATGTAGTTGAAAATCTGCCGTTCTGCAGAATTACAACTCCAATTTTAACCATTTTAATACTTAGTTTTCTGTACCTCAAAATCTTCATTTTCCCAATCTTTCTGGGCAAGAACTGCATCAAGATTTTTCATGAAGACCATTTGATTTTAGTGCACTGAACTGCACAGCTACAGCTCTGCAGAATTCATGATTAATACTAAACCCTACCTTAAACGTTACTATGATCATACATTGTATGTCTACAAATATTTGTCCTCCAATTTTGATCATACTTTCTCAAAAAATTTTTGATACAAATTTGAAACTACGGCGAGCGAAGCGAGCTGGAAAATTTTCAAGGATTTTAGCGAAATTTTATGGTAATTCTTCAATTCAGATGATTTGAAAGAGCAAGATTATTTTTTTTTTGTCACATCATAAGCAAATTTATTTTTTTCATCAAAATTGAGAGCAAAATTATTTTTTTCGAAAAAAACCTAAGCCCCCCCAGAATATCAAATGGACCGTGCCTAAGCTTTCATAAAATGACATTGAGGGTGATTGGCCTACTTTTTCCGCTTAAGTGATTTTGCTTTAGAAAGTCAATATTGAGCAAAGTATAAGTGCTACATGTACCAAACTTTCATATTACCAGTAGATGTATCTTTGATCAGCCTTTATTAAAATGATCTTGACCTATTTTTACCACTTGAATGATTTTGCTTTAAAATGCAAAGTATAAGTGGTACAGTAGTATGAAACCTATAAATTGGATTTTCTTTGATCAAACTTTCACGACCGTGACCTACTAATTCAGAGTGAGTAATTTTGCTTTTAACAGCTAATACAGAGCAGAATATTAGTGCTACATATTTTGGATGTATCTTTGATCAAACTTCCATTCAATGACCTTTGCCTAGTTTGCCTACTTTTTTGACTTGAGTGATTTTGCTTTTTGAAACCAATATTTAGGAAAGTGTAAGTGCTACAAATTCATAAAGTGACCTTGACCCACCTGAATCTTGTACAAATGCAAGCCATTATGCAGAAAACCAACAAGATTGCCTGCTTTAAATTAATTACTTGCTTAGAAAAAATGTTTAGATTGAGTGTTGCTACCATGATAACATGCTGCCATGAGGTGAGCTTTGTAATCAGTTGATTTTTTTAACTGGAAGGCTTAAAGTAGCATGTTCCGCTATATCCCTGGAAATTAGGATTTGTTTTTTTCATGCCCCTGATGGAACATACTACTTAAACTAAAATTTATTGTTGTGTAGTGTCCACATTAGTTTAGCACACCAGTCAGGGGAACTACTGTATGAAGTGATTTTAAAATCACTGTATGAAGTAGTATATGAAACTCAAGGAAAGAGTTGTCTCTCCTAATTTCCATGATAAACTCTCATTGCAGTGAGTGTATAAAGTTTTGTAGTAAATCACTCAATGTGGTGATCATTGACAGTCACTGTAGATAGTGATTTCCCAAACTCACGTTTAAAAAAAATCACTCTATAAAAGTGATTAAGCATACAACCCCACCAAACTTTAAAGCCAAAACGCCAGTATTTCTGTTTGATGCGTACTGGTGGAAGTGGTCATAAAAGTTATTTTTAGATACTGCTCCATCTGGGTTAACTAACAGTCATACCAGGAAAACTCAGATTAACCCATAATCAGAGCTCAAAAATGTGGTAATTTTATGCCAGGAAATCACAAAATAAGCATTTAAATGTGATTTGTTCTAAGTTTATCAACAGATTTGATTTCATACTTGCACTTAGAGTCAATAATTGTACATGTATATTGTTTTCAAGTTGTACATGTAAATGTATACCTTGTCTTTGTACATGTAAATGTATACCTTGTTGCACGGTCTACATTGTAGACGGTAATTAACACCTTTCCAGACAGTGCAATATTTTTCATTGTGAAACAATGATTGAATTAATGATTGAACTAATCATTGAATGATCAACTGAACCGTTAACTGTCCTTAACTGACCTGACTTGTTTTGCTACCCGTTTTGAAAATACAACACAACAAAAATAGGGGAGGAATGTTCGCTTTAGCATTTCTAAAATGGCATTTCATAATAGGAATTAAGAAAAAAACCACCATTTACAGGTTGAAATACTTTTTTCAATGTCACGAGCGGACCTAGATTTTTCCCCCATAAGGTTGATTCAGCGTTAGGGAAAGGGGTCCAGCCTATGAATTTGAAAGGAAATACATAGAAACGGGAAATCATGTTGGTTTTTTTTTAATAATTCCATGGGGGTCCTAACTCCAGCCCGCTCTAGATCCGCTCTTTGTCAAATGTTTCAATATGCATAGGATCAGCTACCAGAGAAAACTCGCAAGATTTCGATTAAATAATGTACTGACTGGTACCCTTGAATACTTTTGAAAAGAAACAAAGATATGATAGTATCATAATAGCGGAGTGTTCCCGTAGTTATGAATATTTATTGGAAACCTTGTGTGTGCTCACTTTTAATGATTCAGAATTGAAAGTTAGAAAAGGACACTTGTACACAATCCTTAATAGCATCTCGTAAAATTCGATTCCTACATGTATGTACTCTAATCACACTGTAGTTTGAAAAATTCAAATATCAGTTTCCCTTTATTTCATTAATTTTTTATTCCCCTAATTTAACAACAAATACTGGACCGGATTTTTTACCGTTGTTTTCTTTGAAATCTACATTTAAAAATGCGTGAAATTCTTAACTGTTTACCGACCATGAGTAGTTTTATCCTACTCGGAATGACGACTTATAATTACTCAATCAACGGTGATAATTGTTTGATGGCATAACAATTGCCGTGCAACAAGTGGGTTATTCAACTGCTCCTCGGGCTACGCCCTCGGAGACAGTAGAATAACCCTTACTTATCTTTCAGTTGTCATCACTATGGCCAGAGGAGGAGGTTCTCCTGATTACTGCATCACCACTCATCAAAGCCATCACAAATTATAAAAAGGTAAGCTCATTCCAGTCCAGCCTCATCTTATTGTTGTTCAAATTCATCATACTGATCGGACATAATGGTAATTGGCATTTTATGTGCCCCTTTACCATGACCTTATTTCACCAGATTTTCCTATATTGTTGCAGTTGCCAGAGGTCTTGTAACCATGGGTCAAACAGAATAATTTGCGATCACTCAGTATTATGGAGGTCTGAAAGGACAAGTTCCAATAGGTTGAGGAGTCCTTTGAAATGAGCTTACATGTACTTATCAGACTGAATATAAGCCACAAAAGTTCATGGATGTTTTCAAGTTTTGCACTTACATCTATTGTAGATAACAAAGAATTTGGAAGATTTTGATGTTGAAGAGAGACCCATTCTTTCTCTAAGGACAGAATGCCCGAATGTTAAAGTTATAACAGACACAGTTAAATTACTTGATTCTCAATCACATGTAAGTGTAATTAGATGTTGTCAACTGTTAAGTTGATTGGGAGTATTTGCTATTTTTAATTGACTTTAATTTTGTGTGCTTGTTGAAAGCTATAGAATTGTAAACATGGTAAAGGAGCTAGTACATGTACTGAAGCAATAAACAGGGGTACGTGTATATTAAATCCATTTCAATATTTTTGCTTTGCTTTCTGCTTATATTTGGTTTCAGGTTTAAAGTAATGTTTATGGGGTAAAATTTAAAGTATGTTTGGCAGAAAGTATTCAAGATCCTTCAGCCACCTTTTTTAGATGGAATGCGAAGCAAAATCCGGTCTATGAAATGACAAAGTCTGTCCGTCAGTGCGTCAACATTTTGGTTATGGTGTTGTGTTTAAGTCTGTTTTGAGAAAACTGCTTGGAGCAGCAACTTGAAACTTAAATGGTGATAGACCATGATGAGACGAATCAAATTCAGCAACAAAATTTTACCTTTTGACCTTGACCTTGGAGTTTGACCTACTTTTGAAAATTAAATCTGAACTTTATCTCATGAACTATAGTGGATATGGCTTTGATATTTCACATGCAGAATCCTCATGACCAGACCTTTTCATTTGATATCATGACTTTTGACCTAGTGACCTTGACCAAGGAGTTTAACCTCCTTTTAAAAGAATGTTATCTGGACTGTATCTCATGTACTATACACCCAGACAAAAGTTAAACAACAGTGAAATTGTTTTTAATGCAAAATGTTGATTTGACAAAATTTATTTGAAAATTATGTATCATGATATAGATACGACATTTGACAAAGACAACAACACTTTACTGAACATAATTGTATTATGCAACTTATTATAAATCTGGATCGAATTTGGGACTGGTATGATTTTAAACAATTCAAGTTAGACATTAAGTTTATGGAGTTAATTTATCTCGTAGAATTCGCCGTTCAGTATGGTTGTAATGAATCAAAGGAGCTGATAAGATAAGGCGTAAAATCTGCCCTGAAAAAGTGGAATTTTCAAAATGGGAACTTAAAAAAAATTCTTTCACAAAATTGATGCCAGTTCTTGGTTTCATCATAATCAGCAGTTGCATAAGATTTATCATGCATAGTTTTCATAAATTTTGGGGCAAAATATGTCTTTTTTCTATAGAAACCAATGGAAAATGGAAAAGTTTTTTAAAACATTGTTCCCCCCTCAGCTACAGAACGCCACTTTTACAGAAGGTGTATATCACTAATACACATCTTTCGACAAAGTGGGGTTCTGTAGCTAAGGGGGGAACGATGCCCCAGAGACAAAAAACTGAAAAAGGGAGGATGGGGGGCTTTTTACAAATCTGTGTTTTAGGCCATAATATAAGAAAAAAATTATTTTTTCCCCTTTTAAAGTCATTCATTTATTTATTCTAAACATGTTCACATGAAACGCACAAGATTTTGGAATGAAATAAACAGGAGTATGCAGTTTATTTCTACACAATGTGTATTTCGCAGTAAAATGCCTACTTTGTAGTCAATGAATACAAAATACAACCATATTTCAGATTCAAGATTTTAAAATTTATGGAAAAAATTGAGACCAGTCTTTTGAATTTAATTTCTAGTATCTTTTTTAGACTATAACTATGTTTTAAAGTTTATAGTTATCCATATTAGCCAGATTGTTCTTAATTTTCAACGTTTTTTATCGATATTAGCTTCTTTTCAACATGGCTACCCCTACTCTTTAGACTGTAATTTAAGTATCTAGAAATAAGCTTACCAAAATAAAAATTGCATGAGGAGTCTCCAAATACATTACATTTAAGTAATTATCAAGTTTTTCTTGCGTACAGATCATTGTGTAGAAGAAATACTTGATGAGATTCAGGGCTAAATACAGCCCTTATCTTATCAGCTCCTTGTTGATGTAATGAAATTCAAAACTGAATACCTGGTATGTATAAAAAATAATAAGATAATGTGCATTATCTCTAAAGAATCGGGAGTAAAAATATATCGTGTCAAAAAGCGCGTTTATGAAACCGGAAGTGAAGTTAAGCGCCTTATTACTGGTAGAACTTAATTTATTATCAGACAAACATTTAGACCATGAATAAGATATAATTTTGATGTTGCATTTTTATAACTATCGTTTTTATCAAAGAAATAAAGTTAGACAAGGATATCTTTTTGGATGCTTTTTCTGTATTTTCATTAAAATAATACCTTCATGATCACTATTTTCTTGAACTTTTTAATCCACCATAGTTCGACCGATATCAATCTTCATGTAGGACAACCACCTGCCAAAATCTCACTTCTGGATAAGAGATTAATCCGCCGAATTGTAAAATGTCTCTTTATATGACAAAATTAAAAACCCAATGCGCATCCCGTTCGACCAAATTTCAGCATAATTCGGCTGAAAGTCATTACATGTATTAACATCGTTGAACATGGAATATAGAGCAATTTATGAGCAACAAATGTCTTTAATTGGAGTTATCGGTAATTTATTATCAAGAGCGATTGAAAGAGGGTAGATGGAATAAACCTCAACCGGAAGTCCACTGAGAGAATATAATACTAAATTTTTGAAAGAAAACTGTACTAGATTTGTGAATCTTGAGCCTAATGTGGTTTATCTCTTTTTCAAGTACCTGTTACCTTAATTTTTCAATACTTCTCTTCAAACTTTATTCTACATTATTTTCCCTCAAAAGTACATTCTTTTCATTTTAGGCTCTACCCAAGGTAATTGTTTCAATATCAATATCATTTTAGCGTTAAATGTTAACAAAAGGTGTAAAGTCATCTATAAAAGAATTGGTATTTGATATATTTTACGAAAATTTCTCGGTGCTATTAATTAAAGTAAAAGGACTCCGAAATATTGGGATGTTGCTTAACTTTTGTCTGTGTGTATATAAGGGGAAGGGCTTTGATATTTCTTCATAACCAGATCTTTCATTTGATATCGTGAATTTTAACTTTGACCTACTTTTAAATTATAAGTGGTAGGGTTTTGATATTTTTCACTTATAGATTCCTCATGACCAGAACTTTCATTTATATCATGACTTTTGACCAACCATTCACCCATTTGGCCTTGATCTAAATACCTGACTTACTTTACCTGAAAGTTGATATTGGCCATAAGTCTTGATTACTATGCAATAAAGGTTTGATATTTCACATGTGTATTCCTTAGAAAAAGACCTTTTTACATATACCAATTTTTTTTAAACTTGTGACCTTGACCAATATGCTTGACCTACTTTTTGAAAAATTAAATACTGAACATTTCTCTTGAATAGTAAGGGAAATGGATTCAGGATTTGTAATTGGCATACATATTTCTAGATTCAAGAAGCGTACTAGTATTATGATTTCTGACCTTGTGACCTTCACCTATATGTTTGACTCACTTTTTAAAAAATCTGAGTTTGTAAATGTTTTTTTTTTATTATAAGTCTTTTGTTAAGTGTAGTCATGTGGGGACTACTAATTATGAACACTGTGTTGTAAATTTATTTTTCGTTATGGAAACTTTGAAATTAAGATGTCCTGGTAATAGTTTATTATCCCCTTGCAACACTTTGACTAAAATGCACTGACTTATTCCTTTTGGGGAGAGGAAGAACCCTATTGATATTCAAGGTTAGAGGTCAAAGGTCAAAGTCAGGGATTGGAAAAGCCTTGTATACAAGCTGGAGGACGCAGTTTTGATTGGATCTTTTTCAAACTTCATACACTTTTCGTTCATGTCAGGAGGAAGAGCTCTATTAATTTTCAAGGTCATAGTTCAAGGTGATGGTGTAGATTTGGAATACTAGTAGTAAAAGTCCTTGTATACAGCCTGAGTGAGTATATTGATTTACATGCCGTGCTAGGAGATGCTATGCTTTGCGTTGCCTAGGTTTTATTAAACATATGAAACTAACATGTTAATTACCGGTATGGCAGTATAAGAATGAATTTATAAGTGTAACATACAAAATGTTAGGCACAGTATATACATGTATAAGAAGCCTAGGAAATTTCACAACCATATGGAAATTAGCGCAAATTGCCATTGAAATTTGTGACTAATTTGGTATTTAAAAGATGACACGTCTAAACAAAGTTGCCTGAATCTAGAGCAAATCCCCGCCATTTTGTCATTGTACCCAGAACCATGATAGGCGGACTATATTGGATTCTGTTGCAATCAAGTGACCTATGAACACCTCGTCTTGAAAGATGTAGGGTTATACACTGGCAGGAATGGCAATTATTTCAATTTAAAGTTTAGCATGTGATCGTTAAGTTAACTTGAAATTAGATCTTCTCTTACAACCTTATGATTGGAAATATTCCATAAATAAGGTACATAGAAAAATCAGAGAAGAAACAAATAAATAATTAATTAGCATAATTATTATCGTGGAGAGGCCATAAAGTTACATAAGATCTTTCTGTACATTCTACCATCACTTTGACCCTGACCCAGGTGATTGATAGTAAGAATTATCTCAGGTGGCCTATATGTTCCTCATACACTATTTTTTACTAGGACATCAAGTTCCCCTAACAAGATACTGGTAAATAGTTTTTATTTCATGACAGTGTTCTAGGATTCCATTACCGGTTATTACCCGAGGTAAGTGAAAATTGAGGTCGGGTAACTGGAGAACAGAATGCTACTTACCCGTTGGTAAGTGAATTTTGAAGCACAATTCCCACTACACTCTTCATGTATATATAACAAAAACAAAAGTAAATAGTCACCCTAAAGTACAAGATCATATTTTAGCAGTCATACTGTATTTTTAATGTGACTGTTTCTGGACATAATATGATATATTTTCATAGTAATGGCTAGGATGTGGAATAGAAAATTAACGTCCCCTATTTATTCTGACATTTTTGTTTGGGTAAGTGAATTTCCTCTCTGTGTAAGCACATTTTTGGTGGGCACTTACCCGTTAAGAGGTTTTAGAATAAAATCCTAGAACACTGCATCATTAGGTGATTATGGCTGCCTTATAGGGCTCTTATTTATTTCAGTAACTATATTTCTCCAAGTCAACATCTGCATGAAATTCCATTAAATCTTTAACAGGAAGCATTTACACAAGGTCCTCTACCAAACTTTTAATTTTGGACTTGATGCCTAAAAATGACCCAGTTCATCCTTTTCCTGTAAGCGCAGCCCAGTTGTGTTTTAACGGCAAAAATAACGTCAAGGACAATCAGTTTTTAACTGTGACTGAACAAGAGACAAGACTTGCCATCCAGGAAAGTGCTTGTCACATATTTAAAAAAAAAAAAAAGCTTTTTGGCCATATTGGCTGATGGATGAATCTACACTTTATGTGTTTGCAGAGCGTAATTATAACTCATTTATAACTGCAAAAGCTTAGTGAATGGAGTTGACTAATGAGCTCTATATTTACAGGTTATACTTTTGAAGTCTGGAAAGACAATTCAATACAAGAAATGCTGTATTTGTACAGGAGGAAAGCCAAAGGTAGGTATCACTGACCTAATTTATTCAAGCATGAGAGAATAAATCAGTATCATTTAAATTTCTTTGTAGCAACGATTTTGATCAGTAAGAAATTTCCTTGCATACAATGTACCAATTTTTTTTCTCCAGCATTATTATCATTTTGTGCATTTTCACTATAACATATTTTTGAAAAGTTAAGAACTAGTATAGGGCTTACAAGTGACTTACAGAAAATCTCGGGCTTTTCGGTAGGAAATTAAGTGATAAGGAATGACTAGTCCAAAAATGGCCCATTTTCCTACATTATTGGTGGCTAAATTCTAAATCAAGTAATTAGCTCGAAATACTGCTGTACATCCTAGTTTTTTTTTTCAGCTTGCCTCGCCCTATTAAAATCCCTATGTTTCACACAAACACCACTTGAAAGCCTGTATATACTAAAAAAAAAAGTACTGAAACTTGTGTATCAAGTGCTATGCACAATGATACAGTTTTCATCCTTTTTTTCAGCAGTATACATCCATCCAAAAAATAGCCATTCCTTAAAATCATCTTAAACTAATAACTCAGTGAATAGGACTCGCCACTGAAATCTGATCTTCTTATTTAATTCTTCAACTGATTTGAATGTATGAAACTGCTTTAAATACATATAGGATAATTGTATCTTTGTTCACATTCTTAGTCTCCTTTTTAGCTCACCTTGATGAAGAAGAGGGGGGCTTTTGCTATCGCCCCGTTGTCGGCGTCCGCACTACAGGTTAAGCAAAATGGGACAGGTCCATTCCTGCCAAACTATAAGTCCTATATCAACCAAACTTGCATGAATGATACTTGTAAGGATGCTTACTATAATGCATGGTACGGAGGCTGCATCTGACCCACATTTCACACTTGATTGAGCAGGTTAGGTAACATGGGACAGGTCCATTAACTAAACTTGCATGAATGATGCATCTGAGGATGCTGACTACAATGCATGGTACAGAGGCTGCATCTAACCCAAATTTCACACTTGAGTGAGCAGGTTAGGTAAAATGGGAAAGGTCCATTCCCGCCTTACTATAAGTCGTACATCAACCAAACTGTAATGGATGATGCATCTGAGGATGCTTACTACAATGCATGGTACGGAGGCTGCATCTGACCTAAATTTCACACTTGAGTGAGCAGGTCAGGTAAAATTGGACAGGTCCATTCCCGCCTTACTTTAAGTCCTACATCAACCAAACTTGCATGGATGATGCATCTGAGGATGTTTACTCCAATGCATGGTACGGAGACTGCATCTGAACCAAATTTCACACTTGAGTGAGCAGGTTAGATAAAATGGGACAGATCCATTCCTGCCTTACTTAAGTCCTACATCAACTAATCTTGCATGGATGATGCATCTAAGGATGCTTACTACAATGCATGGTACGGTGGCTGCATCCGACCCACATTTCACGTTTGAGTAAGCAGGTTAGGTAAAATGGGACAGGTCCATTCCTGCTTTACTATCAGTCATACATCAACCAAACTTGCATGGATGATGCATCTGAGGATGCTTACCAAGATGCATGGTACTGTTGCTGCATCTGACCCATTTTCCATGCCTTAGTGACCAGGTTAAGTTAAATTGGACATGTCCATTTACAGCCTTTTATAAGTTGTACATCAGCTGAACTTACGTCGATGATTCATCTGAGATGCTTTCTGCAATGCATGGTACAGATGATGCATCTTACCAATAATTTACGCTTGAGCAACCAGGTTAGGTAAAATAGGACAGGTCTACATGTATTTCCAGCCTATAATACATTGTAGATCATCCAAACTTGTGTGTGATGCACACTTCAATGCATGTTATGGATGTTGCATCTGACCTAAATTTCACGCTTGAGGAACCAGGTAAGGTAAAGGAGATGTTAAGATAAGGCGTGAAATCTGCCCTGAAAAGACGAAATTTCAAAATGCAAAAATTGAGAAAAATTTTCGGTTAAAAATAAGAAGTTACTTAGTCCAGATATGAATCTTCTGTTCGGATAAATTATTCAAAATAAGACCGATTTTTGGGTCAAAATAAGCATTTTTCCTATAGAAATCAATGGAAAACGGAAAAGTTTTTCTACAACATTGTTCCCCCCCTCGGTTCAGAATGCCACTTTTACCAAAGGTGTATATCAATAAAACAAATTTTGTGGCCAAGTGAGGTTCTGAACCGAGGGGGGGAACAATGTCCCACAGGCGAAAAACGAAAAAAAGGGGGGATGGATGACTATTTTAGAATCAGTATTTAGAGTGGTAAAATAAATTAGAATTGCCATTTTTTCTTTTAATATCATGTAACAATCTATTCAGAGTGTGTTCCGATCAGATGATTAACTGTTAGGATGGAAATGAACGAGAAAGTTGTCTATTTCAACACTGTGCGTATTTCGCGCCTGAAAGCTACATATGTGGCTGATAAATATGAAATATAACTGTTTTTCAGTTTCCGGATTGCGATTTTTGCCGATTATATTGATATAATAACATCAAGGTTAATTTTTCTTATCCAAGTTTGACATTAAAAGGTAGAGAAGTATAATAAACATCAAATTTGTGTAAACTAATGCATTTTTTTGAATTTTCGCTCAATATTTGACGTTTTCTCTCATCCGTACCCTTACCTCTTCTACCCGTTATTATAACATCTTTCACCAAATCTATTTAAATAAAATACCTACAAAGAATCTTCTAATACTTTATATTTTAATCCCGACCACTTTTTACCTGAAATAGAAGGACAGTGCACGAGAAATAATCGAGTGATTTCAGGGCTAAATCAAGCCCTTATCTTAACACCTCCTTAGACATCTTCATTTCCAGCGTACTTTAAGTCCTTTATCAACCAAAAATTTGTGAGTGATGCATCTGGAGATACTTCGTGCAATGTAGGTACAGATGCTGGTCATGTGACCATGTTGCCGTCGAGGTCTCTGATTACACTATGTTTAGCCACTGGTGTCAGGGCAGTTTCTACAAATATCTGTGTAGATAATACCAGATATTATTATCAAAGCAGTAATAAAACTTTGAATGATGTCAGTTAAGAAACCTCCCCAATGCATAATATTGAATTGGAGAGAAAGAGGTGCAAACACAACATGATAAACCAACATATGTAAATTTATGTCATTCGTGATTTGAATCAGTCAACAGAAATGTCCAAAATTTTTAGGAATAAACTTTTTCAAAGTGCTGGAAAGATACAACTGTGTTGTGAAACTTGCCATGTCCTAAAACTGACCTGATGCCTCAGTGAACCATCATGATATTAGACAATCTGTCAAGTCTGTCTCTCTATACTTTAGAAATATTACCCGAGATCGTATGGCAGAATAACAGATTCTATTTCAAAAAGGCAGACCTTGGTGTTACTTTGCTGTTGAAGAGTTATTCATTTTAGGCTTATGAAAAATATATAGCTCACCTCAGTTATCTTCTCTGATAGCACAATCGGTTAGAGAATTTCTCACGGCCAGTCGACCAGTAGGCATTGAGTTTGAACCCTGTTTGGGTTTAGTGCTGTATATTGATATTGGAATATTGAAGAGTTTCGATACTTTGAGATTTTCAATACGTATTGATACACAAATGCTGAGTAGCGATACTTTCAATACATTTGATAAGAAATAAAGTCCTGAACTTTTTTGGTTCTTATTTCTATATTTCTTTTGAGTCTTCACTGATCACATCCAAGTCCAAATAAAGCTTCTATCTTAACAATAAATCTTCTATCTTAACAATAAATTGGGTTGCCAAAGTGATGTCACATCCAAGTTTTGAACGTTGGGAGAATTTACCAACGTTAGAATACTTTTGACGTTGTAATTCGCTGTGTTTGCGATGTTCGTGCAAAAATAGGGTGTCTAATGTTTAGCAAAAATGTAAATGTATGAAATGACTGTCTTGCATTTGGTGTTCATGAATGTATAATTCGCGATTTACAGAATTTGCACGTGACCAACCAAAATTCTTTGGTAGACAAAGAAACAAATTCCATACCCGCCATTGTCATCTTTTTATTCATATCTTGTTTTTGAAGTAATTGAAAACATCCATTTCTTGTTTATTTTTGGTCTGTTTTACAAAGTTTTCATTGATTAAGACATAAAAACTCCATGTATTAATTCATTATTATGATTTATTTGAGAAAAATGAAAATATGCGTATTGTATTGAAAATATTGAGTATTCAAGCAAAATGTATTGTATTGTATTGTATTGAAAAATTTATTTCAATATACAGCACTTGTTTGGTTGTCCTTTTATACCTGCCTTTCAAATGAGGATAAAGTATTGAATTTTCAATTTTTACCCTGCTTTTTTGTGAAAATATCCATGGGTTCATATACATATCTAACTGCCAGAATATTTTACATGTGTGAGGTCTCCTTTATGCAAAATTGAGCAGAAGTTCATCCTTTTTCCTAAATACCCAGGAATTACCTTAGATATGTCTATGATTTGTGGAAACCAAAGTAAATTTTATTTAAACACGAACATGAACTTTATAAAACCACCTCTCCCTAATCCATTGGTTTTCTTGATTTATAAATAATATAGGATTTTAGTGCCAACCTTTTTGTACCTGTAGGTCGTTCTATGTTCATTATGGTGACAAATTCCTGAAAATTCCTTTACAGTTTTCTATTTATATCTTTTTGATGCGCTGTTAGGAATGGATTTCTCATATTCTTCCAGGAAGTTTTGTTATCATTATCTTTATATTGTTAATTCATCCATGCTGCAGGGTATCATGTGTATACTGAGAAAAGTGTCATTTGAATACATACTCAGTAACTCCATGAACTTTATTAACTTGATGCCAGGTTGGTTTTCTTGATACATAATTTATATGTATATGGTTCTATTGCCAACCTTTTTGTACCTGTAGGTCCTTCTGTATTCATTATGATGACAAATTTCTTTACAGTTTTCTATTTATATCTTTTTGAATTATGCAGTTAGAAAAGATTTTCTCATATTCTCCGGGAATGATCTCAAACGGTTTGGTAGGAAATCAGTCCAGTTAACTTTCTAGGGGGAAGAGGAAGTGCATTTTAGAACATCAGTTCCATATCATAAAAAAGTAAAAAACAACATTCATTGATAGAAATTACTTTGATAGGATTATTAAGCATTTTTCATGTTCATGTGTTCAGAATATTGTTGGATCTGTCACAAATATTTTGAAAGAAAAATATAATGTGAATTTCCAGTTCAAATATTAATTTGAAATAGCAACATTATTTGAACGAGGTCTATTTTGCTCCTCACTCACCCATTATCTGAAATTTTGATCACCTGGTTGACATTGTTTCCTAGCTTTCTACAGGATCTTTTTTTTTAATTTTGACTGTTTTCACTTTAAAATCAGTCCCTGGACAAAATATTGATATCTAAAAAAAAAAAGAGCAACAATCAGACTTATTTTCCAGAATAGATTTTTCATATTCCAATGAGCAAAAAAAAAAATGGATCCAGGCAACTAGACTGAATGTCCTAGCTATAAATTTGTTATTGCTCCTATTATTATCATTATCTTTTTATTGTCAATGTGTGCTTGCTGTAAGGCATCTTTATGCTTCTAGATATATAGTTAGAAAAGTGTCTGGCTAAATTTAATCATCCAGCATCATTTTATGAATAAACAGATCAAACTTGTAGACAGCTCTTTTGCAGACCAATTTTTCATTTCAAAAATTGATATTGTAGGGTATATTGATTTAAGCAAATTTATTGTTTCAAAGAATGCACCTTGGGAGGTGTATTAAGTAAAAGTTTGTCAAAATGTCGTTCAGAAATCAGTTACCTCACTGATGTTGTGATAATATCACGATATGACACTGCTGTAATGTATCGCTAACAGGCTGCATGTAGTGCAGGAGCCTAGAAATTAAGGAGTCACATTTTTCATCTGTCTAGTATTTGACCTTCCCAACACTGTGTAGCTTCAATTGTTCATAGATTTGTCAATTTTCTGATTCAGTCGAGTCTTGACCAATTGTCTGCTATAGGTCCATCCGTTTGTTGATTTATATTCCATATTTTCAACTTCTCTTTAAGAATTTTTAGCTCACCTTACGAAGTGAGAGGGAGCTTATGCTATCAACTTGTTGTCGTTGGCGGCGTCCGCACTAGTATGTTAAGAAGTTTTATTTCACTATTATAAGTGCGAGGAAGGCCAAACTTGCACAGAATATGCGTCTTTATGAGTAGATCACAAATCTACATTCAAATGTAGGTCATGACCTACATTTTCCGCTTGAGTGCACATTTTAGGAAGATTTGGGTATCAATGTTAAGAAGTTTTTTTTCACTATTATAAGTGCGAGGAAGGCCAAACTTGCACAGAATATGCGTCTTTATGAGTAGATCACAAATCTACATTCAAATGTAGGTCATGACCTACATTTTCCGCTTGAGTGCACATGTTAGGAAGATTTGGGTATCAATGTTAAGAAGTTTTATTTCTCTATTATAAGTGCTAGGAAGGCCAAACTTGCACAGATGATGCGTCTTTGTGAGTAGATCACAAATCTATGTTCAAATGTAGGTCATGACCTATATTTTCCGCTTAAATGCACATGTTAGGAAGATTTTGTTAGCGATGTTAAGAAGTGTTATTTCTCTATTATTAGTGCTAGGAAAGCCAAACTTGCATAGATAATGCGTCTTTATGAGTAGATCACAAATCTACATTCAAATGTAGGTCATGACCTACATTTTCGGCTTGAGTGCACATGTTAGGAAGATTTAGGTATCAATGTTATTGTTAAGAAGTTTTATTTCTCTATTATAAGTGCTAGGAATGCCAAACTTGCACAGATGATGCGTCTTTATAAGTAGATCACAAATCTTTGTTCAAATGTAGGTCATGACCTACAGAGTACACCCATTCATGCAGAATTTGGTTCAAAAAATGAAATACTCTACTCCCCTTTTCTATTTTGTTTTTGTGTGGTAGCATTTTTTTTTAGTTTTCAGTAGGAAAGATTTTCAAATTCAAAACTGTGCAATCTTTTACTACTTTCTGTTTGCTGCCATTATAAAATGCTGCCATGAGATGAGCTTTGTAATCTTTGATTACACTATGTTTCCTTCTTCTTTTTGATGCACAATATGAAATTTCACTGAAAGTTTTCTTTTTTTACTGTATATTTCTGTAAACACTCTAAAATCAATTTTTTTTTCTTACTTAATTGATTTTTCCAGAGATATTTCTTAATTAATTTTCCTAGAGACAATATGGTGACCAGACCTATATTAGAGTGTCTTGTCTTTGCTATGCATACTTTATATCCCATTACAGCTTATCTCAGACAGCAATCCACATGTTTTGGGAATAAGAGATACAGAGAGCGTACAGGTATCGATTTTGTTATTATATCATACGTAGATGTTATGCATCTTTATGTCCGAACAGAAGAGGCAGTTGTTACATGCAAGCAGGAGTTACTGACGCGTCTAGGGCATCTGGTCTTGCCCCTCTATTAGTCTCTTTTGTTTGTCTTGTGTAGAGGAGTTGGACTTGCTTGAGTTAAAGCTATAGCAGCCTCATGTCTTATATATACAAGCTTAGACATGAATGTGAGTGTGTAAGCTATAGAAGTTAGGAGGACAGACTGTCCCGGCTGCTTGATTTCTGCGGTATGAAATATTCAGTAAAAGATCTATTCTTAGTATAATGAAATAGTAGTTTTTACTAAAATATAAAACTCCTATTACATTATATTAACTATTGATAACTAGAACAGTATTCGTTATAAGTAAATTTTACTGAATATATGATATTCTTGTAAAAACAAATTATTTTTTGTAAAGAACTTAATTTTTGGCTCCTCGAGTTCGTTTAATTGTATTTCACTACATATACATGTATCAGTAAAAGAATCCAATTTTTCAGGAATTTCAAAAGAGACTATCATCTGCAAGACGTATAGTAGTTGTCGGCAATGGCGGGATAGCCACAGAGCTAGTGTAAGATCAGATGTTTTTTCTACCCTGTAAATGAGTTGCAAAAGAAAGTCTTTCAAACCATATAATCTAAAAGCTCATTGGGTCAGTAGCTTGATATTCTCAAATTCCAGGGTCTATTTTTTTTAGCTCTACTGGTCAAAGACCAGTGAGTTAGGCTTATGTGACCACAATATGTCCAGCGTATGGCTGTTAACCTGTCAGTCTGTCTGTCCGTTAAACATTACTTGTGAACGCAAATCCTCTCATTCAATCTGTGAATGGTAAGAAATAAACTCCGTGTGCATGATAATTTGCCTGTAGTCTAGTTGTTCACCTAATATTTTGTGTGTGCTCCTGACCCCAAGGGTCTATGGAAATGGATGTGGTCATTTTCTCCTATATGTAACTTTGTTATATTGTGAACTTGTATTCTTAGAAAGTATAATTGATGGAGTGTTAATTCTTTTTGCAAAATAATGGAATTGTGGTCCAGTTGTGTGCCTGATATTTTGTGTGAGTCTCTGACCCCCAGGGTCTTGGGAAATGGGTGAGGTCATTTTCTCTTACATAACTCTATTTAATCTTGTGAACACTAATTATCAGAAAGTATTAATTGAATAGAGTAAATATTTATTGCTTAAAGATGGGTATATGGTGATATCTTATTTTAGCCCGTGTCTCCTTGGGTCTTGGAAAATGGGTGTGTCATTTAGTCAAGTTATAACCAATCAACTAGGAGAGATTCAGTCTTGTCAGAGATGTATAATCGTTTTATGTCATCTCAGATTATAAATAACTACTACCCTACTGTAGTTTACTTTCCAGTAATTCACAGAGTAGTATGAACAATTATAATTTGATAATTTGTGTTGGTTTATGTCACAAGGGGAAATCATAACATAGTCTGTGTGGATATACTGCAGACTACAAGTATAGTTGTGGTGTGGGCAGAGCTCTAAGGAATGTGAATTTGTTGGAAAATTGCTTAACTTTTCCGGTCTATTTAGGAATGTTTTTCAAGAAAATAAAAAAGTCGCAATATATTAGAATTGTATATTTGTAGATATGAAATAGAAGGTTGTGAAGTTATATGGGCAATTAAAGACAAGTCTATTGCGAGCACGTTTGTGGATGCAGGGGCTGCTGAATTCTTCCTTCCACATCTAAATAAGCCAAAATCAGAACTAGAGGAAGTTCCCTCAAAACGACTTAAATATACGGTTGGTGGTGGTAAGACCGATGAAATTTTGATTAGGAACTTTAAAATTTTACTCATTTTAAATTTTTTGAAAGACGCAATTTTGAAACTCGTGAAGGAAGTCAGTATACCAATTGGCATTATACTGAAACTAAATTTTCGCAAATTTAAGAGCAAATTCTAAATATTCCCATTTTATAAGACACCAAAAAAACATCCTGAATACAGTGTATTTTAATGTTATGGATATTTTGATGATAGATCCCATCAATGAAGATATAGATAAAAAGCCTGGACCACAGGGAGGAGCACTGGGCCCCGATTGGTCAGCAGAACTGAAGATGAGTGGTATAACAGAGGTCAGTATTGGTAGATCATGTAGATGTCAGTAAAAAGGAAAGGAAGGGGACAATTGTTTTATGGTCCAATGGGTCTTTTTGCAATTCAAAGTTTTTAAAACATTTTTTAAAGAATCCAGATAGATTTAGATGTTTGGTGTTATACAGTACATCCAGCTCTGTCTTTGGCTATCGTATTATATCCTATCAGACATTGCACATTGTACATCAGATATCATACATGTACATCAGACATCCTATAGTATCATACAGCGTATCAGACACTCTATCAGACATCATATCAGACATTGTATCAGACATCGTATCAGACATCATGAGACATCATGTAAGATGTCGTATCAGACAACCTATCAGGCATCCTATCGTATTGTATCAGACATCCTATCAGACAAGGTATCCTATCCTATCAGACATTCTACCACGCACCGTGAATCTTGAATTCTATCAGACATCCTAGCATACAGTTTGAATATAAGATTCAATAAGATCTCGGCCTCACCCTCTAGATTTTATTATTGTAGAACTAATCATTGTTCATTCAATCATTTGTTCAAAGCTTGGCTGATCTGTAAGGCCAAAAAAAATTAAGATTTCGTTTGACGGGCACCGCCGCATTGCCTTAAAACCCGCCGCATTTCCGATTTTTATCGCGTGTTTTACCATAATTTTAAAGTAGTCAATTGAACATCGTCGTGCTAATACAAATTGTTTGTTTACATATTCTTTTCTTCACTAAATATATAAATTGTAAAGCTGTAGCTCAATACTTATTTACATAAAATAGTATCACTTACCCGAGCTGCCGTATTCAATTGTTGTTTGTACGGTAATTGCGACCACGCGTATATTCCATATCACGGACAAGGTAACGTAACGTAAAATGATACTTGACTCTGTTGTGATAATCTGCAAGAGCATTATTCTTTATAAAATTATCTAATTTATTAGAAATTTGAAAACGTTTTTGTTTAGAACTCACAGTTTACGTCAGATTGATCAGCCGGGAACGCCGGTGACGGGATCGAGGGGAGGGGCAGAAATACTAAACGATCCTAATTTCGATTCGGATAAACTAGTCAACTAAACCCTAAGCACATCGCAGATACTTCAAAATTTCCGAGGGATAGAAATTCAAATTTGCAAACAACTTGCTCAAGTCCGACAGTGAAAAGGGATGACGAATCGATCAGGATACCCTTGTGTAATCATTGTTAAAATTCAAACTAAATTGTCAGACATGCTGTGATCGAGAAGGCAAACTTGCTCAATGGGACGACGGTCCCTTCCACTTGGACTTTAATGGGCCATTCTCAAAAACAATGGGCCATCTTTCCTCACGAAAGGGCCATTCCAAAAATGATCAATTTTCGAAAAGCTATGCATATGCATGCATTATGCATCAGACGTTAGCACATTTTTTTGTCGCGAGATTCCCAATTTGACCATTTCCAATGAATAATTTACAGTACATTTTTTGCATGGATCACAGAACAGCCAAGACCAAACTTTCAGCCACCTTTCCTGAATTTTTTGTGTCCACGGATGGGCAGCTTCATTTTAAGCTTTGTTGATATTAGGGAAGACATTATGTACAAATTCTATTACATCAATTTGTACCCATTGACTGACCACTTTTAAAAAATGACATGATAATTTTACGGACGAACGCATACACAAGTACCTTAACGTAGATAAGATACGTAAGTGGACGTTGGAGATTTAAATCTCAGGCGCAGATGTCGGAGAAAAATCAATATTGTATCAAAATAGCAAAGGACCTTTCAATTGTCAGTGAACAGAAGAATTTTGTGCCTTAGAGTTCTGACTGGCCATGTACAGAAAGCTGTGATCTCTGTATTACTGCTCCTGGTGTAGATCTACGTTACAACGTAGATACGAGAACAGAACTTTTAATAGATTTAAAAAACAAAAAAATGGACGCCGTAGAATAATGGCACCAGGGCGCAGCGAGTTGCCGATTTTATGGGCCATTTTCTATCAGAATGGGCCATCCCAATCCCTGGACATGTTTCTTTGTATTTTCCCTACTCTTTTGCCGACGACAAGGGTCAAATTTTCGGTCTAAAGCACTGAGCAACAATTACGAGTTTCACTCACTTAGTTGCAGCTGAAAGTAGTTCACAAAATGTTAACGTCATTTGAAGTTTTAACCTTACACAGGGCAACGGTTAGAGATTGGTGATCCTTTTTAGCATAAATAAGATGTACACCATACATGTATTTAGTCTACATCTTCATACTGGTCTGCCAGAGGACATCGTCTGTCATATGATACATATAATAAGTGTGACCGAATCACAGAATATCTAGCAAACTTCAGGTTTGGAAATGCAATAAGTATATTACAGGGTGACGTTGGGTTATCTTGTTATGGGTTATCTTGTTAATCAATGTACTAAACATTACCACTTCATACTACAGTTTTGTATACTTAAGTTTTTAATGTATTTTCAGCATCAAAACACTTGAATTAGAAATTTGGTTAAAGATAAATTACAAAAAATGTACATTCATCATATTTCACGTTTGCCAAAAAAAGAAAAAAAAAAAAAAAAAAAAAAAAAAAAAAAAAAAAAAAAAATAAAAAAAACCTGCCTCCCTCACTTTTTTTTCTAAAAAAGTGCCCGTCAAACTAAACATTAATTTTGTATGGCCTAAAGATCTCAAATTTAAGTTTATCATCAATGATGTCTGATAGATCTACAGGGTGTCTGATCAATACTTATCTTGTCAAAGAATTGTCTGATATGCAGTCTTTATGATAACTTTTTCAGGTCACTAGCCAGTAGGGCTAGTGGTCATCACAAATCTACTAGCCAATGATAATTTATACCAGCCTGTACTGAAAGATGCTCATGATTTTTCTCTTTGCACCAGCTGCACGTCCCAGCCATGGGCGACTCTCACACCTGTCTTAAGTTACTCAAAGTATTAAATTATCATTAAGAAGTATATTCTGATTGAGAAATTTATGACAGTCCATGATATTTTGCATTATTAAACATCATATCTATCCAGCATGGGCTGATCTAGGTTTTTCTCCTGGAAAAAAATGGGGGGAGGGGGTCAGCCTTTGATATTAGAATAAAATAATACAGAAAGAGAAGAAATTTCTGGCAAATTTCAGCCCCCCCCCCCCCCCCCCCAAAAAAAAAAACACCCCCTAGAAATCCAAGCTTGTCCAGGTTGTAGAAAATATGTGTTGTATGATTAGAAAAACTGTTAATTAGTAAATCTTTTTGATGAACAATTTTTTAAATGGCATGAAATCCAATTTTCAGTCAGTCTTTATTTACACAATTTTTTTAGGGTCGGTCGGGTTACAGGAAACAGTTTTTCTTTTGGCCTAAGTACAGTTTGCTCTATGAAACCGCAATCGATTTTTACTAGCCAGTCTAGCAACCTACAATCATGAATTTACTAGCCCGAGCCGGAATTTGCTAGCCTCAGGTGTCAGGCTAGTGAGTTTTCGGAAAGACTGGATATGATAGGATGTCTGATACAATGTCTAGTAGGATATGGTGTCTAATATGATGTTTAAAGGATGGGATGTCTGATACCATGTCTAATAGGATAGTGTGTCTGATATGATGTCTGAAAGGATGGAATGTCTGCTACAATGTCTGATAGAATAGGGTTTCTGTTACAATGTCTGATAGGATAGGGTGTCTTGTACAATGTCTGATAGGATGGGATGTCTGATACGAAGGGATGTCTGGTATGATGTCTAATAGGATGGGATGTCTGATATGATGTCTAATAGGATAGTGTGTCTGATAAGATTTCTAATAGGATGGGATGTCTGATACGATGTCTGATAGGATTGGATGTCTGATGCGATGTCTGATAGGATGGGATGTCTGATACAATGTCTGATAGGATGGGATGTCTGATACAATGTGGGATAGGATGGGGTGTCTGATATGATGTCTGATAGGATGGGATGTCTGATAGGATAGGATGTCTGATAAGATGTCTGATAGCATAGGATGTCTTATAGGATAGGGTGTCTGATACAATGTCTGAGAGGATAGGATGTCTGATGCGATATCTGGTAGGAAGGGATGTCTGATACGATATCTGATAGGATGGGATGTCTGATACGATATCTGATAGGATGGGATGTCTGATAGGATAGAGTGTCTGACACGATGTCTGATAGGCTAGAATGTCTGATGCGATATCTGATAGGATGGGATGACTGATTCAATGTCTAATAGGATAGGGTGTCTGATACGATGTCTGATAGGATGGGATGTCTGATGCGATGTCTGATAGGGTAGGATTTCTGATACGATATCTGAAAGGATGGGATGTCTGAAACAATAGGATAGGATTCCATGGTATCAGACATCGCGCTTCAGACATCGCGCATCAGACATAAGATATCATGCATTTTGCATCAGACTCGTATCAGATCCCATTTTATCATATCCTATAAGATATTAGTGACAAAGATTGTGATGGACGTGCTGTATCTATTTGAGTTACTTTATTAAATGGATGTCAGTTGTTGTATCGATAATCAGAGTTTACACAATTTGATATACAACAAACAACATTTTATATCCAATAAAATAGCAGAAATGAGCATACAATTCTAAATAAAGTTTAAGCGCAATGATGTAATGCTTCATTCATTATAGGTCAGTCACTGTGTACACGTAGAGAAGTGTGTAGAAGTGTCTCGGGTTTTATCTTGTTTGGAGTTTAAATCTTCAGGTCTTATGCAACATTTTTTACCAAATACAGCCTGCAATGATATTGGTGAGAAACAATAACTTGTAGCGCCTAACAGTCTGGAAAATTTACAGTAAAGTTTTAACATGCAAACATTTTAAGCTGTGTAAGGTAACAAGATTCCTGCTTGCCATTGACTAAATGAAGTTTGTTTCTAAAACTTTTTGATATCATCTAGTTTAAAAAAAATTAAAGATGAGTAAGGTGCCTGTCAGCACTTCTAATTTAAATTTATAGTCATGATTTGATTTCGTCTTATCTAATTTTTAGCAGAATGGCCTATTTATGTTGAATTGACCAATGATAAAACATTTGGTTGTGATTTTGTGGTCAGTGCTACTGGAGTGATACCTTTTACAGAACCTTTTATCAGTGAATCAAATGTGAGTATCACATACAATCTATTTTTAGAATGCTTTCTTAATAGTCATGAATTCAGATATTTAATAATGTCTTTTTCCTTCCATCCTTCATATTGGATTCTATAAGACACCATATTGCTTTTCAAGTGTCCTTATACTTTATTGATACAGCTAAACCTACTGATGAGGTCACCTCTATATTGAGGTCACCTGCTCATTGCGGTCAGTTTCATGCTCTCCCTATCATTTTTACTATATATTTAACCCCTTGATAACGGTCACTGTTTAACGTGGTCAACGGTCACTGTTTAACGTGGTCAACGGTCACCATGTTACGTGCATAAGTATTGATCACACCTTTTAAATTACGGTCACAAGTAGCTATCGTTGGTGGTTACGTAAGAACAATTAAAGCGTATTTTGCCTACTATGCGACATGTTTGTTTATAATTGATTGATATGTTTTCTTACCCATTACATTATAATTCAATATCAAAATGGCTTCGAAACGGAAGGAATTATGTTTGAGTGAAAAAATAAATGCTATAAAACTTGAGGAATCTGGACGAAGCTGCAGATCAGTTACAAATGAACTAAATGTTGGGAGAACACAGATTATGGGTATTGTTAAAAGAAAAAGGGAACTTTTTGAGGACTTTGAAAGTAATGCACCTTCCGATCGGAAACGTCAACGTCACATAACAGGCAACAAGGAAATAAATGATCTATGTTGGAAATGGTTCCAAGACGCTACAACTCGTAACATTAATGTTAGTGGTCCTCTATTACCGGAGAAGGCCCGTAAATTTGCCAGTGATCTGGGGAAAAATGAATTTAAGGCGTCAAACGGGTGGCTAGAGTCATTCATAAAAAGGAATAACATAGTTTTCCATACAAAGTCGAGAGAAAGCGCAGATGTTGATAACTCAGTAGTGATAGTGTCTCTGACGAAGATTGTGACGATGACGAGTTACCATTGGCTTTATTACGATTATCAAAGGACACTTTTTCTGTTGATTATCATGATTTGCTGACAATTGACTCTGAGATCCCTACGACCGACACAGAAACTGTAAACTGGGAGGCAAACGCGCGTGACATTCTGGCTGCTAATGACGAACTAAGTGACACTGAAGGGGGTTCACATACACAAAACTAAATGATTTCTCTCCGTCACAAAAGTGAGAAACTTGAAGTTTATATGACTGTGTACATAGATATGACATGACTGTGTGTTTTCTTGTTCGTTTGATTGAATAATAACTTTGATTTTTTATGTGTACTTCTTTTTTTTCATAAATTTAATCAGTGTAATGTAAACATTGAGTAAGAAATTTGAATCGATTTCTTAGTTTTCTATGAAACATGACCGTTTATGTATCATCACTTTCTCAAAAACAAAGGTCTGACCACGTTGCAACATATGGTACATGTACATGCATGTTTGAGAGTGCAAAATATTTCCTGTAAAAAACTGACCCTCTATAAAGAGGTCACCTGTCTATAGTGGTCACTTTCTGCTTCTCCCTTGACCGACCGTAATATACAGGTTTAGCTGTATTAATATTATTATTTCATGGAATAAATAACTTGTAACATAAATATGAATAAAGAGTTCAAAGTGAGAACAAAATAATGAAGTTACTTGCATTCATTTCCATTTGATTTCTGTAAACTAACAGTACTTTGTACCTTTCATCCTCACGGTGGGTAATCTCACAGCACAGAACATTTGTTTTTTCTATAATTTTGTGTGATATAGATTATTTATCACAAAAAAGGGGAATATCATGCAGTGTAAGGATGCCTTAGCTTTGAGTTTTATCCAAAATGAGGGAAATAATATCTTCTATAAAGCTGAAAGAACGATCGTTGTGATTCATTTAGATGAAAAATGAAAGTGAAAAAGCTAATCGTGTTTGTGCATTATAAAAAGCTTATGTTTACCTTATTTTTGATACAACTCATAGCTAAGGCATACTTACACTGTTTCACATTCTCCTTGTTGTTATAAACAATTTATATTGAACAAATACATGTACATGTATGTAGAAGAACTAATTGTTCTGCGTTGTGAGATCACCCACTGTGATCCTACCAGTAACAAGATTTTACTTTGTTATGTTTAGCATCAAGTTATTTATTTGAGGTTCTTTTTCAGAATTTCGTCATTGCCAATGATGGTGGTATTAAAGTCAATGATAAGATGCAGACGACAGTAAGTAACATTTATGCGGCTGGAGATGTTTGCAGTGGATCCTGGGAGCTGGCTCCTCATTGGATACAGGTCTGACTCTTTTTTCAATGTTGAACTGAAAAAGATTGATTGTTTCCTCAGCCATTTTATACGTTAAAAGCCTTATTAGCTTGGTTCACTTTGTGATTAACAAAACTACAATTTCATCTGCTTTCTCCTAAATTTTTCATCATAAGATAAATACTAAAATACCTTGGATTCATTTTATGTCACCACTTCATTTGTGGATCATTTCATTCAACCCTGCAACCATGGCCAACTTTGTCAGAGAATCAGATTTGTCAACTTTTGTTTTAAAAAAGAAATTGTTGTTAGATCTTAATTCAAACACCAAGTAAAAGTAGAGGTTTGTTTAACAAGAAGTTTATGTTATGGAACTCCACTGAGAGAATGTGATATTTTCTCAGAAGGTTTTGAAAATATATATATTAGTGAATTGAGAAATTCTGTGATTCCTCCTCCAGAATTGTTACTGGTTGTTTTTATGCCCCAGGAATCACAGATTCGAGGGCATATACATGTAGTTTTTGGCCTGTCCATCCGTCTGTCTGTCTGTTTGTTAGAAAAACTTTAACATAGGGTATCACTTTTGAATGGAAGGTGATAGGGCTTTGATATTTCACATGTGTACGGTATTCCTTGTGACAAGACCTTTCCATTGATACCAAAATTTTTGACCTCTTGACCTTGACCTTTGACCCACTTTTCAAAAACTTTAACATTGGGCATAACTTTTGAATGGTAAGTGATAGGGCTTTCATATTTCACATGTGTATTCCTTGTGAGAAGACCTTTCCATTGATACCAAAATTGTTGACCTCGTGATCTTGACCTTTGACCTTCTTTTCAAAAACTTTAACATTGGGCATAACTTTTGAAGGGTAAGTGATAGGGCTTTCATATTTTGCATGTGTATTCCTTGTGATATGACCCTTCATTGATACCAAAATTAATGACCTCTTAACCTTGACCTTGACCTTTGATCTACTTTTCAAAAACTTTAACATTGGGCATAACTTTTGAATGGTAAGTGATAGGGCTTTCATAATCCACATGTGTATTCCTGTATTCCTTGTGAGAAGACCTTTTTCATTGATGACAAAAGTTTTGACTTCGTCACCTTGACTTTGACCTTTCACGTACTCAACAGAAAATGGTATTTATACTAATAAAGATGCCACCAGGAACATTTGTGTTTCACAAACACAGGCTTTATTTTCTCCACTTTCAAAGTTGGACAAACAACGATAATACCAGAACATTTCTGTTTTCTGTGAAATCTATTTAGGGCCATGTAGTGCACTGGTAATCGTACCATCAACCTTAGGCTGTTGGTATGATGGTGATACAGTGAGTTGAATTGCATATCAGAATACCATTGAGGTGGCGCTGAGATGAAGTTTTTTTTTCTTGCAAATAGATTATTTCTTGAATTCTTACACTCCCCAGTGTATAAATGGTGTGGAAATAGGCACGAGACATGCTGTTAATTAATTACGCTACATCGCGCAAACAAACGTTTATCACTCATGAATCCAATTGTCTATTTAGCGGATAATGGCTTCATGCCTTAACAAACTTGAAACGATAACCCAGACTGGAGGTATTCCCTTGAATGCGGGAGTTTTGGCTACCTAGTGCGGGAGTTACATCAATGCTGGAGTTTTAGAAAATTTTGGCATAAATGCGGGAGTCTCCCCCATAATTTGGGAGGGTTGACATGAATGTCCCTATTGATTAACTAGCACAAAATAAACATAGAGTAGGAAAAGGAGCTGATAAGATAAAGGCTGTATTTAGCCCTGAATCTCGTCAAGTATTTCTTCTACACAATGATCTGTACGCAAGAAAAGCTTGATAATTACGAAAATGTAATGTATTCGGAGATTCCTGATACAACTTTTATTTTGGTAAGCTTATTTCTAGATACTTAAATTACAGTCTAAAGAGTAGGGAGGGCCATGTTGAAAAGAAGCTAATATCGATAAAAAAAACCGTTGAAAATTAAGAACAATCTAACTTATATGGATATCTAAAAGCTTTAAAACATACATATAGTCTAAACAAGATACTAGAAATTAAATTCAAAAGACTGGTCTCAATTTTTTCCATAAATTTTAAAATCTTGAAATCTTGAATCTGAAATATGGTTGTGTTTTGTATTCATTGACTACAAAGTAGGCATTTTACCACGAAATACACATTATGTAGAAATAAACTGCACACTCCTGTTTATTTCATTCAAAAATCTTGTGCATTTCATGTGAACATGTTTAGAATGAATAAATGAATGACTTTAAAAGAGAAAAAAATTTAAATTTTGCTTATATTACGGCCGAAAACACAGATTTGTAAATAGCCCCTCACCCTCCCCTTTTCAGTTTTTTGTCTCTGGGGCAATGTTCCCCCCTTAGCTACAAGACCCCACTTTGTCAAAAGATGTGTATTAGTGATGTACACCTTCTGTAAAAGTGGAGTTCTGTAGCTGAGGGGGGGGGGGGACAATGTTTTAAAAACTTTTTCCATTTTCCATTGCTTTCTATAGAAAAAAAGACATACCGGTATTTTGCCCCAAAAAGGAAAACTATGCATGAAAAATCTTTTGAAACTGCTGATTATGATGAAACCAAGAACTGGCATAAATTTTGTGAAATAATTTTTTTGAAGTTCCCATTTTGAAAATCCCACTTTTTCAGGGCATATTTTACGCCTTATCTTATCAGCTCCTTTGAATAGTTCTGTATCCCATAACAAAGTCCTTTTAGGCAGATTGTATGATTTTCCTTGTAAATTGGGAGAAAGTATAAATATTTTCTCATCCCAGGAAAAGTTTAGTGCATGCTCTCAAGTTGAAAATGTATAAGTCCACCAGACAATTTTACTGCTGTACAGATTTTATGACAAATCATTAGATATTTTCCCCTTGTCTTTATGAGTAAGATTCATTATATGTTTATTTTTACATGAACTTTAGAATTCAAAACAATAAAATAGACATTATATGTTTCACAAATATCACAAAGTAAGACAGACTTAGGCTTGCCGCTGCGAGGAATAACGTGACTCTCAATTTCCTCTATTTTTAAAACAATAAGCATAAATATATTATTACTTCAAACTTAGTTATGGTAGAATATTCTATCATTTGCTCACCTGAGATATGGTGATGTCTATTTGTAACTTTCCCCTTTTCCATCTGTTAACTTTAATAAAACATTTTAACCTCTCTTCAAAATGGATATCAATCAAAGTAAAGCTTCTATACCAAGATTTCAAAGTTTAGATTGCCCCCATTGATAAGATATGAAACAAGTAAAATTTGTAACATTATGTCATTCCTTGAAGATAGTGGAACACTATTTTAAACAAACCAAACAATTTTCTTTTAGAACAAATTCAATTTTTTATCATTTCAGTGGGCATTTTATCAATGAAATGAAGTCTGAAGTAAAATTTATGTAAGAAAAAAAAAACAATTGATATTTTAAAATATTTCGGTGAAGATTTACAATCTATTTTATTTCTTTCATAAATCAGGTTTCTTGAACATTTCAGATTGACATTTGATGATAAGATTTAATCATGTGAATTATCTCAGGATGCTGAAATTGTACTAAAGGACTTGTTAAATTATTTAATGTTTTCACTATTCTAGGAATTTTATATACAAGTCTAAGCTAATTTCAGTAGGTTATTGTGTAAAGCAAGATCGGCTATATCATTTTTCGCCAAGGAACTTCTGCAAAGTGCAATAGATATATCATAATGGGTAAAAACCATTTTTG
Organism: Pinctada fucata; assembly: GCA_028142955.1. Taxonomy (NCBI): domain Eukaryota; kingdom Metazoa; phylum Mollusca; class Bivalvia; order Pterioida; family Pteriidae; genus Pinctada; species Pinctada fucata. Next base: position 54,092,384 of record AP027104.1, on the reverse strand, counting down.
TGGGAGCTTTCGAAATATTTTATCATAGAAGACTCCAACAGAGACAGCAGTTTATGACATGTTCACACTGTAATTTAGGATCAGTTGTATAAGGTGTGGGCTATTTTATTACTTTTACGGGGTGGAAAAGTAATAATTTTAAAGTTAAGGGCTCTTATATATCTTATTAGAAAGGGTTTGGCTTTTTTTTTCTCCACAAGACTTATTTATTATCATTTAAGTAATTTTTTATGATAAACCAGATTTTCAAAGTTTTTAGCAGAAGATATAGCTAATATTGCTTTAATATGTCTTCTCAGAATTTAGGGTTGTCTGCAAAGAGTTAATTATCTTTCAGACATGTGTAGGTGAAGGGACATAAAATACTAGTATCAATATGCAATTACATGGAATGTGCAAATTTAAGTTCTACGTAAGATACGTAAGAATAAATTCAGGACAGTAACATGACTTAAAAATATTCAATCTTTTTCACTGAAAAGGTCTATGAGTGTGTTTAAGGCTGTTAGGTGAGAATCATTTGTAGCAGTAACTTGATATTTAAATAGCATTAACTTAATTTCCTACATTAAGCACTTATTCAGTTTTGATGTTTATTTCATGATGAAAGAGGTTGCCCCCAATCACCTTATGTGGATGTATTAATTTGAGTGGATGGAGCATACTTACTGTGAAATCAATATATTTCATGGGGACTCAATTTTCGTGGTTTTTAGCTCTACTGGTTAAAGACCAGTCGAGCTTATGCGATACCATGTTGTCTGTCTATCTGTCTGTCTGTTAACAATTTTTTATGATCACAATTCCTCTGAAACCATAAATGATAGAAACCTAATTGTTTTTGCATTTAGTTTGATCCATGGTCTAGTTGTGTACCTGATTTTTTGTTTGAGCCTCTGACCCCTAGGGTCTTCAATAATGGGTGTGGTCATTTTCTCCTATTTAATTCTATGTAATCTTGTGAACACATATTCTCAGAAAGTATAATTCATAGAGAGTTAATTCTTTTTGTAATATAATCCATCTCTGGTCTAGTTGTGCACCTGCTTTTTTATTTGAGCCTCTAAACCCCAGGGTCTTTCAAAATGGGTGTGGCCATTTTCTCCTTTTCAACTCCATGCAATCTTGTGAGCACTAGTTCTCAGAAAGTGTACCGGGTAATTGACAAAGAGTTAATTCTTCTTGCAATATAATCAGTGGCTAGTCTTGTTGTGAACCTGATCTTTTGTTTGAGCCTATGACCCCCAGGGTCTTCAAAAATGGGTGCAGTCATTTTCTCCGATACAAGTCTATGTAATCTTGTGAACACCAATTCTCAGAAAGTATAATTGATGGAGAGTTAATTCTTTTTGCATGATTTTAAAAGTGTCTCTGTGTAGATGTGCACCTGGTATCCGGTATTTTGTTTGACCCCAGGGTCTTGAAATGGGTGTCACTTCAAGTTGAGTGAATTTAACGAATCAGCCAGTAGAGCTTCAGTCTCATCAGAGTGGATAGCCTCATCCACGAATTTACATCCCCAACGAATAATTGTACATAAACCAAGAAATTGAAATAACATTTAATGACAAAACAAGCATGCATACTTTAGAGGTGAGAGACGTATAAACACCTTTCAATAACATTGGCACATACATTAATTGCTTTTAATTGCAATGTTTGTCAACACTGTTTTTACAATTGTTTGTCACAAGCCAACCTTGTGAAACCTTGCTTTTAAATAGGTCACATTTCATCTTAGCATGAGTGGCAATAAGCCTGTTGACATGGAGGGAGTTTAAGTTTTTTAAGGACTTTAAGGGATTATAAGATCAACGTTATCATAATTGTCGCCACATTCAGACTTTTCCAGCTCTTAAACTACCTGGGCTGAGTACCATTTGTGAAATTTACGAAATTACGTCCCCACGAAAATACTAAATCTAGAAAAATAAATGATTTCACAGTATGCTGAATTTGAGATAAGAAATCCATAGAAATTAGATATTTTGTTTTACATCCATGGGCGGGTACCTTTCACGAGTAGAACACACATAAACATGCATTTTCAGGTAAAAAAAAATAATATTTAGAGATCTTGAATGCCTTAAAATGCCTACAGAATTAATATCAGGAGATGAAATTGATTTTTGTGTAAACAGCACATAGGGATTGTCTGATTTTTTCTGCGCATGGGTGCCGCGTCTTCTGAGTATGTATACACGATGCCAATCTGTTTACTATGGTCTGCTTCAGCGTCGTAATTGGTATATAAAGTCTGATCACTCTCTGAGCCAATGAAATAGCGATATGAATTGAGTTGTCATGTTACACACATGCATGGCCTATAATGAAAAATTGTATGTATATATGTACTTAGATGAACAGATTGAGTTGTGAACCTATCCCTTTTGGCATACAGCATAAATAATACATATTCTGATATCAAGCTTCTCACACTCAGTACCTTCAGTGCTTTAATTCTAAAGTAAAATCTGGATTATCCACAAGAAGGATATTTTCTCTTATGTTTCAGTCTTCCTTTCATAATTCCTTCATATTGATGATGATTTGTGAGTTTGTGTGTATTTATGTCTGACGGGAGGGTACCTTTCAGAAAAAGTTCCAGACGTAGAACAAAATATTTTTATTACTATATACATGTATAATGGCCCAAGGAGGGGATCCTAAAGGTGAACAACAATTCTATATGTATGAATAATCTTATTATAAAAACAAAATTCATTAATAATAATATATATTGTTATTCATATTGCCATGAACGATTTGAAAATTTGTATATAATGTATATATTGTATTCTGTATTCCATTAAGTTGGATTATCTGAATAAATTGAACTTGAACTTGAACTTTGTAGATGGCGCCACTGAAATGACTTAATTAGGCACTGAGGACTCATATTCAAATAAAGTGTAATCTTCTAAGTTGCTAATAAAACATTATACTTCATCTTGAAAAGTTTTTAGTAATAAAAAATAAGACCCATTTAGTATTCAGAGAATGTTTTCAAAGATAATTAATATCTTATTGTCTTTGAATATAAATGTAAGGAGTGTTTTTTACACTGTAACACTGGTTCCAAAATCCCAAATCTTCAAGAGTTGCACCTATCGATACAGAATGTAAAATCCATGAACTAAAAAAATCAGACACTCATTCTATTTCTGTAGGATGTAAATTTAGAGCCGTATAGAATATGTTTATACATGTACTCAATTCAAAGAAAAATCTGAATTTACTCTAATCTCATATTTATCTTATTTTACAGATGAGACTATGGTCCCAAGCACGGCAAATGGGAGCCTTCGCTGCTCAATGTATGGTAGCGGACACAAAAGAACAACATATATCTCTGGATTTCTGCTTCGAGCTGTTTGCACATGTCACAAAATTCTTTAACTTTAAGGTACTTGAAGTGATTTATATCAGATATGAATCTTTATAAAAGAGATAATGGTGTCTGTCACCAATTGCAGTTCTAGTTCTTTTTTATACTCCCTGCAGACAAAATTTTTGGGGGTATACAGGAATCACCCTGTGGCTCTGTCCGTCCGTTTGTCTGTCCAGTTAAGAAATTTTGAAAGCAGATTTCTTTTATACTATTGATGGTTGGCCTTTCATATTTCATACTCAACTTCACCATAAGGAGTACCACATTTTGGTACCATGACTTGTGACTTTGACCTTCACCTTATAGAACATTTTAGGTTAAGAAGTTTTGAAAGTAAATTTCTTTTATACAATTAATTATAGGCCTTTCATATTTCATACAAACATTCACCATAAAGAGTACTACACTTTGGTACCATGACTTCTTGACCCTGTGACCTAGTGACCTTGTCCTTCACCCTTTACAACATTTTAGGTTAAGAAGTTTTGAAAGCAAATCTTTTTTATACTATAAATGATAGGCCTTTCATATTTGATACACACATTCACCACAAAGAGTACTACAGTTTGGTATCATGACTTTTGTCCTTGTGACCTTGACTTTGGGCTTATGTTGCAATTTAAGTTAAGAAGATTTGAAAGCAGATTTCTTTCTTACATTAATGGTAGGCCTTTCATATTTCATGCTCACATTTGCCATAAAGAGCACTACATTTTTGTATCATGACCTTGTGACCTTGACCTTAACTTTGGGCCTATGTAAGAAGTAATGAACTTCATAACCAGGATAATATTATTTTGGTTATGAAGTTCTGAAAGCAGAATACTAATAAGTACTAAATTTTCATACCAAAGCATTAAATCCTGAAGTAGAGTTTCTGATTGAACAATTGAAAGTTGCCTCATATATAATTGGTCCCGTTATAAAAAAAAAATGTCCAATCTTGGGTATGATTCGTCCACTTTAGGTCAGTACTAATGTTACAATTAGGTTAAGAATTTTTGAAAGTAGATTTCTTTCATACTATCAATTGTAGGCATTTCATATTTCATACACACATTCACCATAAGGAGTACTACATTTTGTAATCATGACTTTTGACCTTGTGACCTTGACCTTGACTTTGGGCCTTTATTGCATTATTCATTAAGAAGATTTGAAAGCAGATTTTTTTTCATACTGTAAATGATAGGCCTTTCACATTTCATAGACATATTTAACACCAAGAGTACTTCATTATAGTATGATGACTTTTGACCTTGTGACCTTGACCTTAACTTTGGGCCTATGTAAGAAGTAATGAACTTCATAACCAGAATAATATTATTTTGGTTATGAAGTTCTGGAAGCGGCATACTAAGTAATAATTTTCTTACCAAAGCATTCAACACGGAATGAGAGCTTCAATTTAATTTAATTTCATAAATGGTTCTGTTTTTTAAAAATGTCCTGTGGGGGTATAATTCATCCACTTTAGGGCAGTTCTAGTCAGTTTTCTAAATGAAAGAGAGTAAATATATGTGAACTATCAACAAACTTTTAATTTAGTCGGTACCATTCTTGTGTTTTAAAATTTCCGGCATGTGTCTATGATTTACAGGTCACAAATTGAGTTTTTGGACGACACATTTGTGGAAAATTGTCAAGAGATATGGATTTTGACTTATTTTCAATTTCATTTTCTCTTGATTCAGGTAATTCTTCTTGGTAAATTCAATGCTCAAGGACTTGGTGAAGATTATGAAATTCTGCTAAGAGTTACCAAAGGTAAGTGTACTTTCTTTGTGCAAAGAGGAATAACTCTTAACTTGTCTGAAACACACAAAAAAAATGCTATTTGGATGGTGGAAAAAAAGACAAAATCAGAAAATCCATATAGAATCAAGGAGGTTTCAGTTCACTAGGAGCATAAATGGGTTTAAATCCTATCATTTTAAATGAGACAAAGGAGTTGTTAAGATAAGACGTAAAATCAGCCCTGAAAAGTGGGATTTTGAAAATGGAAATTCCAAGAAAAATTCTTCGTAAAATTTATACCTATATGTCATCCTTTCAGAATCTGAAATAATTTTTTATCTGTTTTGTATAATTTTGCTAATATTTGGGTCAGAACTTGTATTTTTCCTATAGAAATCAATAAAAAAACGGAAAAGTTTTATTGAACATTGTTTCCCCCGGATATTCAGAATGCTACTTTTACTGGAGGTGTATATCCATGATACAAATTTTCTGGAGAAGTGGGGTTCTGTATCTCCGGGGGGAACACTAACTTAGAGATGAAAAACCAAAAAAAGAAGGGGCTGCTTTTTTGTAAAGATCAATCTTTTAGACCATAAGATATGACAAATTTGACTATTTTCCCTCTTAATCTAGCCAAAAATGTATTCTTAATATTATCGAATGAAATATTCAAGAACTGGGAACGAAATAAGCAAGAGCATCGTTTATTTCTTGGTTAGTGTGTATTTCGCGCTAAAAGGCTTACATTGTAGCCATTGAATACAAAATGAGACCATATTTTAAGTTCCGGGTATCATTATTCGCCGATTAAAGTAGATATAACGTTCGAAATCTATTTTTGATATACAATGTAGACATATTTGATGTCTTTTAGTAAATATTTATCCATTTCATGTAAAATATTATTAAAGTTACATGTTTTTTCGTTGATTTTATCAGTTTTCCTATTCAAGTACCCCTACTTCTTTCGACCTTAATTTTAGTATCTTAAGAGTACTTCACCAAAATGTCAAACATATGAAAAGTCTTCAAATACATCATTTTTCAATTATGATTATTTTTTTTCAACATGTGAATTATCATGCGGAAGAAATACGGCATGAGCTTCAGGGCTAAATACGGCCCTTATCTTAACAGCTCCTTGGGATGAATAATATAATCAATAAAGCCTGTGTTTGAGAAACACGAATGCCCCCGGTGGCATCTTTGTTAGTATGAACACTATTTTCTGTTAAGTACATGTATGTGAGGTCACTGGGTTAAAAGGTCAAAGGTCAAGGTCATGAGGTCAAAAATTTTGGTATCAATGGAAAGGTCTTGTCACAAGGAATACACATGTGAAATATGAAAGCCCTATCACTTCCCATTCAAAAGTTATGCCCAATGTTAAATTTTTTGAAAAGAAGGTCAAGGTCAAGGTCACAAGGTCAAAAATTTTGGTATCAATGGAAAGGTCTTGTCACAAGGAATACACATGTGAAATATGAAAGCCCTATCACTTCCCATTCAAAAGTTATGCCCAATGTTAAATTTTTTGAAAAGTAGGTCAAAGGTCAAGGTCACGAGGTCAAAAATTTTGGTATCAATGGAAAGGTCTTGTCACAAGGAATACACATGTGAAATATGAAAGCCCTATCACTTCCCATTCAAAAGTTATGCCCAATGATAAAGTTTTTGAAAAGTAGGTCAAAGGTCAAGGTCACGAGGTCAAAAATTTTGGTATCAATGGAAAGGTATTGTCACAAGGAATACACATGTGAAATATGAAAGCCCTATCACTTCCCATTCAAAAGTTATGCCCAATGTTAAAGTTTTTGAAAAGTAGGTCAAAGGTCAAGGTCAAGGTCACGAGGTCAAAAATTTTGGTATCAATGGAAAGGTCTTGTCACAAGGAATACACATGTGAAATATGAAAGCCCTATCACTTCCCATTCAAAAGTTATGCCTGATGTTAAAGTTTTTGAAAAGTAGGTCAAAGGTCAAGGTCAAGGTCATGAGGTCAAAAATTTTGGTATCAATGGAAAGGTCTTGTCACAAGGAATACACATGTGAAATATGAAAGCCCTATCACTTCCCATTCAAAAGTTATGCCCAATGTTAAAGTTCTTGAAAAGTAGGTCAAAGGTCAAGGTCACGAGGTCAAAAATTTTGGTATCAATGGAAAGGTCTTGTCACAAGGAATACACATGTGAAATATGAAAGCCCTTTCACTTACCATTCAAAAGTTATGTCCAATGTTAAAGTTTTTCGGACAAACAGACGGACAGGCCAAAAACTATATGCCCCCGAATCTTTGATTCCGGGGGCATAATGAGTATTTCACCTTTATTATACAGGTAATAAAGTCATTCATGATTACAATGTTTACTGTGAGACCTGGAGCCTGTTTTACAAAAATAATTGCAAAATTTTTTTAGGAATTTTTAGCTCTACTTGTCAAAGACCAGTCGAGCTTATGCGATACCATTTGTCCGTCCGTCTGTCTGTCTGTCTGTCTGTCTGTTAACAATTTTTTTGTGATCGCAACTCCTCTGAAACCATAAATGATAGAAAGATAATTCTTTTTGCATTTAGTTTGATCTATGGTCTGGTTGTGCACCTGATATTTTGTTTGAGCCTCTGACCCTCAGGGTCTTTGAAAATAGGTGTGGTCATTTTATCCTATATAAGCCTATGTAATCTAGTGAACACCAATTCTCCAAAAGTATAATTTATATAGAAATAATTCTTTTTGCAATATAATCAGTCTCTGGTCCAGTTGTGCACCTGATATTTTGCTTGAGCCTCTACCCCCAGGGTCTTTCAAAATGGGTGTGGTCATTTTCTCCTTTATAAGCCTATGTAATCTAGTGAACACCAATTCTCAGAAAGTATTATTGATAGAGAAATAATTCTTTTTGCAATATAATCAGTCTCTGGTCCAGTTGTACACCTGATATTTTGCTTGAGCCTCTGACCCCCAGGGTCTTTGAAAATGGGTGTGGTCATTTTCTGCTATATAAGCCTATGTAAAATAGTGAACACCAATTCTCCAAAAGTATAATTGATAGAGAAATAATTCTTTTTGAAATATAATCAGTCTCTGGTCCAGTTGTTCACCTGATATTTTGTTTGAGCCTCTAACCCCCATTGTCTTTGAAAATGGGTGTGGTCATTTTCTCCTATATAAGTCTATGTAATCTAGTGATCACCAATTCTCAGAAAGTGTAATTGATAGAGAAATTAATTCTTTTTGAAATATAATCAGTCTCTGGTCCAGTTGTGCACCTGATATTTTGTATGAGCCTCTGACCCCTAGGGTCTTTGAAAATGGATGGGGTCATTTTATCCTATATAAGCCTATGTAATCTAGGAAACACTAATTATCAGAAAGTATAATTGATAGAGAAAAAGTTCTTTTTGCAATATAACCAGTAGTTGTATAGTTGTGTACCTGATATTTTGCTTGATCCTCTGACCCCCAGGGTCTTTGAAAATGGGTATGGTCAATCTCCTATATAAGTAAGTCTATTCTCAGAAAGTATAATTGATAGAGAAATAATTCTTTTTGCAATATAATCAGTCTCTGGTCTTGTTGTGTACATGATATTTTGTTTGAAACCCTGACCCCAGGGTCTTAGAAAATGGGTGTGGTCATTTTCTCCTATATCTTGTGAACACCAATTCTCAGATAGAGCAATTTGTTAGAGAGATAATTTTTTATGCCCCCGGAATCAAAGATTCGGGGGCATATAGTTTTTGGCCTGTCCGTCTGTTTGTCTGTTTATCTGTTTGTCTGTCTGTCCGAAAAACTTTAACATTGAACATAACTTTTGAATGGGAAGTGATAGGGCTTTCATATTTCACATGTGTATTCCTTGTGACAAGACCTTTCCATTGATACCAAAATTTTTGACCTCGTGACCTTGACCTTGACCTCTGACCTACTTTTCAAAAACTTTAACATTGGGCATAACTTTTGAATGGGAAGTGATAGGGCTTTCATATTTCACATGTGTATTCCTTGTGACAAGACCTTTCCATTGATACCAAAATTTTTGACCTCGTGACCTTGACCTTGACCTTTTGTTCTACTTTTCAAAAGCTTTAACATTGGGCATAAATTTTGAATGGGAAGTGATAGGGCTTTCATATTTCACATGTGTATTCCTTGTGACAAGACCTTTCCATTGATACCAAAATTTTTGACCTCGTGACCTTGACCTTGACCTTTGACCTACTTTTCAAAAACTTTAACATTGGGCATAACTTTTGAATGGGAAGTGATAGGGCTTTCATATTTCACATGCGTATTCCTTGTGACAACACCTTTCCATTGATACCGAATTTTTTTACCTTTGACCTACTTTTCAAAAACTTTAACATTGGGCATAACTTTTGAATGGGAAGTGATAGGGCTTTCATATTTCACATGTGTATTCCTTGTGACAAGACCTTTCCATTGATACCAAAATTTTTGACCTCGTGACCTTGACCTTGACCTTTGACCTACTTTTCAAAAACTTTAACATTGTGCATAACTTTTGAATGGGAAGTGATAGGGCTTTCATATTTCACATGTGTATTCCTTGTGACAAGACCTTTCCATTGATACCAAACTTTTTGACCTCATGACCTTGACCTTTGACCTACTTTTCATAAACTTTAACATTTGGCATAACTTTTGAATGGTAAGTGATAGGGCTTTCATATTTCACATGTGTATTCCTTGTGACAAGACCTTTCCATTGATACCAAAATTTTTGACCTCATGACCTTGACCTTTGACCTTTTAACCCAGTGACCTCACATACATGTACTTAACAGAAAATAGTGTTCATACTAACAAAGATGCCACCGGGGGCATTCGTGTTTCACAAACACAGGCTTTATTTTGCATTATAATCAGTCTGGCGTATTTGTGTGCCAGATATTTTGTTTGAGCCTCTGAACTCCAGGATCTTGGAAATGAGTGTGGTTATTTTCTCCTATATAAGTCTATGTAACCTTGTGAACACCAGTTCTCAGAAAGTATTGATACTGTAGAGAGGTATTTCTTTTTGCATTACCATGATTATGTGATCTAGTTGTGTACCTGAGATTCTATTTAAGACTCTGATCTGTCTTTGAAAATGGATGTGGTCATTTTCACCAAATATAAGTCTAGGTTTCAGAAAGTATAATTCATGGAAAGTAAAATCTTTTTGCATTATTATGTGTCTGTGGTGTAGATGTGCATCTGGTATTTTGTGTGAGCCCCTGATACCCATGCAGGGTTGGAAAATTGATGTCAAAATGGATGTAAAAAAATAAGATGTCAAACAGCCAGTAGAGCTTCAGTCTCATCAGAGACTTCTGGTTGTAACTTACTTCATCAAATAAAAGCTTAAAATCTTTTTCACTGTAGGTTTTGTTTTCCTTTCTAATAGCATTTTACATACTAAACACAAATTCAGAAACAAAACATTGCGATTTTTAGTAAAGTAAATTTTTCGTAAGTATTTTTGTAAAACAGGCCCCTGGATCTTTTTGTTTTACACACTTTTAAGCAACCATACACAGAGTAGGACCTCAATCTAAATCATCATTTAGATATTTAGGGTCATAACAATTGTACTAATTGAGGGAATATATGATCAATTACTCTTGTACAATGAATTCTTTATACTTCTGTATTAAGGAGTTTCCAGAAATGTAAAGTAACACTGTTACAGGCTATCTTTGAGTGTAGATGCTATTTCATTCATATATTTTTATGTTTCTCCGTGATTATCAACCACTGTTTGTACCAAGCATTGTAATTTTGTCGAAGCAAAATGACTTTCCTGGGCGGAAATGACTGAGACGAGTCAACTAAAATTTTGGTTAGATAGAATATGAATTGCATATAAAGAAACAAGTTAATTCATTACCTACAATTTTGTAAAGCTTATATTGCCTTGACAGATTTAAACTCTTCTAATAAGCTCCGCCCAGTCAAGTCAGTTTGCTACGACAGTTTAATAGTAAATCTTTTAAAATGTCCTCTATGTATATTTCAGGTGTAGAGTACGTAAAGGTGATATTACAGGAGGGAAGGATGCAGGGTGCTGTACTTATAGGAGAGACTGACCTAGAGGAAACTTTCGAGAACCTTATACTTAATCAGATAGATTTATCTCCCTTTAAGGAGGAACTTTTAAATCCTAATATAGATATTGATGATTTCTTTGATTAGGAGAGTATTCTTGATAGATTTGTACACTATAGGGAAATTACACATAAATGGCTATAACTTCCTTGATTAACATTATACTACCGTCAAACTTGAAAGGAGGGTCAAGCAAAATGAGACTTAACTCCCAGTAAAGATCGATATCACCTTCAAGGTCAAGGTAACAAATTAGGGTCAAGATGTAACAGGCAACATACCTGTTCTTGAAACAGTCTATATCTCTTTCCTCTGATTATACTGCATGTAATTCAGTAACTTTAACATTTACATTTTGCCTTACAAGTACCGTACTATATATCATGGTCAAGCATGGCAAGATTCAATGTCCAAAGAGAGACGAGGTCAAGGTGATACATTTATGGTCAATCAAAGAGAGATTATATATAGTGTTTTTGAATAGAATCACTCCTATAATGTAATACATGTATGAACAAAAGGAAGACGCCTTGATTATGGCTTGTCTCATTTTTCAAGTCAAATAGGATCCTCTGACTGACATGTTTTCTGTTTTGTGTCCCTGCTCATGTAGTATATATTATCACTTCTTTGTCTTGTCCTTCCCCAAAATGTTTTATTGCAAGTTCTCATTAATTTTTCGATGGATTTTAATGAAAATTGGAACAAAGAATATCAGGATAAGTGGATGTGCACGAAAGGCAGGGAATGCTGTTAAAGATTTATGAAGGAGTCTTGGTTTTGGAATTGATTTTTAAGTGAACTTTATAAGATTTATTTGAATGATTTTCAATATAGTATGTATGTATTTACACTTTTCTGCAATGTAAGGGCATTTGTTGTGTAAATTCATGTCTAATTTTGTGCCAAATTTTGAATTATTAGCTCGCCGGGACGAATGTCCGGAGAGCTATTGTCATACCCCCGGTGTCGGCGTTGGCGTTGGCGTTGGTGTTGGCGTTGGTGTTGGCGTTGGCGTCTGCGTGCGCGTGCACAAAAACTTTAACCTTGCTTATAACTTTTAAACCAATACAGATTGGGCTTTCATATTTCACATGTGCATTCCTTGTGACAAGACCTTTCCATGGATACCAAAATTTTTGACCTTGTGACTTTGACCTTGGAGATTGACCTACTTTTGAAAAACTTTAACCTTGGCCATATTTTTGGAATGGTAAGTGATAGGGCTTTGATATTTCACATGTGTATTCCTTGTGACAAGACCTTTCCATGGATACCAAAATTTTTGACCTTGTGACTTTGACCTTGGAGATTGACCTACTTTTGAAAAACTTTAACCTTGGCCATATTTTTGGAATGGTAAGTGATAGGGCTTTGATATTTCACATGTGTATTCCTTGTGACAAGACCTTTCCATGGATACCAAAATTTTTGACCTTGTGACCTTGACCTTGGAGATTGACCTACTTTTGAAAAACTTTAACCTTGGCCATATTTTTGGAATGGTAAGTGATAGGGCTTTGATATTTCACATGTGTATTCCTTGTGACAAGACCTTTCCATGGATACCAAAATTTTTGACCTTGTGACCTTGACCTTTGAGATTGACCTACTTTTGAAAAACTTTAACCTTGGCCATATTTTTGGAATGGTAAGTGATAGGGCTTTGATATTTCATATGTGTATTCCTTGTGACAAGACCTTTCCATGGATACCAAAATTTTTGACCTTGTGACCTCGACCTTGGAGATTGACCTACTTTTGAAAAACTTTAACCTTGGCCATATTTTTTGAATGGTAAGTGATAGGGCTTTGATATTTCACATGTGTATTCCTTGTGACAAGACGTTTCCATGGATACCAAAATTTTTTACCTTGTGACCTTGACCTTGGAGATGATTGACCTACTTTTGAAAAACTTTAATCTTGGCCATATTTTTGGAATGGTAAGTGATAGGGCTTTGATATTTCACATGTGTATTCCTTGTGACAAGACCTTTCCATGGATACCAAAATTTTTGACCTTGTGACCTTGACCTTGGAGATGATTGACCTACTTTTGAAAAACTTTAACCTTGGCCATATTTTTTGAATGGTAAGTGATAGGGCTTTGATATTTCACATGTGCATTCCTTGTGATAAGACCTTTTTTATTGTTGTTGTTGCAATTTACATATGGTTGCCACCGGCGAGCTATGTTGTCATTCTGACAAGTCTGGTTACACACTTTGTAATGTTGTTTTATGACCAATTGTAAGGTTTAATAATAGTAGAGTTATCTCTCTTTATAAGCCATGTACATAAGATTTCATTCCCTCTAATATTAATCGAATAAATGATATATGAAATAGATATTTTCTTCATGAATCTCTCAGCTCATAAATCTTACTGATGTTTTATTGAAACAATATTGCAATTGTAAAAAAGAGTATATTTACAACACATCTGCAGTTTGCAAGTTGTTATTTTTCCCTGTACTGAATTTAATATATGTGCTTTTACATTTGTACCTGATATAAATTTCATAGATACATAATTCTATATCTGTATTTTGTGGAGGGATGAACTTTATTGGTTTTGAAGGTCAGACATCAAGGGTTAAGGTTAATGTTGCAACATGTACGCTTGTAGAATCACCCAAGTACATATAAACATCCTTGTTTGAGGAGTCCTGTTGAATTTCCAAGATGGCTGCTTCAATGAAAAAAATGTCAAAACAAATTTGAATTACTAGAATGTTCTTTCAAAAGAAGGGCTGTTGGAATGGACTATACACTTATTTATTTATTTCATTGTTGAATATTAATTTATTAAATGATAAAATTTTGACTGCTTTATATGCTTGAACTTATTCTTTGCCATATGCAATAATTTTTGCAAATGGATGTTCAAAACAGTGTAAATTAATAACAACATAATAATAAATTCTGCTTTATCACTGTGTAGCATCACATGACTTTAGTTGGTGAAACCACGAATGAATAAAAAGCTCAATTGGAAGAAAGAAAACGGGAACTGCAATAATTGCTTTGATTAATTTTTATCTTTTCATAGCCTATCCCTTACGAAAAAAATCTATACAAAACTATATGTCTCCTATATGTAAACTATATTTCTCCTATAGGTTTCCAGCTTTTGTGTCTAGGTTGGTTATAGGTATAGGTAACATATAGGTAAAATTGAATTTAACCTATAGGTGATATATATGTTAAAAATAGGGGAAATGCATACAGCATACCATGTCTGCTGGAGCTATAGGGAGGTTATAGTGCAACTATATGAATACTGAACTTAGTCTAATTTAGCTTCTCTTTAGACTTAGAAAATTGTACTGCTCTGCATCTTTGAGGGAAAATTTCTAAGTCCAGAACCATGACAATTTCTTTAAAAATTGTGTTTAAACTTATCTGACATGAAATACAAGGCAATATGGGTATCAAAATGTGTATTTTTCCGAGATCTGTTAGAAAAGAAAAGCAATCTGGAATTTAACAGTATTTCACATTTTACTGTTTTCACATTGTACCTTAATTATCAGTTAATCTGTTTGTTATTGGTTTTAGTTTGGGGGTGGGGTGGGGTGGCGGTTGTTTACAGCCATGGAAGTGGGTCCAGCCTAATAAAAAGAATATGACAAATCAGAAAAGCAAAGAATGTTTATTAATCCAAGTCCCTCCCCCCTTTTCCTGCTCTGAATATATGAAAAGAAAAAGGCTCATAGACCATGAAATACAAAAAAATGAAAAAGTCCAACCTTGCCAGGATTCGAACCCTGGACCCCTAAATCAGAAGTCCGACGCTCACCCAACTGAGCCACGGACACGGTATATCTTATGAAGCATCTTAGTTTGAAATGTTTGTGTACGACACGTCCATGATTAGAAGTCAGCCAATCAAAACGACGGATTTTAAAAGGTCCGGGCGGAAAAGTAGAAGTTTGGATCGTAATTTCGTCTGCATTTATGTGATACACTAAAGACAAGTGAATAAATCAAAGTAAACGACCATGAAGCCAAGTGAAAATTCCCACGGTCAACTGAGCACGTCGGTATACTAAGCACCTCAGTCGATGGGATATTTACATCAAATCTTTGTTTACTTTATGTGAAAAGATGCAGTAGAACTAGGAAAGCTGAGGAATTTTGATGTTAGACCGACAAGAAGGTAAGCTATAATTTCCTTGTGTATTAGAAATAATTGATTTGGTAGTTGTAAATTAACAGCTGAACAGAGGTAATCGGAGCTAAATCTTAACGAAAGGGCGGAGAAAATACACTTTTATGTCTTATCTCTACTGCATCATGGGACTGAAAAATTCTACAGTGGAAACATCCAATGTCATGACTTTAAATCCGGGGAAGGGCCAGGAAGTGAGAGGAATGGAGGGATCATGGAAGAGGACAGAATGGGGAAGGAATGGGGGTTGGAGGGAGAAGGGAATAGTGCAGTGGGCAAATGTGCACCTACATGTATATGAAGAGTGTCACTGTGTGTCACTGTTTCATGCATTTGCAGTGTGCGTAGATGTATAAAAGAACACAGCATGAATGGTATATTTCACTGGTTTTAAACATCATTTTTAAAACTTTGATGGTTCCGATAATTACCGGTACAGAATCAATAGCTAGCCTCCGATAGTGTCCAGATAATCAATAGTAAAATTTGTCCAATTGTTCATCACTATTTCTCCTGAATCTAGTATTCTAAATTTTGCTCGTTTTTTGACTTTCAGACTACGGGGTACTGTACAATTGTACCGGTAGAGGGAGAACCAACGTGGCAGAATAGTCATGCAGCTAGATGACAGTGGCCACTGACTGTTAGAAGTAGAAGAAGAGGTAGAACCAGGCCAAATTAAGGACAGAAAAATGTGTAGATACTGTACCAAAACGCTTTGACAATCTTCTTTACATATTGTGAAACATCATAATCATTCTCTGTGTAATTCTCGTGGATATTATAAGATCATCCAGTGTAATACAGAACCGTACAGAAATTCGTACTTCCCAAAGACCATTACTGATTGGAACCTACTTGAAGACACAATCATGCTTGTGAAAAGTTCAGGGGCTTTTCGATCGGCCATCCAGCAGCGAAACTAACATCACTTGTGCTCTTTCCTCCATCGCATATGCTGTAAAACGCCAGGCGACATAACTATCCAGATCCAGACCAGAAAAACTATGACTATGTTACATTTTAAAATTGATTTGAACTTCAACTGCTTTGTTGTTTTAATGTGAGATAAAAAGTAAATTCAATTTTATGTCTTGGTAGTTATTTTTACCATCAATAATTGGGAATATTTGTTATATGTTGATATGTCTGTACAGCATGTAATGTTCAATACTTGGTAAAGAACCAATCAGAATGCTTAAAATTCCCATATATTTGCCCTATATGGGAAGTATAGGCGAGCTTCTGAATGGGACCTATGTATCTACCTATCTATGTATAGGTAGAGTATAGGGGGAATACAGGTACCTCTGAAAGTGACCTACATGCATGTATAGTTCAAGTATAGGAGGAGTATAAAGGACATAACGGTGAAAGACATATAGACGAACTATAGGTGATATAGGTAGAAGCTGCCAGCAAGTATAGGTTGAAGCTCATTTGCATCTAATTTGCATTTAAAATCCCTATATGTCACATATATGTAAAGACTATAGGAGAACTATATGTAACCAATAGCAGATCCCTATATGTCACATATAAAATTTTTTCGTAAGGGATATCCTTGTCTAAAATGGTACTTTTACTATCATGGAATCGTTAGTAAGTAAAACGCCATTGTTTTTACACTCATTGTGACAAAAGCTGTAGATATGTACGTGGAATTCACCAAAACATTGTGTTTAACATATTTCGACCACGACGTTCCTTTTATAAGGATGTTTGTAAAAACCACAATGGTTTCTTGATTGACAAACAAAGAATCATCAAAATATCATCTTTTACTTGGACATCGGCTATGAAAAGATAAAATTGAACCAACGCAATCATCACAGTACCTGTTTTCTTTCCTTCAAACGAGCGGTATGTCTCCATTTTGTGTTCGTGGATTCACCAACTTAAGTCACGTGATGCTACACAGTGTTTATGTGCAATGAATATTAATTTTGTGGGTCTTTTTGACAATACATTAACTATACATGTACTTAGATTCCCACAAAATGAAAGTGAAAAAATTATTCAGAATTTATTAATTTCGATTAATCTCTCAAGATTTCATACACGATGGTGACCAAATTGAAGCCTGGTCTTGGAACACAAGGATGACTTGTATAGAAATCACTTTAGAGTATGTCTGTCTGTCTATCCATCTGTAGTTGTCACACTTGCAAATAAATGGATATAGCTTCCTTCATATCTATTGTACTACCATCAACCTCGCGGGATTGGTCAAGCATAATTAGACTCGACTTCCAATAAGGGTCAATGCCACTTTGAAGGTCAAGGTCACATACTGATTTAGGGTTAAAAATGCGACAGGCGACATATAGTATAGTACAGTTTATTGGTCAACATGATAATTAACATACATATAAAATACATGCATGTTGACAGTTTAACGTTTCCAACCCTTTTGGTCCGAGGATAATATTTTTCATAGTCCGGTAGACCAAAACAACTTTCAAGCTTTCAAAGCTAGCGTACTAAGATGGAATCAAGCAAACGAACATCTGTCCTTGTATAGAGTACATTTATTTCGTACAATGACGACAATTGACTGGAGCTTAAATTCGAGAGCATTTCGAGTTGCAGACGACGACATTAAATGCTGCCAAACAAAAACTTTACATTCCTAACTCGGAGATCAGCGTGAATTAGCCCATAGACCTACCCTGATTTATTTCTCTGAATTTCACTTTTTGAACATTTAAATTTGAACGAAAACACCAAAAAGACATTTGCAATATGTTATGGTGTAATCCTCATAGACATTACACTCTCATTAATGCAGGACGAGTTACATAATGTTTAGTTTTCTACACGGGCACGAATCATTCAACCCACTCCAGAAGGGTAATATCAATAAATAACATCCATGTCGGAATAATTATGTTGTCATAAGATAACCCTAACATGGTCGTCTGCGTTTGTCATCACTGAACAGATCCTTAAGAAAATCGCTTAATGCTTTTGAAACTTGAATCCGAGATCGTTGTGGACTTTCGAATTTTATTGGACTCGAGTTCTACAATAAACATATCAGCGACAAATCGTTAAGGATATCAAGATTTATTTTGGTTTGCAAAACGTGATATTTCATATGAGAAAACATGCCGTAAGTTTTTGATAAGAGAGTTTGGGATTTAAAATTTTTTTTTCAATTCGTCCATAGACAAGTGGCCTTTTGTTATTTTCAACCTCAATTAAAATGAATATAATTTTATTTATATTTAAGTACAGCCAAAGTGTAAGTTTTATATGATACAATGTTCAGATGTATCGTATATACATGTTTCTAAAATAACATATGCATTGTAGTTATATGATCTGTAATAATTATATTCATGTAAGCATACCAGTATTGGATGATTTCTACTTTATGTCACACTGAGCTGAGCTGGTTTTAATCCTAAAAAAAAGATCGCACATATAATAATTCTTACACCAGAAACAGTTGATAATCAAGCAAACTTGTGATACTTTATTAATCTCTTAGCCTTGGCATTCGTGCACTATAACAGTTGAAGGGAAAGAAGGCCGCGTCATTTCAGGTTAGAAGTCAAATAACAGCAAAGAGGGGGTCTCCAACAAGACGGTTTCAGCAACTACAACAAAACACCCCTATATATGTGAAAACAGAGTATAGACAAGCACAACAAATGACATGAAAGGGACAAAAGCACCAATTACGACATCAAACACTAAATAAAACAAAAAGACTTCACTTAACCAATGAAATCAATAGGCAATCGGTGCCAAATTAGGACGGCTATCTGCCAGTTTTTTAGCTAATGGAGTAGTTAACTGGATTGCGTGCGCAGAATCATCCCATTTGCCCGGTTACCCAATGGTCTCGAAGAACGCACAGTTGTGTGTAATAGCCTCCTCGCCGTAAGATGACCACACAAACAAGACAGAAAAAACGCAGGGGCCAAGCAAAACAGATGAATATGTAAATGGATATAAAAAATAGACGGCGTACGAAAAACAGTCCGTGCTCTGCCGGCTGGAGCGAGCTCATATTTATGTGTTCACCAAGTTAAAACTTCACTACAGGATAAATTGTAGAAATCCTTTTGTCAAAGTTCAAGGACGATGCGTTTGTTTATTAATATAGTGATATATTCCCTGTCTCATCTATATTTTATGAAGCAATATAAAATCTTCGTTCTTGGACAAGCTGGCATTTGTCCCCTCATACTTTTTTCATTGAAGATTTATTTTGAAGATATCCCGCATGTAGAACATACAATTCATGCATGCTCCATTTCTACCTTGTTTGGAATTGCAAGTTCTTGGTCACGTTGAAATGCTTTTAATCGGATGAGCTAACCAATTTATTTTTCGCCAGATTATAAACATTCTTTTCTGAAAGGGAAGGGGGGGGGGGTCTCGACAGCGGACATACAGAAAATAGAATTCCAGACTGAGTATACTGTCAGTTTAAAGCCTGTAAATTGAAGATAGCCGAGATTTACTGCACTCGAAGCTAGAAGTTTTTCCATGGGAGGGGAGAGATTAAAATGAATATATATTTATAAATCGCGGTAATTTTACGGTATTCAAATGGCGAGACGCATATCGAATCGACTCCTGAATCCGGCGAGAATTTAATTATGATCGCAGCTTGATCATGCATATGCGTTATGACGGAAGTTTGGCATTTATTCTGTGGTTTTAGGGAGATTGAATAATATTTTCGCTTGATTTGAAGTAGTTATAAGATGCATTGCACCTATTGAATAAATTTGAAAATTATTTGGGTGCAGCTGTATTTAATACCGTTTAACCTACCGAAGCAGTAATGCAGAAATCATACAAGACTGCCTTCCGTTTAATTAAACGCTGTGGGGATACGTTATGTCTATCTAAAATCCATATTAATGAACATGGAAAAGTAAAGGAATTTTTTTCTAGAGAAATTCATTTCAATCATCATATATCAGCGTGTGTAATTTCAAACAGACATTAAGTATCATTATTTCTTCTGTCATAAAATTGATTTGTGAGATGATGGCAAAGTGATAATGGCGGCGAGATGACGTCACATTGTTTCTTTTTTAAAAATTTTCTTCAACTTTTTTTTTTCCTTTTTGACAAAAGATCAAGACATAGCATTGAGTCAACGTCAAGAGAACGTTTAGCTCACCCGAGAAAAGCTCAAGTAAACCAATGTCATTATGCCATCGCATTGGCTAGCATGGCTGATACAGTTTCAACTTCTCTGAAACTGCGGTACAATACGATCTGAAAGGTTAATGCGTTTTCGACTTCTCCATCAGAGCTATTTCACATGATTTTCTTGCTTCTTCCGGCTGCGCCATTTCACGAAACCTGATTGGAAGCAATAAATCAAGGTCCTCTTCTATGGTTATGTATCAACAAACATGATCACAGAAGGGTTCTGATTGGCTGACACTTTTCAGAAACTGCTCTGAAAAGATTAACAGAACCTTTAAGAAGACAAGTACCTATAGTTTATCCACTATTATACCTTTTCCGCAACTGTAAGACAGAATTGCATGGAACATTACATGAAGCTAAGTACTGAACATGCTGAAGGTCAATTTCCAAGGTTGTTTTTTCCGTAAAATTCACGAAAAAAAGTCTGCAAAGATTTTCAAGAAACCCTACAATATTACAGGAAGCAAGCACTAAAGGTCATGTACCAAGTTTGTGGTTTGTTTTGTTTTGTTTGTTCTGACTTTTATGCTAACAAAGCCAAAGGTTGTCAATTTGCGCAGAAATGTAATCATTTATTTTCCTCAATAGAATTAGTCTTCTGACCGCTACGAATTTAACAAATCCCAAAGATTCGATAATAAATCTCAAGAAATAATTCAGCGATTTTAAATGACAATTACGATACCACCCCCCCCCCCCCCCCCCCTACAAAAAAGAAACACCACATTTTTGAAAGAAATGTCAGATAAACATTTATAATATCTGAAAGAGCTTTCAATTATTGAATCCATATGGGATAGATACTTTTAATTAGTATACGAAAATATGCCACTTTGAAAGAGAATTAAAATTTCTTCAGATTTTCTGTGAAATTTTGCCAAAGTCTATATCTATATATATATAGTTTTACCCTAAAAACGACAAAAGAAGATAAATTATAAAAAAAAACCCCCTATATTCCATCCGAAAGACCATGGCATTACAATTAAAATTCTTTAAAATATCCCTTGACATTCAAAATAACATACTAATATCTATACTAAAAGCATTGATATTTTCTTAATTTACTGTAGTGACCTATTTTGTGCATGTTCACTTGAGTCATACTTTTATTTGACATGCAAAATAAAATAAATAATTTCTTTTTTAAAAGATATAATTATTTACTTTAAATACTCAGAATTTACGAATACCGTTGTGAAAGAGTAAACAGGTCTAGCTGTCACTTTTGCAATATTTTCATTCACCTGAAAATAGCGCAAAAATGGTACAAAGTTGACCCGGGTTGAGAGGACCAAACAGGCGGAGGGAGGGGGGGGGGGGGGTAACACATTGATGTCATCCCTGATTAATAATACATAAACGTGTGCTCGATTTGGACTACTTGGACGCGCCATCACCATCTTCGTTTATTCAAGGACTTATAAACTGTTATAAGTCCTTGGTTTATTATATATATATATGTTGATTGAAGTTTGAATTATTGGGAGTTTATATATAAATAAAGATGATAATGGAATAACTAAATGAAGTGTTTTTCTTTACTATCTTTTGTCAAAACAAAATCAAAACGCCTGTCAAATATTTTTAAAATCGAAGCGGGAAAGGATCAAAAGAAAAATGCGTACACCTTTTCTTCCTGTCAGTCTAGTCTAAAAATAGCTTGGTTGCATCGATGTTACGGTAGACATGCGCTGTGTGGACTATTTACACACTATCACTTCTATCTTCATTCATTCAGTGAAAGCAATGGAAAGCGGGTGGAAGTATGGAGTACACGATTATATTATCGAGTGCCCTGGCATTGGTTTTGTATCTTAACACATTAGATGCAGATTTTGCATACGATGACAGGTGAGTTAATTATGTATTTGTGTTTGAGGTGAAAACTCGGTTTTTAAATGATATTTTTTTTAGATATTGTTTACCTGCGAGGCATACTGGAGGTTAAATATACTGGTGTATATTTACATGACCTTTTTGAATACCGGTTTAGATGTTCAAACAGTGATAGATACGATTACTCGGGAGTAAAAGATACGGTAATGCATGTATAATGTATATATAAAATGATAAATATACATACGTACAGTGTATACATTTATGATGTATAAAATCAAAAGCTATAAACTATGACACATTGATCATAGTCTGATATGAGCATTCTGACATTTCATTTATAATATTTGTTTGCATCAGGAAAAGCAAAGAAAGCTGTTACAACTACACCCCCCCCCCCCTCCAATCTCAGCCAGATCACATTAATAAATTATAAAATTCTTGAATAAAAGATATTTAGAATTAATAATGATAATAATTAATACATTCATTATTGTGACTGAACATGTGAAACCCACAGTTTCTGTAACACAAAGCAGGAAAAAAAGAGCCTAAAATCGTTGGAGCCTTCAGGGGATTTTAGAAGACCTCGCCCCTACCCACCCCCACGGTTTTGAAATGGAAGAAGAATATTTGAGAATCGGAGTCTATCCCCCCTTTTTTAGTGCGGTGTTTGGGAAAGCTGCTGTTCAATTTTTAATCCAATGAGGACCGTCTTTTCTGAAAAACTGGATACACGACCGTAAGCAAAATAAAATCCCTCACCAGTGTCGAGTTTTGGTGGATCGGAAATCTTTTCTATTACGTGGACCCCCTGTTACCGCCTTTCTATTCCTATCTGGCTGTTTATTCAAGGGATTTGGACAACATAGCTAGTTATTTATTTGAGGACATTCTATTTTATTTAACACACTGAAATCCTTGAATAAATATCTAAAGATGTCTTTGTTACATGGTGCT
Organism: Pinctada fucata; assembly: GCA_028142955.1. Lineage (NCBI taxonomy): Eukaryota > Metazoa > Mollusca > Bivalvia > Pterioida > Pteriidae > Pinctada > Pinctada fucata. Next base: position 54,068,985 of record AP027104.1, on the reverse strand, counting down.
TTAAAAGATTTTTGAATGGGGCTACTAAGTTTCTATATTACAAACCTAAATGTACCATCTCAGTTTCTCAATAGCAGAGACATTTAAAGAAACTCCCGAGACGATTTGGACTTTTATTTATGTTTGTTTCTGACGAAAGCGCTGACATGTATAATTTATTTTTCGATGTTTGTTCGGCCGCGGATAATTTTGATTTAATAAACTTGTTCTTTTCGTCAAGCGTGTTATGGTGATGTTTTGTTGTTAACTGTGTTTTATTCGAAATTAAAACCATTATTTTCATACATTTGAATATAAATGTACATATTTGAATTTCCTAGAAATTATTAGGGCTTTAGAAATCCAAATGCGTACAAAAAAAAAAACTGTCATGTGAAGGTAGATTGTTTCATGTCCGTTCAAAATTAGATTTATAGATGCAAATTCCCTTAAGTTGAAAAACAGTGTCAAAGGATCCGACTTTATTAAATAAAATATAAAATAGGAATGTTATGATTGTCATTTATATTTCATCGTTGGTTTGTCTCTTTGACCAAGTTTGCCATTTTTTTTTTTTGCATTCTTAAACCCAAGTTTCTAAATGTTATAATTTTACAGCCGTGAACTATGTTAATATATACTATTTCGAGATAGATACATGTACATGCGGTCTCCTCACATGAGGGAAGGGTTTTAATGGGAAATCACCCTCTGCCTTTGAAATTTCTTAGAATTATTAAAAATGCAGTTCAATACTTCTTTGTAAAAATACTTTTCTAACAAGATAAAATAATGCATTCTTGCCATTCGTGGTAAATGTACCGAAGATATTTTTCAACTGTCATTTTTCTCCAGAATTGTAGAACAGGCTGAACTGCTAGGAGAGAAAAAAATATTTTCACTGACTTCGTACGTGACTTCTTTTGTATTTTCTTATTTTTATTTTTTACAAGTGCTATTTTACGTGACAATTCAATTTTATTTCCGAGAAAGAAATTTGTTGGTTCCATTTCCTAAAAGAAAAGAAGGAAATGTAACTATATATAATCTCATTGTTCTATAATCTCCGCTCTTCTTTTTTCAAAGTTTACAAAGGGGCCTAAAGAATTATAAGTATGATTATAAATATGATTGTAAAAAAGAGGGAGGAAAAAATTAACGGCGCAAAAAAAAAAAAAAAATAAAAATAAATAAATAGAAATAAAAAAAAAAACAAAACAAAAAAAAATAAAGCCTGTGTTTGTGAAACACGAATGCCCCCGGTGGCATCTTTGTTAGTATGAACAATATTTTCTGTTAAGTACATGTATGTGAGGTCACTGGGTTAAAAGGTCAAAGGTCAGGTCACGAGGTCAAAAATTTTGGTATCAATGGAAAGGTCTTGTCACAAGGAATACACATATGAAATATGAAAGCCCTATCACTTCCCATTCAAAAGTTATGCCCAATGTTAAAGTTTTTGAAAAGTAGGTCAAAGGTCAAGGTCACGAGGTCAAAAATTTTGGTATCAATGGAAAGGTCTTGTCACAAGGAATACACATGTGAAATATGAAAGCCCTATCACTTCCCATTCAAAAGTTATGCCCAATGTTAAAGTTTTTGAAAAGAAGGTCAAAGGTCAAGGTCAAGGTCACGAGGTCAAAAATTTTGGTATCAATGGAAAGGTCTTGTCACAAGGAATACACATGTGAAATATGAAAGCCCTATCACTTCCCATTCAAAAGTTATGCCCAATGTTAAAGTTTTTGAAAAGTAGGTCAAAGGTCAAGGTCAAGGTCACGAGGTCAAAAATTTTGGTATCAATGGAAAGGTCTTGTCACAAGGAATACACATGTGAAATATGAAAGCCCTATCACTTCCCATTCAAAAGTTATGCCCAATGTTAAAGTTTTTGAAAAGTAGGTCAATGGTCAAGGTCAAGGTCACGAGGTCAAAAATTTTGGTATCAATGGAAAGGTCTTGTCACAAGGAATACACATGTGAAATATGAATGCCCTATCACTTCCCATTCAAAAGTTATGTCCAATGTTAAAGTTTTTGAAAAGTAGGTCAAAGGTCAAGGTCAAGGTCACGAGGTCAAAAATTTTGGTATCAATGGAAAGGTCTTGTCACAAGGAATACACATGTGAAATATGAAAGCCCTATCACTTCCCATTCAAAAGTTATGCCCAATGTTAAAGTTTTTGAAAAGTAGGTCAAAGGTCAAGGTCAAGGTCACGAGGTCAAAAATTTTGGTATCAATGGAAAGGTCTTGTCACAAGGAATACACATGTGAAATATGAAAGCCCTATCACTTCCCATTCAAAAGTTATGTCCAATGTTAAAGTTTTTCGGACAAACAGACAAACAGACAAACAGACAAACAGATAAACAGACAAACAGACAAACAGATAAACAGACAAACAGACGGACAGGCCAAAAACTATATGCCCCCGAATCTTTGATTCCGGGGGCATAAAAAACGCGTCGAATACTTTAAAAACCCCAATCGGGCCAGGTGAAAAAATATAATTTTTACTCATTATTTTAAATTTCTTTTCAAGTAGTACTAAAAAAGAAGATTTGCAAATAGAGCTCTTCCCTTTAAGGATCCAAAACAGAATTTGATCTCCACATATGCACTAATTGGGATTGCTTGTACGGTATCGAATTAACAAGGCTTGTTTGACTTGCATTCTTGGTTTTCATTTTTCAGCAGTCAAATATTTGCATTTACTTCGCCACGTCCAGTTCGTTGTTTGTTCTACAAATACTTCTGTTATAGACTTTAATACGGGTACTTTAGAATCTATTGAATTGCTTACAGAGTACCAATGTCCCGTCCCTTTTTGTTGATCGTTGACAAATTGTGACACCTTGTTAAGTTTGTTCTACCTCGTGTTCCAGACCCTGTCAAATATCAAAGCATGTTTGTCTGTTAAATCTTTCTCAGAGGGTCGCTGTCCCCGGTCTATGGACTGTTAATGCCCCGAGGAATTAACCTCGACACACGAGTTTTGGCGACTTAGTATGTAAATGGAGGAACTCAAGCCTTGTCAAGGTATAGGGCCTCCGGTAGCTCGCATCAATCGAAGTTGGAATGGCGCACAGTGGCGGATTTAGGAGGAGGGTGCGAAGGGGGACGCTCGCCACCTGGCACTGAACCAATTTTTCCGAAATCCCACATTGTGATTTGGGAAAATTTCGGTCAAAATCAGTCAAATTCGCCCACAGGTCTTTTCTCCTGGACAAAGGGGCCGCTGGATCCGCCAGTGAGAATTCTCAGACTGTTCTTATTTCATTCAGAATCTTCTTTCTAAGGACTTCATCTTCAGTTGTGCATGTAGGAACTTCAATTTTGGAACAAGGAAACAAGGAAGAAAAAAATCTCTAAAAGGACATTAAAAGTCTAGATTCACGATTTATTGCGCCAGAGAAAACTCTTGACCAATATATTACTATTAGCAGACGGCATTTAAATTTAGCGAAGGAAGAAAACACGTTAAGGTCATAGGTCAAGGTAACAAATAATCTGTATTTAACATCCCCTTAATTTCCTTCCGCTCCCTCTTTATGTGCTATATCCCTCCATTAAACAATATATGTATATGCAAAAAAAAAAAAAAAAAAAAAAAACTGGAAAAAAAAAACATATGGAAAAAACTGGATCTTAAAAAAATATATATAATTCATAGAAGCATCTCGGACAGTTAGGTCGATAGAACAAAATGTTTTAGATCTTCGTTTTGAAATTAGTTATAAATCGTAACGGAGAAATGTTTAATGAAGGTTGAAGGTTTGGATATAGAAAAAATAATTGTCTATGATGATACATTTCATTTCTATTGAGGGTATATAGATTAGCTACCCAGCGCATATAATCAGATCAGCATTATGTAGGTAGAATTAAAAAAAGGGTCTTTTTTTTAAACTTGAGCGACAAGTTAGGTTAGGTGTCGATGCGGGTGTCTAGACGAATTTGTGAGAAATAAGCCGGTAATTACCGAGGTTTGAACGTATTCTTTGTCAGAAAATCTACCGATCCAACGAGCAGATAAAATAAAACTTCAAATGTCTCCACTTTCTACAAGTTTGTGGTCATCTACCTTGTAATTTAAATTATGGAGGTGTTTAGATAATAATACGAGATTATTTTGACTGAGGTATATTTAATCATTCCACATAATCACCGATCATGAATTAAAAAAAGAAAAATGAAAAATAGAAAATAAATAGAGAAAGGTTTTGGTATCTCAAATATATTGAGTTTTTTTCCATCCAATTTCCCATCTATTTATCTAGCTACCGTCGTTGACATCTAAATACCTATACCCATGAAATATTATAGTTAAAAGGTTTTTGAATTAAGCTCACAGCAAGACAACTAGTTCATATAGTTTATTTCCTTGATCGGATGTCCTCTGAATTGAAAAATATCAGTGATTCTCAACAGAAAGATAACACGAAGCTTGGCCAAACTCAATTCTTCATTGGTGTAATATGACATATTACATTTATGACAAAACCGATAGTAAGCTGAAATGTCCTACAGGGTTTAAAAGTGATCCAAACAAGAGTATTTCATAATCATAATGACAGTGATATAAATGACCTTTGTAATGTTTCTTGATTTGTAGACTTCGAGCGGCTCCAAAATTTGTGTACAATTTCGTAGTATAAAAGAGACACGTATTATAAGGTGTACGTTGGTCTTGTGAGGTAGATATACTTTTCATACTTCTCTAAAATGCGTAATAAATCCCCCCCCCCCCCAAAAAAAAACTACGTTATTTTAAAGTGATTTGACTTCATGGCTATGTTTTCAAAACAGGATACTTCATAGTGTAAATATATATTTTCACAGCATTGCTCGTAGGCTTTTGATAATCTGACAAAATGTACATAAAAAAAAACATAAGTTGTATTCGTCACCATTGATCAAAGATGTAAAAATTAAAGTCTTCATTTTCGGAAGAAATGAGTCCAACACAGCCAATACCCGATGAATAACATGCACGTAAAATCAAATTATTTATTTATTCATTTATTTATTTATTTATTTATTTATTTATTTATTCATTTATTTATTTTTATTTATTTATTTATTTATTAACAAATGACAATATTTCTGTAGTCTTCGTATTTGTTCGAATTCTAAGTACATGTACAAAATGCGTAAAGAAAGCGGTCTTTATAGACTAAAAGCCACATGTACTTTAAGTTAAATACTCATGATATTAGTTTCATAACTGATATCATGTGGATTAGAATAAATATTGTCTCAATATTTCTATGAGAGTAAAATCTTCTCAATCCAAAGCTTTTTATTAAGAAAATTTGGAAAAAAACCTGAATACTTGGCCATGATTAGTCGCTGAGGAGCCCTTATTATGATGGAAACCTTCTTTTTGAATAAAGACACGGTGCATGTCTGTAGTTGTTTAAACCGATTTTTTTAAAAGACTAGATATCTTACGAGAACTGGATGATGTATAAATTCTTTGATGTTAAATAGAAGGCGTGTAGCCAGCACTTTAATTTGAGAATTTTAATCTAGATTTTGAATGAAAGATTTCGTGCGATCTCCTTGAGTAAATATTGTGAGACATGAAGATGAAATGATACAATAGCGCATAAAGTATATAACATTATATTTGATTGGATAGCGAGTGAGAATTAAGAGTAATTTGTACTTTTTACGAGGAACCATGTTTGAACAATTTGAATTCATGAAAAGCAATGGGGCTGGCAATTGTGAAAAATAGGTCAAAGTTTTATTAAACAAGTTTCTTTTAGAAGAGTTTCTGAAAAGTATTTTCCCTACCTCTGGCCGAAGACAGCAATTTTTAATTTCAGTGAGGTATATTAAGGAAGAAATAAGATATTATTACCTCATCTTTGGGGATATTATGATGTTTTATTTATCGAACTGGTTTCAGCCAATGGCTGCAGTTATGATAGTCAAGTGGAGTAATACCTTGAGGCCAAATGACATTTTTAGATTCCATAGATATGCCACAGGTTCGTCTCTTGCTACGTTGCTATCGTGTTGCGTTAATAGCCAATTAGTGTGATGTGTTGCATTTGATTTTCTTTCATATTAACATAATTTATTTTAGATATTCTTGAAAATGCCACATTACCCGCTATCTGTGCCATGAGGTTTTCCTCACATAGTCTGAATACTTTGCGACGTGTCTTGACCAAAAGCCACCACATGACATCATTTCTCTTTGGGTTGATTTGTTTTGCTCTGCATTGTTCTGCTTTGTAATTCCCATAAACGGTCATGATTCCATTAAACTGCAAAAAAAAAAGAAAAAGAAAAAAAAAAATCCTGAAGGAACTAAAAATAATAATTATCATAAGCATACAGAATATACCATACAGAACTATATTCTAAAGTATCGATACGTCGTAGATATGACGTCATGTGGTGACTTTTGTAACGTCGCAAAAGTATCCAGATTACGCGAAGAAAACGAGATAAAGAAGTCCATCGTTTTTTAAAGTATACTTCGAGTTATTTTCTTGATACAGTAGTACTTTTGTATTCGCAGACAGTTAATTAATTTTAGAAAGACCACAGCCGTAAGGTGCGATCTTTGCAACGTTTCTAGATTATCAGAGATAAAAACATTGGGTCTTATTTCTGTACGGATTTTTACTAATTTACACCTTGCGTTGGCATTCTTCCTCTAAAGTAGCGGGTAATTTGGACTTAAAAGCTTTAAAGTGCCTGTAATTTGATGTAATTACACAAACAGTAAACAACGTTTACAAATCTATGACATGTACACCCTAAACTTATCTGCATTGGCGACAACGTTATGTTGCTTTTGCGAAAGCAACATAATAAAGCAGATGTAAACGTCCGTATTTATCATCCTGTAAAATGTCCTCAGAGGAAATTATGTTGAGAATCCGACATTATAATATTCATTTCTGAAGTTTTGGGGGTAACTTAAGTTGACATGATAGATGGCCGGATCGAGGTTGTCTTTTCAAAGTGTATGGCAGAACTGTAACTTGATTTGAAAAGGTTCCGTCTTCGATGTTTGCCAAATACTACAGAACACCCGATATTGAATTGACTGGGTGAGTCTTTGTACTGACTGTGATGGATGAAGGGTATATTTCTTTTCTAGTTCTACCATGACGCCCGTTCCACTGAAGAGAATGTTGCACATGTTACAATATATTTGACCTTGAGGATTACCTTACTGCGACAAACATTGATATTACAGTATCATGTTGTATTAAATTGTTGTCTACAATGACAATATGCCTGTACACAATGTAGTTAGCGGAGGAAACAGAGACTCGAAGCTATTTCAAAAGTAACAATGTTAGCCAGCCCATAAAGCTACCTCTTTTATTGGCTAATCCCTGATAATCAGAAGGTTCCAATCCAAGGTTACCTCTATGTACCCTAAGCTTCCTTTTAATATGTGTCAATAATTCTTTTAAAATTGATATGTGAGATAACTGTAGTCTCTGTTAACCTCTGCCAAAATAGGATTTTTTTTTTGTTACATGACATCTATTCATAAATATTGATGCCAGAACTTTGATTTCATAGAAATTTGCGAATTCCATGTACCACCTAGATTACATCACACAATCGTGTTTGATGGAATGTTTTCAGTTCCTCTGTTGTTGTTGTTGTTTTTTAGCTCACCTGAGCCATAGGCTCAAGTGAGCTATTGTCATAGTGTTGCGTCCGTCGTCCGTCGTCCGTCGTCGTCGTCGTCGTCCGTCGTCCGTCGTCGTCGTAAACTTTTCACATTTTAAACTTCTTCTCCAGAACGGCTGAAGGGATTTTGATGAAACTTGGTAGGTATGAAGTACTCATGGTCCCCTACAAGTGTTGTTGTTTTTCGTCCGGATCTGTCAACAGGTGGCGCCACCACAGCCAAAAGTAGGTCACGGGGGGTACCCTCCTTTGACAAACTTCTTCTTCAGAACCGAAGCATGTATCGACAAACCGAAAGCATCAGGATGATCTAGAGAGATGTCTTAAGAAGTGTTGTTATATTTGGTTCCACTTCGAAGTCAAATTTTTGACGCGTTTTTGACGTCTTTTCGGACTTTGTCAGAAATGCACATTTTTGCACTATTTCTTTAAATAACTCAATAAGTGTATGATTTTACACACTCATTTACTACATATTTATCATATTTAACTTACTTAATGCTTTGATATGTATTTTATGCTTAAAATTTATTTTTTTGATTTTTTATGAATTTTTTTCTTATGTAAAAAGGAAGAGGGGGGGGGGGGGGGTTGATTTTCATACATTTTCTGCTTCTTTTCTATAACCACTCTTCAGATTGTCATGACAATTTGTAGGTATGAGGTACTCATGCATGGTACCCTACAAGTGAAAGAATTTTGTCAAGATATCCACTTTTGGATTTTTAAGGAATATTTTTTAAGATTGTACATAGGTATAATGTATGTTTTCCATGCCAAATGGACCCATGGGGAGTAGCTTCAAACCCCGGCGGGACCCCAACAATTTTTTTTTCCCTTTTTCAGTTTTTTTTTCTCTTTTTATTTTTATATTTATCGCTAGAAGTGAAACTGTGAAAGAATTTTGTCAAAATATCAACTTTTAGATTTTTAATGATTTTTTAAATAAGACAAGCTATAGCTAATTTGGCTTTGTGTACTTATTTTCATACTTCGAATTAACTTGGCCACATACGCTATCAAATATACGCTGAATTTATTTTTAAGATGTTGACTTTTTGTGTCGCCTGCGAAGCACAGCGACACTTAGGGATCACTTTGTCTGTTGTTCGTCTGTCCGTCCATCCATCCCTCCGTTTGTCCGTCTGTCTGTCACACTTGGGTGTCACACCCCATAACTTTTGATTGGTAAGTGATAGGGCTTTGATGTTTCACATGTGTATTCCTTGTGACAAGACCTTTATACACATATCATAATTTTTGACCTTTTGACCTTGACCTAGATATTTGACCTACTTTTCTAAAGATCTAATATTGGCTATACCTCTTGATTGATTAGTGATAGGGCTTTGATATTTCACATGTGTATTCCTTGTGATTAGACCTTTCTACACATATAATGTTTGACCTTGTGACCTTGATCTAGATATTTGACCTACTTTTCTAAAAATCTAATATTGGCTATATCTCTTGATTGGCAAGTGATAGGGCTTTGATATTTCACATGTGTAATCTTTGTGACAAGACCTTTCTACGCAAACCATATTTTTTGACCTCGTGACCTTGACCTAGATATTTGACCTACTTTTCAAAAAAATCTAAGATTGGCTATATCTTTTGATTGGTAAGTGATAGGGCTTTGATATTTCACATGTGTATTTCTTGTGACAAGCCCTTTTTTCACATACTATATTTTTTAACCTTATGACCTTGACCTAGATATTTGACCTACTTTTAAAAAAAAACCAAGATTGGCTATATCTATTGATTGGCAAGTGATAGGGTTTTGATATTTCTCTTGTGTATTCCTTTTGACAATACCTTTCTACACATACCATAATTTTGACCTCATGACCTTGACCTAGATATTTGACCTACTTTTCAAACAAATTAAGATTTGCTATATCTTTTGATTGGTAAGTGATAGAGCTTTGATATTTCATATGTGTATTCCTTCTTGTGACAAGGCCTTTCTACACATATCATAACTTTTGACCTCATGACCAAGACCTAGATATTTGACCTACTTTTCAAAAAATCTTAGATAGGCTATTTCTTTTGATTGCTGAGTGATAGGCTTTGATATTTCACATGTGCATTCCATGTGACAAGACCTTTCTTCACATACCATCATTTTTAGCTCACCTCGACGAAGTTCAGTGAGCTTATGCTATAACCCCACGCGTCCGCGTCCGCGTCCGTGTCCGCGTCCGGTTAAGAAGTTTGGGGTAGCTCAGTATCTGACAAAGTACTAACGCTACAGTAACCAAACTGGCACAAGTGATTCATCTTTGGATGCTGAGGTGAACCAATGCATCATATGCAGCATCTGACCTACATTTTCCGCTTGAGTGACTTGGTTAAGAAGTTTGGGGTAGCTCAGTATCTGACAAAGTACTGATGCTACAGTAACCAAAGTGGCACAAGTGATTCATTTTTGGATGCTGAGGTAAACCCATGCATCGGATGCAGCATCTGACCTACATTTTCTGCTTGAGTGACTTGGTTAAGAAGTTTGGGGTAGCTCAGTATCTGACAAAGTACTGATGCTACAGTAACCAAACTTGCACAAGTGATTCATCTTTGGATGCTGAGGTGAACCCATGCATCGGATGCAGCATCTGACCTACATTTTCCGCTTGAGTGATTTGGATAAGAAGTTTGGGGTGGCTCAGTATCTGACAAAGTACTAATGCTACAGTAACCAAACTTGCACAAATGATTCATCTTTGGATGCCGAGATGGACCCATGCATCTGACCTACTTTTTCCACTTGAGTGATTTCGCTTTTAAAAGCCAATATTGAGCAGAGTATAAGTGCTACATGTACCAAACTTGCATATTGGATGTATCTTTGATCAAACTTTCATAAAATGACCTTGACCTACTTTTTCCGCTTGAGTGATTTGCCTTTAAAAGCCAATATTGAGCAAAGTATAAGTGCTAGATGTTCCAAACTTGCATATTAGATGTATCTTTGATCATACTTTCATAAAATGACCTTCACCTACTTTTTCCGCTTGAGTGATTTTGCCTTTAAAAGCCAATATTGAGCAAAGTATAACTGCTACATGTACCAAACTTGCATATCTTTGATCAAACTTTCATAAAATGACCTTGACCTACTTTTTCTGCTTGAGTGGTTTTGCCTTTAAAAGCCAATATACATGTACTAAGAAATATGTTTGAATTGAATTTTGCTGTCACGAGGTGAGCTTCGTAATCTGTGATTACCTATGTTTTACCTCGTGCACTTGCCCTATATATTTGACCTACTTTTCAACAAATCTATGATTTGCTATATCTTTTGAGTGGTAAGTGATAGGGCTTTGATATTTCACATTTGCATTCCTTATGAAAAGACCTTTCTAAACATTCCATAATTTTTAACCTAGTGACCTTGCCCTTGATATTTGACCTAATTTCAATAAAAAAAAATCCGCTACGCAGGCGACACAAGCATTCCTTGGATTGCTTTTTTTTCATACATGCATATTTCAGAACAATTTCCCTATTTAATGATTATTTTCTCTGTCTTATTTCTGTCTCTATGGTAAACATAGTCGCCATATCTCTTGTGTTACAGATTTGATTGGATCAATACCTCCTTGCCCCTTTAGTAGGGGTAACTACAGGAAATAAAAAGGTGCACACTAAAAATTTTGACTGACTTGAAATGCCCGGAAGTCTGTAAAATTGGTCTTTTTTGATCGCGAATCTTTGGCACTCATAAAAATTTAAAGAAAAAAGGGGGGGGGGGGTCATGCATGTCCTTTTTTCGCAAATTTCACTTTTTTTTACAGGAACTCTGCGTCCTCATCGAAAATGTTCCGAATTTTGCATATTTTCAAACCCATCTGTAGATTGCCTAAAAGACAAGATCAAGTTAAATTTATCACGACTATTATTTCAATATGCTAAAAATACATTTCCAAGCACCGCATTTCAGCATATTTACCGAAAATAATTTGTCCAAGTGGCTTCACTGGGTCATGAGGTTTGATACACCGTACACTGCTGTTTGGAAAATAAATTGGCTCAATTTCTGCACAACTCACTTGAATTAATATTGTCCGCTAACAACTTGTCTGTGTTAATTGGATTAACACGATTTTGACTGTACGTTACATGTATTAAGATGAAATCAATACTATTCAAAAGCTCTCATTCATAGATTTCTGTATAATTTAATATGAATAAAGGCAAAACCGAAAAGTCTTTGTTTTTTATGCTTCCGGAATCAAAGATACGGGGGCATATAGTGTTTGGCCTGTCCGTCTGTCTGTTTGTCCGAAAAACTTTACATTGGGCATAACTTTTGATAGGAAGGTGATAGAGCTTTCATATTTCACATGTGTATTCCTTGTGACAATACCTTTCCATTGATACCAAAATTTTTGACCTCGTGACCTTGACCTTGACCTTTGACCTACTTTTCAAAATTTTTAACATTGGGCATAACTTTTGAATGGTTAGTGATATGACTTTCATATTGTACATGTGTATTCTTTGTGACAAGATCTTTCCATTGATACCAACATTACTCTGACCCTGACCTCTCACATACTTAACAGAAAATGGTGTTTATACCAACAAAGATGCCACCGCGGGGCATTCGTGTTTCACAAACACAGGCTTTATTATTTTCTGGCATACTAGCTATTAATAATGAAAGGTTTGGTGTTCAATTTTAGATAAACTTAATTTATGAAATCATTTCATTGTTTTATTCTGTTTCTGTTGCACATTAATGTAGAATTTTACAAAATGATTTTATTTTTGATGTTGCATAATCGAACTATACTAGCTGGGCATATGACTTTGGATCGCATAATCCATCTTTTCAAATCAGTAAAAAAGTTGTTGTTTTGAAATGTGACTATTTTCTCTTGTTTGTACTTTTAAAGGTTGTCTGAAAAAAAAAAACTTGTCTGCATCCGGCAAAAATCTTGTTAGAAAGGTTGTGGGCTAAAACCCTGGTACTGGCACTATCAGTATTCAATGTCAGTATGTCAATTAGAGCGTGCATGGGTATCAGGTGAGCGTTGTGCCCCCTGGGGCTCTTGTTTCATTAAAGGCTCTTAAAAGTCATATGAAACTGCAGTTTGACACCCTTTAGTCTTTATCATAATGTCGTTTCTTCATCCGCGGAAGAATACATTTGCATAACCATGTATATCGACATGCATATGTACAAATTGTATAACCACACATTGAACTTGTGTTTTAAAATGTTTATCCCTATTTTTAAAATAAACATCTTAAAGTCGGGTACCACTGTCAACAATAATGGGTCTATAAGGCTTTTATACTGTTTTGAATTGCGGGTTGAATTTTTCGTAAGAGAGTCTGGTCTTAAATGTAATAATTATTATTCTCATTTTACGCCGTAGATTGACATTGATAATACAGGCACTTCGGATGAATAATTGCGCCTCAACCTAGTTCAAGATAAAGCGAAGTCTCCATGACCATTATTCGGGTAAATTCTTTGATTTACAAATGGGTGAACACGTGAGAATAGAGACTTTACTCTGCTTTTGCTTATTTTTGAACACTTAACATTATGGATCCTTATTTTTGTCTGATCGATTTCAGTGTAAGAGAATAGATAAAAGTAAATAGTTATTTGTACATACATACATAATTGTATTTTATGAAATCTGAATTTCAGACCTACGAGTATTTGTCTTGATAGTTGGTATATATGATGGTGTTTACTTTTAACATTTTTAGAAATACTTTTATATTTATTCTGTATGCCCAGCTGAAAATTTCAATTTTACTAAAAGGAAGAACATTTCTGAATGGACCTGGAGCCGTCTTTTAGTTCATTTCAGTTTTAGAAGCATGCGCTAGTATTTTGTTGCTGACGGTAAGGCACGGTCCATTTGATATTCTGGGGGGGGGGGCTTGGGTTTTTTTCGAAAAAAATAATTTTGCTCTCAATTTTGATGAAAAAAATTAATTTGCTTATGGTGTGACAGAAAAAAATAATCTTGCTCTTACAAATAATCCGAATTTGAAGAATTACCATAAAATTTCGCTAAAATTCTTGAAAATTTTCCGGCTCGCTTCGCTCGCCGCAGTTTTCAAATTGTACAAATAATTTTTGGCTTGCTTCGCTCGCCATACTTTTCTATCAAAACATTATTTACTAATGGCATTTTAAGTTCAGATATTTGAAGATATCAAAAGTTATACATGTATGTGAATGAAAAAGGGCTTCATTAAAAGCTTAAATATATTACCAAATTATCAATATCTATGTATTGCTGTTAATACATGTTGCATGTATCCCATAGAGTCATGTTCTTGTAAGCTTGGAAGGAGAACTTCAGTTATTCACCAATTTACAATTCTTAGTCTGTTCATTTTAAAAATTGTCAAGGAGACCTTCCCCTCAGACCCTCTTATACATGTTATATACATGTACCTTATATAAAATATTGAAAATTGTATTGTAAAAATCTTTTATCTCTCTGTTTAAAAGTGAATTGAATACTTGCATAAAAATAAACTAATTTATTAATATTTAGAGTTTTGAGTAAAAATATAAATAATTTCTATTGATAAAACACATTCTTAATATGCGCATCACTTTGTTAAAAAAAATTCCTTGCTCCAACTTTGCCAGAAAAAAATAATTTTGCCCCGGTCCGGGGCGAAAAAAATAATCTTGCTCCGACAAAAAACCCAAGCCCCCCCCCCCCCCCCCCCCCCCCTGAATATCAAATGGACCATGCCTAAGGGTAGAATTGAAACAGAATTGTAGGGTTTCTAAAAGAAACCTTGTATGACATCTGCAGGGAAAGAAAACGAGAAAAAGAAAACCAGAGTAAGATACTGTATAGGGTTTAAATGTCATGTGTCTGATTATCAAATTTTAAACAAGTGAAAAACTATACAATTTAATCGAATGCAAATTGGCCTTTAAAAAAGACTTGAATGTTAGTCGGTATGTTTGATAGGGAGGTTGTCCTTAACCCTACGTGGCATTTAGTCTACGATACAGAACTATCGTTTTCAAGGGTGCATTAAGGTATCGAGTTTCCAACAAAAGTCGCTGTGAATTTGTGGAGGTACATGTATTTGTACTGGCTCCCCTCCATTCTGAAATCTCGGGCGTGGATCTCCCTTTCTCTATCGCTTTGATCGAAAAAATAGGCAGATATTAATGTCTGTTTCTCATAGGTTTTTCTCATGGCCTTCCTTTAAAAAGACTCTTTTTAAACTTGTATCTATGAACATGCAAACTCAAGTAAGTTAATTTATCTTTTTAGACAACGAAGGAGTCTTGGGTTTAATTTCGATGCAGAGAATCTTTATTTTAATTAGCTTCGATCTTTCTGTTACGTGTACAAAACCCATTATACCGTAATGCACATTGTGCAAGGTGACTCACGATGATCAACGAGCATCACGTTTGATTGATATGTAATTATGAGGGAGAAAATATTTGAAAAAAATAGGGGGAATTGATTAAATTTGCGTTCCTTGATATTTTGTTTATATAAGTTGTACATAATACATTGACTCGTAAAAATGCGTCTGAGGGATTAAGTGATGTCCATGCATAAATATTATTATAAATAAAAACATGATACCAAAAATTTAGACATCATGATCAAGTATACTGTATATTCATGATCAGTATAGCTAACCCCCTCTTGTTGCAACGTTCCGATGCTATCCGTAGCAGTTACCTATATATAGGAATTGTTTTAGACCAAAATCCCCGGAGTTTATACCAAACGTTCTCTGAAAGGGCATCGGCCAACGTCGAATTTTGCTGTCTCCTCAAATCAAAGCAAGATGCCGTATTTTCTAATTAAGATAAGTCAATACAGTGTCCACCAATAAAAAGAAGTTTTGATTCATTTATATAATCCTGTCTCAAATTGTCAAAGACACAAATAAGTATTTTGCTGAACACGTCTGTCGTGTTCAAAGGCCCTTTTCCAGGTTTGGACTTGAGGTCTTTCAGGATGAACTCAACACAGCGCTTTATCAATGCTACATGTCACTAAAGGCGTCAGGGCTTGATGAAAAGGGTCCAGTTAAATCGTAAATTAGTTGTTAAACTGCTATCCCATATTTGATCTGATGCTGTATTTTTCACTACAATGGGCACACATATTTTATCAATACCAATTTGTCAGGGGTGTAAATTTGTACTTAAAAGGAACACTTGAATCGAAGAATAAAACGCGACATAAATCCGGTATTGTCATATTTATGAGCAGCATAAAACTGGGTGAATAAATATAATCAAACGCCAGGATGTGTGTACTAGAGCAACGTGGACCTATGCCAACAAGATTAAAGAGAACGTACATGCAAGCTGCAGCTAACAGCTGCACGTAATGCATGCTGACCATTACTAAGGCTATCTTTAGGGTCTTTAGCATTGTTAATTTGCCATTGTCCTTTTGCTTTATTATACGGTCTATTTTGGTCATTTCATGTTTTTCAAAGATGTGTAGAATATACAACAACACGTACTTATTGATCAGAAATCTAGCCCGACATGAATGATTTTTGGTTAAAGGTAAACATTTACTCGTCTCGTTTTAACGAAAATTGCTGGTAAATTGACATATCTAACTAACCGTAGTTAATGTACATTTACAGGTAAGTGACAACTTAAGGGTTTATATTATCTCCTACAATTTCATTTACTGATTTCAACTACCAACTCTCATTGGTCACACATTGGTTATCTAGCTGTCTGATCCTTGTTCAAGCTGATTTTGGCGATGAAACGACAAAAAATGCAAGAAACCCGGCCGTCCATCCTTCTCCCCTCCCAAAGGGAGCATGTACATCTCCTCGGTTGAGGAATTATCTCACACAAATTGTCACCTTTTATCTGAATTTTTTTTCTAGCATAGCGATGAAGATAAAGATATTAATTATAAAATTATGCGGAAAAAAAGAAGTATTGAGAAGAAACATTCTACAGCTACTTAAATGTTATTGTTGTTGTTAGAATTGTACATGTTTTAGAATCTATTCGCTGTTTCAAAAATGTCCTCTTTATATTTTGCAGTCGTGCCATACAGAAGAACCAAGATCTCCTACCAGAAACTCCAATCACCAATGTGTTTTTCGACGATTTCTGGGGTACACCGCTTACCCACAGTGGATCACACAAGTCATATCGACCGCTATGTGTTCTGTCATTCCGTCTGAACTATATGTTAGGAGGGCTCAATCCATGGGGATATCATCTGGGCAACGTCATTCTTCATGTTATTGCTACAGCACTTTTTACGCAACTTGCACGGACCTTTTTGGGCCACTCCCTGCCCGCCTTGGCCGCCGGGCTATTATTTGCATCGCATCCCATTCACACGGAAGCTGTAGCGGGCGTGGTGGGCAGAGCTGATGTCGGGGCATGTTTATTTTTCATTCTTACCCTCCTGTGTCATATAAAGTATATTCAATGTAAAGAAAGGACATCAGAAGATGACGCCCAGTTGGCGTTCCTCTACCCGCTGGGCACGGCGGTGTTCACCACGGCGAGTATGCTTACCAAAGAACAGGGTGTGACAGTACTCGCTGTATGTGCCAGTTATGATCTCTTTGTACATAATAAAGTACAACTACAGGACATCCTGACCTTCAAATGGGTAAGTGTACATGGTTCTGTTTCACCTGCCAAGTGCAAACATTATATGTACATTGTATAACGGCTCTTCCACGTCCGTCGTTTGTCTGTATAAGTCTGGAATGAACAATGGCGGCAGTTTGTTCGTATTCATAAGACTGTTTAACTTGATATGAATGATCGATTTATATACAAATGGGCTTTGGATTTTTTTTAAAAAAGATTCAGCATCAACGTGTCCTTCGTTTGTCCGTATTTATAAGTCTATTGTTCTTGAGGTTGATCGATCATTCTCTTTAAAGTCGTTTGTAAGTTAGACACGGTCCATTTGATATTCTGGGGGGGGGGGGGGGGGCTTGGGTTTTTTTCGAAAAAAATAATTTTGCTCTCAATTTTGATGAAAAAAATAAATTTGCTTATGGTGTGACAGAAAAAAATAATCTTGCTCTTACAAATAATCTGAATTTGAAGAATTACCATAAAATTTCGCTAAAATTCTTGAAAAAATTTCCGGCTCGCTTCGCTCGCCGCAGTTTTCAAGTTGTATCAAAAATTTTTGGCTCGCTTCGCTCGCCATAGTCTTCTATCAAAACATTATTTACTAATGGCAACGTTCATAGATATTAAAAGTTATGCATGTATATGAATGAATAAAGGGCTTCCTTAAAAGCTTAAATATATTAGCAATATTTATGTATTGCTATTAATACATGTTGCATGTATCCCATAGAGTTTAATTTTATGTTCTTGTAAGCTTGGAAGGAGAACTTCAGTTATTCACCAATTTACAGACCTTCAATCCCTCAGACCCTCTTATAATATGTTATATACGTGTACCTCATATAAAATATTGAGAATAATGTATTGTAAAAACATAAAAATAAACTAATATATTAATATTACGAGTTTTGAGTAAAAATATAAATAATTTCTATTGATAAAACACATGCGCATCACTTTGTTTAAAAAAAAATTCCTTGCTCCAACTTTGCAAGAAAAAAATAATTTTGCCCCGGTCCGGGGCGAAAAAAATAATCTTGCTCCGACAAAAAACCCAAGCCCCCCCCCCCCTGAATATCAAATGGACCGTGCCTTACTAGAGCTTTCTACAGTTACCATGCGGCATGATACCTCACGGTCTTGTTGACGCTTGTCCGAACAACTTTCTGGATAAAGATTCGCTTTGTGTTTTCGGCATTTCCTTAATAACAGAAAGGAGGGGATGTCCAACAAGACTGTTACCACACCTACACCAAAACGCTGAATAGAATCTCCCCTTTGCGAAAAAAGCACAGTAGACATATACAACACAAGAGACGCAAAAGGAGCAAGGAACATCACATCAAAATACTAAACACACATACACAAAAAAATATTTTAAAAGACATATAAAACAAGGTGTTAAGGTATTTAAAGAAGTCAAAACGTTCGGATCCGCTGCCTATGTCTTAGAAAGCTGAAACTTAGATCAATGCCTCCGAATTTTACAAATACACAAAATTAATACATTGTATTTGAATACAAACTTGTTGAAGTTTTAGCTCTATATGATTCCATTACAAAATTGTGTTGGGATTTGAAGTGACAGACTCTAACAAGACACGTGGAAAGAGATGTTTGCATTTAACAAATTTCACCATGTAAAGCTAATTTGTCAAATGACAAATAAGAAGTTATAAATTTGACACTCGAAGAAATTATGTTGTAGGTGAAAGTGATTTAGAAATCCTGAACAAATTTACATTACTGTGAATTACACAACGTATCAGATAAACTGCTATTTACTATGATAAAGGTAGTACACGTGGAACACCCAGCTTACCTGGGAATGCTTTAAATTTATTGGAATATTAGCCCTCCCCCCGCAACAGGTAGCCCCAAATTGCAAAATGATTTCTAATCGCCCATAGTTGCGAGGAGAGGTTACATGAAATTGATTGTATTTATTTTCACAGGAAGACGAGAGGATAAAAATAGAGAATGGGAGTTATTAGGTTAATTTTATTATTTATGATTTGAAATGTTTTAATAAACACAGGTGTTCGATTGCCCTTGATTTACAAGGATATGCGTATGTGTCATTTTCGTTTTGATTCGCCGAAAATAATGTTATTTTAAAGCCTTGTATTTAGTATTGAAAATAGTTTTATTTCAAGATATTAAATTTCACTCGTAACTTAATAATCAGCCAAGTTGTACTTCTCTCAGTCTAGCCGTAGACAACAACAACACTGCTTAGCCACAGAAACGGCCGACGACACAATTTTGGACCCAAACCATTCAAGTAACCAAGTGTCGTTTGTCGTTTCTTTGGCTACACCGTGCTGTACATGCATGTCCAAAAAGCAAAGCGTTGTTGGTCGTCTCCACGGCTTTCTTGTTAGATATCACATACCCGGTCTATATATACGTGTGTATTTTTGGAGGTTTGGTAACAAATCGTACTTGAAGAGCTATCATCAAAATTTCGGTTTTCATGGTTCTGACTTTATTATGTACGTCTATAAACATGTACGTAACATGCTGTTAAAATGCGATAACAAATCGTATTCTGTTGAAAATCTCCCTGTATCAGCCTCAGTTTATCCTTTCAATTACCAGTATTGGAACCTCTAAATCCCTGTAAGCCAGAATCGCCCAATATTGGTGTCAGAGTAAACTCGAATATCTCTCCAATGACAAGTTAGTCATGAAAGACTTAAGTATCCAGACTTGGTATTGGTCTCAAGTAATTTGGATATCATACCCCTAATAATTGGCAAGATAAATAATCCATTCAAACTACTTCATGTTAAGTTTGTTTTTGTTTTACAAAATCTAGCTTCAAGAGCTCTGTCAATATTTGGTCATCACTTATGCAAAACATTGTATAACATGGCGTCATTTCCTCCTAGTCTCTCATGTAATAAACTTTTATAATAGGTTAGTGCAACAGAACACGATCTTGTTGGGTATTTGGTCTATTGACCCAGTCTTAAAGTGCTTATGTTATTATGCCTTAAAATGTTGCCTTCGTGAAAGGAATCGCTGTCTCAAAGTTGACCAATCCTTTTATTCTCTTCTTTCCTCAAAATAGAAAGTATTGGCTCTTTTTAGTACGTCCAAATGGGTTTTCTAATTTAACTTTTATTGTTGGATGGTTTTCATTGCAATCGTCTGCAACTCTCGTTAGATCGAAAAAAAGCAGAGAAAAGGAGTCAAGATTTCGATATCTTCGAACCAGGGAAGGTCTGACGAATCTTATGGCTTAATCAGCGCCATTGTCAGAGACTGGTGAATGTCTAATTGATCGTGTTGATACAAACTATTGTAGGTTCATTACGATCGTCCGACACTTTACTTTCAGGAAGAGAGTTGCTATATCAAATGGCTTTGCTCTCTACAAATGATAAATATGATTTCCTTGAAAATTTTAAAGTCGGACAAAAATTCATTTTATGAAACACATATGCATAATAGCAAATCATCATAAATATATTTCAACCAGACATAATTACACACGAAAACTTATTCATCTTTCGATGCGACACTTTTCAGAATTCTGAAAATAGTTCCACTCCAAGAATTGCACACCGATAATTTTCAACAGACTCAAGCATATTAATGAAATGCAAATTCTTCTGAGATGAGGAAAATGAATTCAGGCGTTTCCTTAGTGAAATGTTGTACATGTAATTGACATATAAACATGATAAATGCCCGTTGTTGTTGGTACTAGTCTCTCATATTGTTTCTTGGGAAGGAATATTCACCTTCCAAAAGCAACACTATGAGGGAATAGTACCCACACAGATTTAGTGGCACTGTGCATCACGTGACCTCGATAGCAATTTAAAAAGTTTTACAAGTAAGTGGCGACACCTATATCGCGTCACTCTTCCAAACTCTGTATAGCAAAAAGCAATATTGCCCGTTCGCTATTCTCTTATAGTCCCCGCGTGCTTAACCAATTGAATTCCAAAGATTTATCATGTGATGCACTAATTAATAGCATTTATATATTCAAGCAAATAGATGTATATTTATTTTTTCTTTCTTTCAGAGTCCACATAAGGCGTCGTTAAAACGAGTGCTGTATCTGATCTTCATTGGCGTGGTCCTTGTCTCATTCCGTATACTATGTATGGGCAGCAAACCCCCGGAGTTCGCACCATCAGACAATCCGGCTTCTGACTCGGACGTTTTTACCACACGTCTGTTCACATACTTATTATTGCCTGTGTACAATGTCTGGATGCTGCTATGTCCGCGAGTGTTAAGCTTTGACTGGTCCATGGACGCGATACCTCTGGTGGAATCTAGTTTTGACCCAAGAAATGTATTTTCGTGTATATTTTACTCATTTTTAGGGTATTTAGCCTTCTATTGTTTACAATACATCTCCGCAAATCAAGTCGTTGTATCTACAGTCAAACCTCATCTCAACGGCAACGGCGTGTCGCATCATTTCCATAGTAACCATTCCAGTAAACATGTGACGAACAATAAAAGTAGCAAAATGTCCTCAAAAACAAGGAGAGGATCCAATAGCTCTACAGACAGTGAAGACGATAGTAAACAGTTCACCCAACATTATAAATCCACGGATATTTTAATCATGTCCATTTCTCTCATGGTATTTCCGTTCATTTTAGCAACAAATTTATTTTTCTATGTAGGATTTGTCATTGCCGAGCGTGTACTATACATTCCCAGTATGGGGTTTTGCTTACTAGTTGCTCATGGTGCTCATGTATTGTACAAAAAACTGCAAGATGACAATTTTAAGAGGAAGTTGATTTCCTTTGTGTTCTTATTAGTGATAGCTTTGTTTTCGTGTAAAACTGTGATTCGTAATAGAGTTTGGAGTTCAGAGGAACATTTATACAAGTCCGGATTAACCACAAATCCAGCAAAAGGTAACTATAAACATTTTGACCATGCATCTAGCATCTCTCGAGTAGAATTCATGAAACTTTTACAATCATTCTTTTTCATTTGTCTTTTCAAACACCTGAACACTATTTGATCACGTGACAATCTCTTGCAGCATGGGGGAATCTAGCCAATATCCTAAATCAACAGGGTAAGAAACAGGAAGCAGAGCAAGCGTACCGCAGCGCCTTAAAGCACAGAGGGAACATGGCTGACACACACTACAATTTGTGAGTTCTCATAAAATATTATTTATCTGGATTTTTTCACAATGGATCCTTGTTTTTACACAAGAAACCTTAAAATTGCATCCTGAACCAATTAAGTCCCTCAATCAAATGATAAATTGTTCTTGCATAAGAGAAATGTTATACAGTAATGAACTATCTTCAGTAAGATTTTAAATTTCATAAGTCCTGTATGCCTGTACTTTGTAAATATTATTATACCCCCTTTATGAAAGATCTGTGGTATGTATTTTGAAATGCATTCTTCACAATTTACACATATGGATTGCATGGTTGATGTATGTAAATTACATAAATCTGATTTGTTGAGCTTTCTGACTTTGCATCATAAACAATTTAGGATTCCAGACTGAGACATATGACGCATTGCCTTCAACTCATCTAAAACAAAGAACTAAACATAAATCCGTTTGTAAATGATAGCATGGAATGTATGTTTGAATGCACAAGATCGAGTGACCATTTAGGCATTCATGAATACTAGCCTACTACAGACATGTAGGTTTCTGAAATATTTACCAGCGGTACCATGTTGTGGGTGCTCTTGTGTGCTTCGTGTTCCCTTGTTGTTTGTTTACGTTGTTTTGTTTGGTGTCTGTTGTTTGTTACAGTCCTCTAGGTGTGTTCCGCTGTGGTCAGTAAAGGGTAGACTTGCTGGAGATCCTCTCCATACCCTTTAGTGAAATACACAAAAAAGTGTCAACTCATCCACATTACACAAGACAAAAAAAAAAACACCAATAGATTTTTTGTATGAATTTTAAGAGAATTTTAAAATCAATATAGCTGTTATGGAGTGACGTTAAGCTATATAATATATAACTCATGTCCTAACACAAATCATAGGTTTATTCTCACAGTGCTTGTTACGGACACCTCCATATCCTATCATTTTCCCTTCGTAGTATCAGACATTTCAGAAATCAAGGTTTTAATGTAAAGTTTTATTTTATATTTTAAGATGACGAAGCAATACAATGTACACAGATAGCTATCAGATATTATGACTGGAGGGAAGTTTTAAAAAGCCTTTTAAGTTCACTTTGCTGAACCGATCATGCAGAAATGTTCTTGTGATATTGTACATTGGGCTCTCTGATCATTTTGTATTAGTCGTCTGCACGGAACATGGCGGCGCCGTATTGATGAAACATGTATACAAAATGACATTGACTATTACATGGGTCTTTTAAAGAGATTCCATTTGCAATCATAGTCCACGACTTTGAAGGTTTGGGTTGGTTGAGGGGAAACACATAAAAAATCCATCTAGATAACTTTTAACGAAGTTTTGGAGAGGGACATCAAGGTCGTTTCACCTAATCTGGACCAGAAATGTTCTCCAAAGAGTTAACACTTATTAACTTCAGGATTAAGTTAACATTCAGGGTTACTGTCTGTTTGTCTGTGGATTCTTTCGTATGCCATGCTCTCTTTTCTGGACTGTTTTATAGTGGATTGAGTTATTCAAATGAAATTCCCTATTTAGTTCAGTATTGAATATTTACAGAACAATCTTCAGTCCAGCCAGTCTGTCAACCTTTCTTTTCTAGGGGTCGGGGTGTCTCTTGGTTACCGGTTTTCTCTGTGTCAGATGAAGTTCATGTCTGCTCGTGCCACCTCTGAAAGAACGTCGTCTGCTGACGACAGTGACGTAGATATTTCAAAGATGCCAGTCGGACATAACAAATTACTGAAGCACTTTCTTTGTTCGTATTTTGCACATTTATTGCCCATTTATGGTGATGAAAAATACGTAACAGTCAAGACATGAGGGCGACGTGATACATGAAATATAAATGAAATAATTGCTGTAGTGTACAATAATCAATATCCTGACTTCTGTCTGAGTACTTGCTTTCTTGTTTTGGTGAATAATTGAAATAAGATCAGAACTTTATGGCCGCTTAAAGATATTTATATATTTATCATGTGAAATTTATGTTTTATTTCTTCGAATTTATATTTTTCCTTTGATCCAGAGTTGTGTCAAAAATACGTTTTAGAGTTTATGACATATTTCCTGCCTTATAGAGTTTAAGTGGCAACCTCGAGCACTTATTTGTCACTGCAGAGCAATACCAAACAGAATACACAATTTCGATGTATGCTTAAAGTTTTTTTGTAAATCAATATAATTTATAAGGAATTGACACATTTTAAGAAAAAAAACTTGTAGAAAATTTAATGGACGGAAACAACTGACAAGGCATGATTTAGGAACGTTCGTATCGTTTTGTTGGGTGTCGTTGATCAAGCAGCCATCATTACTGTAAAAAGCCGACAGATAATTTTGCCGAGATTGGTGAATTTTATGTCGATATCGTTTAATCAGCTTATATGAGTAGACAGTTTCAATAAGAATATTGGCTTAGCAAATCAGCGTGAGTTCTTCATTAATCCGGTTTATTGCAGTGACACTTTTTGTGCAGGATAAATTGAAAATTAAGAATTATGAATGACCTTTATACCCTATTGAAAAGTAGTCTCAGCTGGAAGTGCGCTTCGTAAAAAGTATTTATTATTTTCATACCGCACGTTTTAAAAGGGCGTGTTTGCAGAACGAAAATTTGTTTTTCATATACATGTACTGCATTAACGTTGAAACTTTGGGTCCGAATTTAGAAATCTGATTTTAGTTTTCCCGTTATGGGTTGACATGGGACGTTTATTGTTTTTGTACCTTTGTCATTTTGATTTAAGGATTTATTCTTTGATCTCGTGCTATTTATGTAATCGAGCACGTGTTTATGCAAATTCCTGAAATTTATAACAAAAATTCAGAAGGAACATATGTCATACATTATGTATTGATGTACATGTATGTTTTTTCGAAAAAAAAGTTTAAAGGTTTTAGAAAAAGGTAAATTTGATGAAATTGAAGCGCATTCTTCCCTACCTTTTTTCAAAGAAAGACTGGCGCACAAGATTTTGAGACCCCTCGACTAGAACCCATGTATCTAAAGATACTCTTTCATAGCAGAAAACGAAGGGTTCTTATAAATCTCATCAATTTCATATTTGGATTGTATTGCAAATTGATGTGCACATTTACCGGTATGCTACATTAAATTAATGATATGGACATATTTATGAACAGACACACAGACATATACTTTATACATGATCCAGTTTCTGCTTAATTAACTTCCTGTTTGTCGCGAAGAAAGCAATCTGAAGATTATAGCTTTTTGCCACAGGTGCCTGCAGATATGATCGTCCCCCCATCATGGCCGAGAAGTAAAGAAAAGGGAGGACAGTTTCCTTTTTATACGCCCGTCATTTGACGGGTCGTATTATGGTATGGCGAAGTCCGTCCGTCTGTCCGTCCGCCTATGGAACGCAATAACTTGATTATGCGTCAACGGATTTTCATGAAATTCATACATTATGATTGGACTGTGGAGACGAAGAAGCCGCCTTTCAATTTTCAGGTTCATCCGATTTGTCGTTACAGAGTTATGGGACATAGATTTTTAAAATACAGTGAAAATATACTAAAATAGTTAAAAAATATTCTAAAAATCTATTTTTGGTCGAAATGTTTTGAAATTTTGTATACTTCAAGTAGAAAGGATGTTCTTTGACATATGTAAAGGGTTTTTAATTTTTTTGTCGCATAACCGAGATATTGTGTGTAATGGGAAGGGGGGTGGGTTATATGCACATACATGTTAAGCTAAGGGCAAAATATAGGCGCATGGAACGCAATAACTTGAATATGCGTCGACAGATTTTCATGATATTCATACATTATGTTTAGACTGTGGAGAGGAAGCCGCCTTTCGATTTTCAGGTTCATTCGATTTGTCGTTACAGAGTTATGGGACTTAGATATTTTAAAATACAGTGAAAATATACTAAAATAGTTAAAAATTATTTAAAAATCTATTTTTGATCGAAATGTTTTGAAATTTTGTATACTTAAGG
Organism: Pinctada fucata; assembly: GCA_028142955.1. Classification (NCBI taxonomy): domain Eukaryota; kingdom Metazoa; phylum Mollusca; class Bivalvia; order Pterioida; family Pteriidae; genus Pinctada; species Pinctada fucata. The sequence continues at coordinate 54,042,626 of AP027104.1, read as the reverse complement.
TAGAAAGGATTCTCTTTGACATATGTAACGGGTTTTTATTTTTTTTTTTGTCGCATAACTGAGATATTTGTAATGGGAGGGGGGGGGGTGTTATATGCACAAACATGTTAAGCTAAGGGCAAAATATAGGCGCATGGAACGCAATAACTTGAATATGCGTCAACGGATTTACATGATATTTCTACATTGTGATCAGACTTTGAAGAAGAAGCCGCCTTTCGATGTTGTGAAAAAAATCCCAACGGGCGTATCTTGCTGCGTGAGCGTAGGCTTTATTCTTTACTTCACGGCCATTTTATCCATGATTTTGAGATAAAAAGGAGGGACAATCATATCTGCAGGCACCTGTGCTTTTTGCAAAGTCTAACAGCTAGACGACAAGGACAGATGAACAGACATTAAGGGAACTTGCAACTGGCACAGTGTGTCAGCAATACCTCAAGGTGCACTTTCCCAAGAAGTGAAAAATTAAGAATCAATACGCTGAGAAAAGAAATGCGAGATTGCAAATCAGGGGATCATAAGGATTTAGTTGTCAAAAGCCGTGAGTACTGATTCCTGTATGGATTTGTTATCTATTGATTACAAGGTGTCTATAAACACCGCAATGACGGGAATCTATGTCATTTAGTCATTGTTTGCCTGCAATCTTAGCTTAAAGCATTCAACTTTGACTTCTATCCTGAATGGGTATCCGTTCTGATTTTTAGAATAGTGTGTAAAGCAGACGTGCTCCTTGTCTTTCTGGCATTGAGCCTCCATAAGGAACAAGAAAGACTCAAAGCACTAGTAGATGGTTTACATGAGCTTTTAAACATTAAGAAATGATATAAAAGAAGTGTCAATTTGGCTTTTCCAAAATAAAGCATGAACTATCTCATATCAAACGCTTCTTCAACATGCAACTTTTATATGTTTTGTTTCAGACTCTAAAGCATGTAAAGATTGTGGTATCCATAAAGGGGGGGGGGTTGCAATGATTTTGAATGGAATGTATAAAATTCATGTAGAGACAACAATATTTCAAATTTGTATGAGCGATGAATTACCCCCGGTATATTAAAAGCATATAACATGTTCATGAAGATTTTGAAATACTGCTGTAAACGTTAAACATATTTTTCCATTGCCGATTGTGTAAACTTCAATTCATTGAAATTTCAAAATCCTGCAAACTACTTGAAATTGTAATAATATTTCTTCACAGGGTTAAAAGTCATGAATCATATTTCAAATTATCGAAAAAGAGAAAGACGTACACTCTACATGTATATCGATATTGGGTTAGAAACGCATGTTTTTGGTTATGTTTTTTCTTGTTTTCCAATGAAGTTATATCAAACGTTGAAGCTTACAAAACAACATTGATAGATGTGCGAGATCATATTGGTCTAAGAAATGCAGTCACAATGAGAATGAGCCTTGTTGTTGTAGACCCAGTGGGACCTCTAACGAGTATTATTGAGATAAAAGTGAAATAATTATTTCATAAACATGTGCTTTGTAGCTACCTCAACGATTCAGTCACTGCACAGGTTAGCATCTGTCTGTTATTACGTCACTACCTGCCTAAAAGATCAAAGAGAATAAGTCATCGGTTACCTTTAATTAAAGATCAGGATTCGGAACTAATACTATCTAATTCTCGATGATATCTTAGAAAACACTGCACTTTACAAGTCATAGATGGGTGACTCGACAAATTAGTTCTTCAAGTGCCTTTAAAGACTGACGAAAAAATCAGTGGCGGATTTAGAGGGGGGCCCAGGGGGCCCGGGCCCCCCCTTTTTCACCCAAAGTTATTGATTCAGAGTACTCTTTTTATGCTTATTCTCTTTACTTTTGGGGAAATTTTCGGCTCGCTTCGCTCGCCGCACTAAATTTTTCATTAGCTGTTAATTTTTTCGTCTTCACTTTGTTTTCATCTTTCTTTGTCATCGTGTTTGAACGGATTCATTTGTCATAAACAAAATATATACAAAACTCAAAATCAAATTGACACTTGAATAATTACCAAATGCTTCATTTTCATGGGTCGATCTAACCAGGTTGTGGAGTTGTAATGCCCTAATCCTCCCAACCTTCCCAAATTGGTCAAACAAAAATGGAGCATGGAAAATGAGAGAGAGATTGTATTCTTATGACAAAATGTAACCATTGAAATGTAAACGCTCCGCTCGCCAATATAGAATAAAGTTGTTTATATACATGTACGGATGACTTAATTTAAAAACAAATGAAAACTTCATATCTTAAAAAAAATTTCTGGCTCGCTACGCTCACCAGTTTACCTATAAACTAAAGTAAATGAATCAACTCCCCTCCCCACCCTATTTCTTAATTAGATCAGTAGTCTTGAGGTTCACGTTTTTCGTCTCGACCTTTTTTTTTTTTTTTTTTTTTTTTTGCTTGTCAGTTTTTCCGTGAACAATTTTTTTCTTCGAGTTGAAACCTTGGGCCCCCCCCTTTTATGAAATCCTAGATCCGCCACTGAAAATATAATTATTTTCACCTTTTTCCCAGCTAAACTCACTGATACGATCTCGTGAAATGCATTTGAAATGTTTTTATTTCTTTCGAAAGCTGGATTTTGTAAATTGTAAACTTTATAGAGCTAAAAAAAAAAAAAACAAACGACTGTATTGGTTATGTGAAATTGATATTTGACGGCAACAAGTCAATATTTCACAAAGATAATGTCTGAATGCAATTTTTCCTCGGTGACAGCTGTATACTTAAGGGTGTTTGTCTGTTCTTTGTGCTCTGTGTAAGAGACATTATCATAAAATACACCAACATTTATATTGAAATTGTTGAAGAAAATTGATTTGTCATGACATGATAAGGATTTTCTATCCTGATCCAACTCGTGCCAGGATGTACCTTAAAAATACTCTAAAATATAGGTACATGTATGTGATATCGAATTTACGTAAGGCAAATATTATCTTCCTCCCATTATTTTCCTTCTTTCTGCATAGATATCGTATATTAACCATGCACTCAAAGATCTCAACAATTTCTCTGATATCCTTGCAAATACAGAAACACAGATTCCAACTGGAAGAGAGCAACCCTACAAACATCTGAAGTATGCTGCTGTATTTAAGAGTCATAGCCAGTTATGTTTGATTTGGTCGTAGTTTCAGTTCTAATTGAATTGACCTTTTTCAGAGGTATTCTTCTACAAGATCAGAAAAGGTTCAAAGAGGCCATAGAAAGTTACAAACGGGCAATACAATGCCGACCAAAGTTATCGAGTAAGTATTGAATTTTCCCTACTGTACTGTATGAAAGTTGTATTTGTAATTTCATTCATTCATTCATTCATTCATTCATTCATTCATTCATTCATTCATTCATTCATTCATTCATTCATTCGAATTGTTTCCTTAATTCTGCAAAAAATATGCATACATTACAAGAAGAAGGAAGCCCAAAAATAATGAAATAACAAAAAAGTTCTGCATGCAAGGTAGACAAATCCTTGAAATTCACAGACAAAAAAGCAAGGTGGAAAAATCCTTGAAATTCACAAACAAATCTTAAAATGAATAACATCTTTTTCACAGTTTGATCGATGAAGGCATTTATTATGATAAGTCACAAAACTTGCAAACCGTGATGCATTATGCAGTCTGGATCCTCGTGACTCATTTTTCACGAAGTCATACATGTATATGGAAACACCTGCATGTTGGTGATAAATACTGAAAATACATGTACATATTAAGGTTCTGTGGGAAAACTCATAGATCTTCGTAGTGTACCACATATTTATGTATGAATTTTCTAATGAATGTAAGCTAGAAATATATTCCATGGCGGATCTAAACCATCAGGGGGATCCAGCACATGGTTCTGAAAATTACACGTAAAAACAGGAAAAATCAGCAATTTTTGGCAAATTCCAGAATCTTGAATCGGTCATCATTTTTGTCTGCTCTGCCTCTGCAGTCAAAGTTTGGAAAGAAAGAAATCTAGATAGTTTAGTGTAGATATTTTTTTTATCAAAATTATCAAGTTTGTTGAAATTGACGAAAGATATTCTGTTGAGATCAAAAGATCAATGGTCACTGGGATCTTTTAATTTAAAAAAAATCTTAACATACTGAGGTTAGACCGCTATCAAAAGGAGGTAAAAATTTGATATCTTTTAAACACTCATTCTGTGTGTTGCATTAGATTTTAGGATTATTTTGTATTTTGACTTGCCAAACCAAAGATGACTTATTCAATATTCAAAATAAAACAACATTTATAAAAATACTAGTATTATGCAATGATCAAATTACATATAAAAAGCTATCTTAGGGAATTCCATGTTTTCCAGATATTTAACTAATTATCGTATTATTTCAGTGGCACACCTGAATTTAGCTATTATCTACGCAAACCAAGGAATGTACACAGAAGCCGAAAAGGTATCAGAAATATTCATCATTGACAGCTTAACGGGGTGTTAGGTATAAGCCTCCAACCAATGTCGGGGACTGATAGCTTCTGTAGTCTCTCTGCATGGTTGATATCGTTGGTAACATCAGATCCCAGAAACAACATGACGATTTGTATATTTGACTCAGGGTAGACTAAGTAGCCTTTGTGATATTGATTTGTGTTTCTCAAAAGTATTTTGAGTTAGTTTTAACCGGTGTCAATGTCAAGGTATTCTTTTTTATGTCCATGTATGGAAGATCGGTTAGATTTTTTTTTTCTCTGTCTTCTTGCTCTTCTGGATAACCACACCATTTTCTACTTGATTGGCAGATGGTCGTCCAAAGTCGGCACCGGTTGCCCATTGGTCTCGTCGGTTTATGTGTAGTCTTTTGTGTTTGATGCTTACATGTCGTATGTCTCTTTTTCGTCTCATACTATGCTCGTCTTTTATTGTTTTTGCATCGGGTGTTTTGCTGTTGGTGCTGCAACAGGGTCTTGTTGGAGATCCCCTCCCTTCTTCTGTCTGTAATTTGTTCGAGACTTGAACCTTTCTCATGGAACTCGAACAAATGTTTAATCTGTGTATTCCTTCAGACAAGACCTTTGTTGTTTGTAACATGATATGACCTTCTGACCTTGACATTGACCATGCTTGCAGAGCCGTCAACAGGGTCATATATTATCACACACAAATTGTATTTTCTTTCCTTCTAGTTGAGACATTCGGCTGATGATTGTTGATTGACATTCGATTTGTTTTAGATTATTTCGTATCGATTAGTATCAGATAATTTTCTATTGGGAATCTTATTCTGGTATACACGAGCCATTGACTGACACTGAACTTCATTGTTAACATCCACACAAGGATATAAACAGCTAATTTATTCAATTAGCTTCATTGATGTATAGATCCTTCTTCTTTGTCTTATTTCCTTTGCCACATATTGTGTAGACAATTATACCTTTGTACAGAAATTGTCAAAGTCCTTACGGCATATTGAAAATAACGATGGCTGATTGAGACGTGACAAATGGTTACATATTGATTCGAGAGGGAGAATCGGTATAGAGACCGTATCTTTTATCTACCGAAAAAACAAATTTTGTATTTTCTGCATGGTAAAAAGAAAATAAAATGTATGGTTTCAGAGTTAAGTGGCCATGTCCATGTCAAAAACGAAAAATGAAATCGTTATGGTCGCAATGCACCAAGGGTCCATGGTAGTTGTGTACATGTAACAGTTTTACAATTTTGCCCGTCTTAGACTTTGTGGTCGTCAAATGGATATTAGGTACATGTAGTAAATGATTCCTATTTTGTAAGGAAGCTCACGATCGTAGTTTTTGTATAGCACTGTCCAAGCTCTGCTCATTTTCGACTTCACCACGACTGCTGCACGTAATATCCGGAAGAGTACTCGAAGTTATTTGACACCCGATTCATCAAATACATGTCAGATAGCGACCAATGGATCGAATTCGTTGACTTCTATTCTGGAAACGATGCACAGAATTTTTCGGAATGTTTTCGATGAGCAATGCAAACCCTACCCGTCAAAAATAGCCGCCCTCAGATGACGTATTTTTAACTTTACCTCCTCAAGGCTGCTCATATTTTTCATCGTAATCTAACGTGGCCTACTTTTTTGGTCCATGAAAAGTACAGAACACTTGCAATAACAAATAACATGGGACTCGAGATGAGCGATATAGACCCACTTTGAACTCTAATCTTGTTCTTCCGTCTGTCTGTTTGAATTATGTCTTATTCATGAATGTGACCATGAGGCGTCCTACATTTAAAGAATAACAGACTGACGGTGATGGTTGTACGGCTATGAACGACTTACATCACTTTAATACAAATGTTGTAACTTTTCCTTTTGTCATGCCGTCATATTTAATTTTGTAAAGTGCATTTCTGAGGCACCAAATGAAGAAAGAGAATACTGTAGTGCCCTGGTTTGGTGAAGTGCAAACACATAATTTCGTCAGAGCACTTTAAATGTTGACGTTGTTGACACGGGACCTAATTGATATCTTTTTCATTATTTTGGTACATTGTGCACTGTCAATTTACATTCCAAAAACTTACGATTATGATGCAATACCTAAATAGAAATTAAAAAAATTATAAGTGCATCATGTACCTTACACTTTGATGTTGAAATTTGTCATGAGGTGAAAAACTTCAAGTAATGACCAGAGATCATGTTAACTGCAGTAGATTGACCTTCATTTGAATGATCTTTGCTTCGCAGTTTGTGACATGCATTTCTCGAATTGTATATATACAACTTTAGAAAAAGTTTAACCCTTTTCATTTTGTAAGCCACCATTGAAGTATTAATTTTTTTTATCTAAATTTTCAGGTGTATAAACATTGTGCAGATTTAGACACCTCGGGATTAAAGGATCCTCGGTTACACGAGAATACCAAGATCTCGGCCCTGTACAACCTAGGTAGGATGTACTCTGAGCAGGAACGTAATACCGAGGCTATTGACGTGTACAAGGAGGCACTGAGGCGCAGACCATCTTACTATGCCCCACAGAGCATCTATAACATGCTGGGTGTGTAGCTTGTAAATAGATAGATTATTGACTAAATCAGGTTAAAGTTAATTGTTTCATTGTTACTGTTTGATGTTTTTTCAAGGTATCTTAGTATACCTTACTAGATTTAATATTAATGGGTTAATAAGCATAGACTATCAATAAATAGGAAATGAATAAGTATATGAGAATTTGTCAAGACAAGCTAGGCTGCAGTACGTTTCATCATTATGTTTCAAGCGCCTTTTCTTTACATTTTTTTCAAATACTTTATTACCGACATAATTTGCCATAAATTTTCAAAGTTAATCATGATCATTTTCAAAATGTTGGCTACCTTTAGAAATGCAAGAGTCTCAGACTCACAATTGTTATATTTCCCACTGGTACTAGTATTTATAAAATGGTTGTTGTCCATTAGGTGAGGTATACATGAAGATCAGTCAGACGGACGAGGCAGAGAAATGGTACAGAGAAGCCCTTAAAGTCAAACCAGATCATCTACCAGCTCATCTTACCATGGCAAAACTGATGCATAAAAAGGTGAAATAACAGTTTTAAAAACAATTTAAAAGAAGCCTGTCTCAATAAGTGCTTAAGTCTCGACAAGACTGTCAGAGCTGGATTATACATGTTTTAAGTCTGTCTCACTCTGACTTGGAGCTGTAATAATACTGATTCAGTTCTGAGCAAGTCTCACTGAGTAGAGTGTTGGCTGTATTAGTGCTTATCCAGACCATTATGAATATCTGATAGCTTTACTTATGATTTTTACTCCTATTACAGAATGACATTGCTGCTGCAGAGGAGTGGTTTCACAAAGCACGAACACTGGACGCAGATGATGTCTCTATTGATCACCATCATGGTAAAGATAATTATAGTATACTGAAAAAATACTGAAACACTAGGCACAAATCCAAATAAAAGACCTACATATGATGAAAGGGATGTTGTAAGGGAATAAGGCACGGATGAAACTTAAAAAAAACATTTTCATTTACGATTTGTCAAATCTAAACTGTAGTAGGGAGGACAACTAGTAACCTCAATGATTTTCTAACACCCAGATGTCCTTTATTTACAGCCCAGTTCTTAGCAGAGACAAACAGGATGCAGGAGGCTGCCAAGATGTATCGTAAGGCTGTAGATAAAGCTCCTGATGATTTCGAATTGTGCTTTAATGCTGCTAATATACTCAGGTACCATATTTCATCATTACTGTCTGAACATTTGAACACTTGTTAGTTGGAAACTTCATTCTTTAATTAATTACTTATATCTACAAATAACACAATGACTCTATTTGATTAAAATAAAAAGACTAGATTAAATAAATCTTGTCTTGTCTTGTCTTGTAAGGCTGATGATTTTGAATTGTGCTTTAATGCTGCTAATATACTCGGGCACCATTCATCATTACTGTCTGAACATTTGAACACTTCTTAGTTGGAAACTTGACATTCTTTACTTAATTACTTTTATCTAAAAACAACAGAATGGCTTACTTGATTGAAATAAACAGAATTCCATGAACATTTCAGACAAATAGGGGACAATGAGATGTCAGAAAATCTATACAGGAAGGCAGTGCAGATAAAACCTCATGTAAGTCTTTTATTGATAGCATATTGTGAAATTAAGACATAGAGAATACCTTTGATTTCATTGATGTGATTGCATGTATAAAAGAGCTTAAAATATAAAGGATTGAAAAAAAGATCTATGCATCTGAATTGATATTGTATTGGTTTGAAATATTCAATTGATGTCAAATGTAACATATTTCAGATTGCTACTGCTCATATGAACTTTGGAGCCATGCTTCATTTCAATAGTAAACTACGAGAAGCTGAACAAAGCTACCTGAACGCTCTAAAACTTAAACCAGATGACGAAACGACCAAACAAAACCTTATAAAACTACGCAATTTAATCAAGAGCAAAGAACTTGAACAAACAAGAAAAAATGGGAAAAATTAGGGACATGAGAATTAAGTTGTAATAGTGATACATTCCTAGAGACCAAATGTTGTTTTTGTGATGTATTGTTATCTCAAATGATATGATTGCTTTAAAAGTTCATGAAAGTAGAATTATACATTCAAGGAGATAGAAACTCCCTAAAATTCTCAGCTTTGCATCTATTTCTATAAAGGACTGCTTTGTGTAAGCTTACACGTTTGTTTTAAAAGATGTGTCATCCATGGCAACATTCTTTGATACTTTGGTCAAGCATCAGTCTATCAGTCTATCAGTCTGTCTGTCTGTCTTATTATTGTGTAATAGGATGTTATTATGTGATGAATATGAATCATTTTATTTTTGGCCGGATTGCAAAGCAATTCCGATCTATAGATTGACGATGTCCGTCCGTCCGTCTGTCCGTCCGTCCGTCCGTCCGTCCGTCGGTCCGTCTGTCCGTCTGCCGTCAACATTTTGGTTAAAGTTTCTGGTTGAGGCAAAATCTAAGGAACTAAATGCAGTAGAAACTTTATATTATACATGAAGGTTGCCCATGACAAGACCTTTCAATTTATGCCGTAACATTTGACCTAGTGACCTTGACCTTGGACTTTGACCTAGTTAAAGATTTTGGTTAAAGTTCCTGGTTTATGCAAAATCTAAGGAACTGTATGCAGTAGAAACCTTATATTATACATATAGGTTGCCCATGATGAGACCTTTCAATTTATGCCGTAACATTGGACCTAGTGACCTTGACCTTGGACTCTGACCTAGTCAAAGATTTTGGTTAAAGTTTCTGGTTTAAGCAAAATCTAAGGAACTGTATGCAGTAGAAACCTTATATTATACATTTAGGTTGCCCATGACGAGACCTTTCAATTTATGCCGTAACATTGGACCTAGTGACCTTGACCTTGGACTTTGACCTAGTTAAAGACTTTGGTTAAAGTTCCTGGTTTAAGCAAAATCTAAGGAACTGTATGCAGTAGAAACCTTATATTATACATATAGGTTGCCCATGACAAGACCTTTCAATTTATGCCGTAACATTGGACCTAGTGACCTTGACCTTGGACTTTGACCTAGTTAAAGACTTTGGTTAAAGTTCCTGGTTTAAGCAAAATCTAAGGAACTGTATGCAGTAGAAACCTTATATTATACATATAGGTTGCCCATGATGAGACCTTTCAATTTATGCCGTAACATTGGACCTAGTGACCTTGACCTTGGACTTTGACCTAGTTAAAGATTTTGGTTAAAGTTTCTGGTTTAAGCAAAATCTAAGGAACTGTATGCAGTAGAAACCTTATATTATACATTTAGGTTGCCCATGACGAGACCTTTCAATTTATGCCGTAACATTGGACCTATTGACCTTGACCTTGGACTTTGACCTAGTTAAAGACTTTGGTTAAAGTTCCTGGTTTAAGCAAAATCTAAGGAACTGTATACAGTAGAAACTTTATATTATACATGTAGGTTGCCTCTGACAAGACCTCTCAATGTATGCTGTAATATTTGACTTAGTGACCTTGACCCAGTTGGTGACAAAAACTTACTTTGCAATCCGGCCATACCGTCTTTAGCGGTGTTTTATTATGAAAACTGATGGAAATATTCACCCAGCTGTGACATTATAAACTGTCAAGTTAAGCTAAAAATTATTGACATTTTTAGGGTCAAGGTTAACCTTACAAGACAGTGCAGCAGGTATTTTCGTTAAAAATCTGTAGTTCTGTAACAGTATATTGTTATTTTCATATTTTTCAAGCATTGAACTTTTACAGTCTCATTCTTTAAAATGTTAAGAATTTGAAAAGTCAGATATATGGATACTTCTTATGGTGATAGATTATTTTTTTGTTATTTAATTTTTTCATTCATCATCATTTTACAAACATATCAGATGAGATGAGTACACTATTTTATGTTTCTTTTTTTCAATGTTCACTAAATGCATGCATAATATAAAAAGGATGTGTCAAGAAATATGTCATTGACTTCTAGTCACTTTCAGTGAATCAACTATTGTGAATAATGTTCTTGAGAATAGATGTCTGAACCTAATTTATAAATAGTCAGCAAATATCAATGGAGGTGCATAGATTTGTGCAAACTACTTTAATTTACGCATGAAATAATAATTGTGGTTCTTTGACTCTCACTATTTTACACCTAGCAAATATTTTGAATTATACAAATATGTTGAATATTTTAAAAAGTCTTTATTTCGTTTATTATGAGTTTATTAATACTATGACTTTTGCAAAGATTACGCTCTCATTCCTTATGTTATTGATCTTGTTTCTTTATGTATTTGGTAAAGTCATACCAAGATTTTATTTCTATTACTGTATTATTTCTATTCCTTTCTGTGATTATATGTTATTCAACTTCTTGTATATTTTGATTAATATTCCATTTAGATTTGTGCAATTCTGGGCCAAAGAACAAATTCTTAGAGGGAGAATTACAATAACTATGTGACTACTAGTATGATATTATAAGTTACATGGTTAGTTAGTGACCTGATACGGAAAAATACATGGTGTGAAAAGAAAACCCGTATCGGGCGAGGCGAAAGCCGAGCCCGATACGGGTTTTCTTTTCACACCATGTATTTTTCCGTATCAGGTCACTAACTAACCGTGTAACGAATTTATCACGTCGAAGACCTCTAACTGTATGTGCGGGGGTCTCTGTATCATACAATTCACAACGTCATAATAAACTACTCGCCCGATACGGATTTACAAGCCTGATACGGCTTTTTTTCACGGCATCATGTGACCATGATCTGACCAATCAGATTCCAACATTTTTGTCTGAGGCGTGATAAACATATTTATGATGCTCTTCTCTCAGATGAAATGTACATATTAATTTAGCGCAACTGAAAATATAAGTGGAAACTGGCTAAAAAGACAAAAAGATCACTTTGAAATAACTGAAGTTGAAGGACGTCCTTCCTGACAGCTATTTAAAGCTTTTTTTTTTTTGCAAAGTGGCCCATAAGGCAAGAATATACCATCATGACAAAGTCAAAACCCTAATTTGTTATATAGTTGTCATGAGTTGGTATAGTCAAAGAATTGTCAAATCATGTGATGTTAGACTTTTCTTAATTTTTGAAAAAAAAATAAAAATGTCTTTTTTTTCATTCATTAGCATTTATGCCTTGTTTTCCATTAAAGCTTTGCCAAATGCGGCATTAAAGTTTAGTGCTAAAGTATGATACCCTCTGAAAAAAATGCATGTACTGTAAAGAGTCTGTTTCATAAAATACTATCGGTTTGCCAAATAATCCTTTATTGCTTTACATTTCCCCCTCTTGATGCCTCCACAGTTTTGAGTCGTTTCTTTTTAGTGCTTTATGATTCTAAAGAATCTGATATTGATATTTAATTAAGAGCACAGAAAATCTGTGTTTAACACTTGTTTATACTTATGTCATTAGTTACATTTTCGCACATCTTGACAGCAATACATCATTTTTGTGTCGCCTGCGAAGCATAGCGACACTTAGGGATCACTTTGTCCGTTGTCCGTCTGTCCGTCTGTCCGTCTGTCCGTCCGTCCGTCTGTCCGTCTGTCTGTCTGTCACACTTTGGGTGTCACAGCCCATAACTTTTGATTGGTAAGTGATAGGGCTTTGATATTTCACATGTGTATTCCTTGTGACAAGACCTTGCTACACATACCAAAATTTTTGACCTAGTGACCTTGACCTACATATTTGACCTACTTTTCAAAAAAATTAAGAATGGATATATCTTTTGATTGGTAGGTGATAGGGCTTTGATATTTCACATGTGCAATCCTTGTGGCAAGACCTTTCTACACATACCATAAAATTTGACCTTTTGACCTTGATCTAGATATTAGACCTAGACCTACTTTTCAAGAATTTTGATCCACTTTCTAGAATAATAATTAAACCGCTTCGCAGGCGACACAAGCATTCCTTGGATTGCTATTTTATCTCTTTACCTATGTTACACTATCATAATTGTTAAATTTTATCATTGTGAATAACTTGAAATGAAATAAAATGAAGAAAGAATTTTGTCTTTTATTTTGAAGTCTTTAAAAATCAAGGTTTTATTTACCTTGATATAACTCTTAAGATCTCCTTCTGATTCAATAATGAACAAAATTCTCCATTTGCAGCAAAAGAATTGATGATAAAATACAACGACTTGATATCAATGTGTGAAATAGGGCTTAATGTGTAATATTTACATTACTAGTAGATTCCCCATGTTAAACGCCCATTGGACAACTAGAATTATATTCCAATAACTTGGGTTGCTCACGTGCAAGTTTTGTATGTAGGGAGAATTTACCAACGTTCAAATACATTTGACACTAAAACAGGCAAAATATGCGAAGTGCATGCAAATAAAAAGGACCGATATTTAGAATAAATGTAAATATAAGTAATGACTGTCTTACTTTTGGTGTTCATGGGTGTATAATTCTGGTTGGACACGTGCAAATTTTCCGAGAATCGCTTCGCGATTCACGGAATTTGCACGTGTCCAACCAGAATTATACACCCATGAACACCAAAAGTAAGACGGTCATTTCTTAAGTAAATAAGTTAGTAAAAGTCCAACCCAAAATCCAGAATCCAAAAACCATCCATGAGCATGCAAAAAACCATGAAAATCACCCACGAGCATACAAAAAACCATGAAAAATCATCCATGAGCATGAAAAATCATCCATGAGCATACAATTAAAATACCATGAAAAATTGCAAATCTGAACAAAGAACTAAAACTATCTGCAAAGGAGCAAAATGAATTCCAAATGTAGATAAGATCAAGTACCGTAACAGAGTAGTCATCTCCTGCTTACCAGCATCTTCTGTCTCAATCACATTATCGTGTTGAAAACTTTGAAACTGGTTCTATCCTCATATAGTTTTCAATATTTTTGATTATGATATTTAATAGTGCTCTATATTTTCATTGTATATTCCAAACCATTTTCACAATGACAAAGTTTTTCACAAATATTCCCTTGTAATGTTGCATTCAGAACTAGGAGCTTGTTGCTTATCAATATTGGAACTTACTATTGTGGAGAAAAAGAATCGATGAGCTTGCTATAAAATTGGGTATTAATTGCGATATCAAACACTTTGCATATACAGGGAATGGGAAATACGCAATTTTGAATTTGAAGTCATGTTTGTCATATATTTGAATATTTATGTGACAATTGTCGTAAAATATAGCATGCGATCTAAGCATGAAGCAGAGTTATGTTTTCAGGCTTCTCTTTCACGCTTAGTTCACACTAATATGTTGGGTCAGGGAAATCCTTGAAACCTGGATTATTAATCGAGAGCACGTCATCAATGTTTGCAAAATCGAATTGAACTGAAAAGTGGAGGTTTTTTTTGTGAAGGAGCAAGAACTGAACAACCTCGGCATCATATGAGTATGCAAAAATATGAGCAAGAAGAGGAGCACAGTTGTTTCAAATGGAATTTCCCACTATTAGCTAAAAAATAACAATCCTCCAAACACTACAAATATGTTCGTTCAACACTTACATTACGCCTTCCAATGTGTATTCAATTGGTGAGTGAAGGTCAAACACAAAAGGCGAAATCAGATTCCAAAATTCACAATTGAAAGGCTTATAAATTCTTGAAAAATGTAAAACAGAACATTCTCACGCGATACGACAAATAGGACAAACGGACGGAGACAATAACACAGCTTCATAGAAACATAAAGGGCAACTATATCTAATGAACCATCTCCAGATTCCAGTGCTACTACAGAATGTTCTGTAGGTGGCGCTGTTATATAGCGCACCTTGCTAAGCTGAAAAGTTTTCAAAACATGTTCAGATGTCACGTGATTCGATTGTATCTAAATTGCTCTTCGTAATATTTAAAAACAAGGGGAGAGTTTCGATCATCGGGCACGGTATGAGAACCTAGAACAAGAAAATTACCAAAATGGTTGTAATCAGCGCCACCCTGAATAAATTCGATGAGGAAATTAGATGTACAATACTAGAATATTCACAATAATGAATTTAGTATGCAGTTGCAATTTCATTTCGAATATGGTGGACCAGGAATCCCCGAGGGTACATGTAGCCAAGTTCGATCAACTTTGGCCGATTGTTTCTTCAACGCATTCGCAACGAAAATTTCTTTTATCAGAATTTCTTTAAATTTCTAAAACGTGGGTCCTGCAGCATCATATTCCACCTATCCTGCTACGTCTAAAAGACAGGAGGGGATCTCCAACAACACCTAGTTGCAGCATCAACAGCAACCTCCCAAAACACCCACTGTAAAACACAAAAATGACACGCACAGAAAGAGACGCAGTAGTACAATGAACGTCAAATCACAGAAAAACATAAAACACAAATGACTACTCATAAACCAACGAGACCAATGGGTAAACGGTGCCGACTTAGGACGGCCATCTGCCTCGTGAGTAGCAGACGGTGTGGTTATCCTGGATTACGTGCGCACAACCCTCCCACTATTCCGATTACCCAGAGGTCTCGAAGAACGTACAATTGTGGTGTAAAACAACCTCCTCACTGTCAGATGACCACACACAAACAAGACCGCAAAACGCAGGGGCCCAAGCAACACAGATGAATATGTAAATTGATATAAAAAGAGGGCATGCGTAATACGACCTGTGCTCTGCCGGCTGTAGCGAGCTAATGTATGTTATCACCCGAGGAGTCCGACTGACATTCAGAGAGGACAGGTGGTCGGGGCCCTGTCTTCTCTAAAGAGGTTTGTACAGGGTCCGTCATGGAGTCCCGTCGTCACAGCCAGTCAGCGTGCAAGTATTAAGGATGCGCTGGTAAAAGACTGTAGATTGGTCAAGTACCAAGCCTAGTGTCCGTCTGGTGACATTAGGATCATATCCACGGTATAAGAGGCGTTTGATGATTCTGACGCATTTTCGATAGTAATTCTGTCTACCTTTGATCCTTCTAATTTTGTTGATCATGTCACCATAAAATGCAGGTTGCGAAATACCCAAAGTAATATACTCTGTTGCTTGTATGGGTCCGAATTTCAAAAGTAGTTGACAATAATTTTTGTAAAATTTCCAGAATGTCTTGACAAGTTTGTGAAAGCGAAAACCTTGACCTAAAAGTTTCTTTGTTATTTGTAAATTTCTATCATGAAAATCCAAAACATCAGTACATGCTCTAGCATACCGGATGAGCTGCGAAATGTAGATACCATAAGACGGTAATCTAGGAACATCACCGTCAAGCTAGGGAAAATTTACTATATTGAATCCAAAGTCATCTCTTTTGTCATACACCCTTGTATGAATCTCTCCATTAATAATTTTGATATTCAGGTCCAAAAATGGTGTTTCTGTGTTTGTGACGTTCGCCTTGTTTAGAGTCAGTTCCTGTGGATAGATGACATTTTTATACTTTTCAAAAACAGGATTGTCGATAGTAAGGATATCATCCAGGTTCATCTTCCATCATATCGTCTAAGTTACATTTTTGGATATAATAATTTTCACACTCTTTGGCCACATAACATTGTTTAGATTGAGGATCACTGACAAGGGTTAAGTACCCGAAACGTGCATGTCTGGTCCATGCTGCAAATTTATCTGCTCTTAAATGATGCTATTGAATTTGAAGACGTTTAACATTAAAGGATTTCTTTCTTTTCATTTGGAAAGAGGAATGGTAATAAAAGCGCATTGTTTACCGAGTATTGAACTGGACTCCGATATTTTCAGAGAATGTCATTAGATGGGGTTATAACTTGAAGTGCATCTTGTCGAAGGGGACAAAGCGAATTAACTCTTATGTTTTTTCTAGAGAGTTTTTCATGCTCATTGAGGTATTTATGTATTCTGATTTAAACTTTAACTCATTTATGAAAGAGGATGTCACAGAAGATTTGAATTAATTATTTAAATGCTAAACGTCTTCAAATTCAATAGCTTCATGTAAGAGCAGATAAATTGTCAGCATGGACCAGACATGCACGTTACCTAACTCCGTCAGTGATCCTTAATCTAAACAATTTAATATTGCCAAAGAGTGTGAAAATTATTATGTACAAAAATGTACCGAAAGACGTAGCAGGATGAGTGGGATATGATGCTACAGGACCCACGTTTTAGAAATTTCAAGATATTTTGATAACAGAAAATCATCAGGGAGTGAAAGTCAAACGTAAAATCAGAATACAATTAATGAGCAATTAAAAAAACTGAACGAAACAACAAGACCATTCTCTTTCCGCAAAAGTTGGAGAATATATCAGGTGCCTTTGATAGTAAGAAACTCAAGATTGCTTTTAAGCAACACCTGCCACTTAATCTTCATGAATCTGACATCATATATACACACAGACAAATGTTAAGCAACATTTATATTGTTTTTAATGCAAACTGCCGATTTGATAAAAATATTTGAAAATCATGTATCATGATATAGATCTGACTTTTGACGAATGCCTTATCATGCTTATTACCTTATAGTATTTTTCAACTTAGGTTAAATAGGGATAGAATAGGGTCGGGTATGGTTTTAAACAATTCAATTTAGATAGTATATATTCCCTTGAATTTACTCTTTCATTGAGAGCTAGGCGTCTTTCAGATAAGCTTCTCAGTCAGGGATATGTTTGTGACCGACTAACATCGTCACTGAGGAAGTTCTACGGTCGATATGTGGAACTCGTCATACACTATGATGTCCCACTCTCCAGAATGGTGGATGATATCCTGTCATAGACCATTTGAACCATCCAACCAAAGATTGTACTCTATGTCTTCCGAAATGGAAGTAACCGGATGTGACAGTTCTACTGAATTGAAGCGGCGGTGTTGCATGCAAGCAGGAGATGCTTACTCTTCCTAGGCACCTGGTCTCACTCCCATATCGGGAGTTCGCTTCTTTTCATATGGTGGAGGTTTTTGTTTGTTTTGTCCTGATTTTGTATGCCTTCGGTTTCTGATTTTCTGACTTATCGATTTTGTGCTGTATATAGGGATATGGTCATTATCCATATTTGTCATTAGATGCAATGAATCAATTTCTTAACCCTATGGTAATTGAATACCATGGTGGCATACTTCTGCCTCCTAAATGGGACATATTTTCTATAGATTATGACCTCATGCGACTTATTTATGTCAACATGCAAGATAATTTTGTTGACATGCAAGATGATTATGTTGACATGCAAGATGATTATGTTGACATGCAAGATAATCTTGTCGCATGTTGACAAAATAAGTTGCATGTTGACATAAATACGTTGCATGTTGACATAAATAAGTTGCATGTAGACATAAATAAGTAGCATGTTAACATAAGTAAGTCGCATGTCGACATATTCTAAAGAAAAATATCTCGCATGTACAAGGCAGAAATATGCCACCATAGAATACTCTATTTATGATAAGTAAATTTCTTTAAAGAAACGGTTCGTGTCAAAAAGCGCCTAGTGCAGTTAAGTGTCCATGCACCGGTATCAGACAAATATTTAGACCATGAATAAGAAAATTTGGAGGTGTATTTTGATAACACCTTTGTGGCCAATATTTTCTTGAATTTTTTATTTAATCCCATTTCGACCTATGTCAATCTGCATGTAGGACAACCACCTTAAAAAAATTCACTTCCTGTTTAGAGATGTTTCCTTCGAATAGTACAATTTCTCTTTTTATGATGATATTAAAAACCGGATATGTATCCCGTTCGTCCAAAAAGCGACAAAATTTATCTGAAAGTCAGTATTAACATTGGTGAAAATGTGATAAAGCGCAATGATGAGCAACAAATGTCTTGAAATAGAATAATCTGCCATATAACAACATAAGCAATTAAAAGAGGATTGTTGGAATAAACCTCAACTGAAAGTCGACTAAAAGAATTTTATACTAAGTTTTTGAAAGAAAACGGTAGTCGATTTGTGAATATTTTGTTTAATGAGGTTTATCTTTTTTCTAGTATCTGTTACCATATGTTTTTTAAACTTCTCTTCAAACTTTATTCTTCATTATTTTCCCCCAAAAATACTCTATTTTCATTTGCGGCTCTATCCAAGCGAAATCTGTCAACTTCGAGACTATTTCAGTTTTACGGTAAAGTTTTCTTTAAAAAAAACTACCACAAAAACAAAAGGCATGGTACTGGACCAATCTACAGTTTTGTACCAGTATCTTTCCCAACGTCGCAAACTGGCCAACTGTGACGACGGGACTCCATAACGGGCCTTGTTCAAATCTCGTCAGACACGTGTCTAGTACAACAAAATTGGTACTATAGAACATATATTTCAATATTGACAATTTCAACATGGTGGAAGAGATAATAGCTGTCAATATTGAAATATATGTTCAATAGTACCAATTTTGTTCTACTAGACAGGTGTTTCGTCAGAAGTACTTCATGCCAAACAGTTTATATAAACCAAATGAAAGTGAATTTTCCTGGCGCCATCTACAATACAGAGCTTTAATTTCCTCTTGCCAAAATGAGCATAGTGTTTTATATTCTTTTGTTGGGTGCTGATTCTCTGTCCTATCTGAAAGTTGGTCAGACTTCTTGGGTGATTGATCTTGAGCTCGCCTCAGCCAGCAGAACACAAACTGTTATATGCATGCCACAGGATTTTTTAGATCCATTGGTCTCCTTCCTTTTATGTGTTGTCATTAATGCTTGATGTTTCTGTACGTCTGTTTCGATTGTCTTGTATGATGTTCTAGTGAATATTGTTTTGTCTTTTTGCGGTTTGAAGTTTTGTCTGATTCATTTACGTGTCAGTTTCTTGTGGGTATTTTTGCTGGGATGTTGCGATTTTTTTCTATTATCATTAAAATTAAAGGAGATTAACATCTTAGCACCATTCCTCTAATGCTATTTTGGTCATAAAATTTATTTAACAATACTACTGAATCGACCCTACAGGAACTTTGGAGTCACGCATTCTTTGCAAAGTAAATTAAAATAATAATAATAAATCTAGAGGGTGCTACAAAAATAATGCACTTTTGCCACCGGTGTTTAAGGGCCTCAATACCACTTTTAAAGAACTCATTGAAAGCCATCCACTACAAGTATGACGTCATCATCGGACTGAAATTGGGTGCCGGAAACAGCTGCTTTCAGTTTTGGGAATAGATGAAAGTCTGATGGAGCATGATCAGGTGAATAAAGAGGATGCTCAATCAAATTTTAAGCCACAATCGTGAATGGCAGCCATGACAATGACAGACTTGTGAACAGGAGCATTGTTCTGATGGAACAAAATACCTTTAATCTAGTTAGCTTTCCGCAGCGCTTAAGCTTATTGTTTTCCCGTGACTGTGCCAGAAGTGAAGCATAGTATGTCCATTGGTTGATTGTTTGATTATGGAGATAATCTATCAGCAAAATACCTTCTGCATCCCAGGAAACAGAGCTCACAACATATCAATCAGCCCTCGTATCATATTCTTACCGCACCAAAATCCGACTTTAGAAGACAGCAAGTTTACTCCTCCCAGATCACTATTTAAACGTGTACCCAAACACATGAAGAAATGTGACGATTTCAATTTCAGCACATTTCTTCTTTGAAACAAATATTCATATGTATATAAATTTAAGTTTATATGCTGATATCAAAGCAAACATCGATTATCTATATTTTGTTCTGCCTCAAGGACAATCTTCTGAATTCAAGTTTCTTTATTTAGGAGCTCGTAAGTGATAGTTCGGACTTTGTTTCTCATGAAGTTCTATAGGTAATTGCAAGACTTTATAGTCACACGTCTTCGGTGTTCACTGGTTCCGGCTTCTATTTTGAAATAGCAGTTTCACATGTAAGCGCTGGAAATTCATTTTTATATTATGATATACAACTTTATTTGTACGTTTGTTTTAGTAGCGTCACCTACAAAAAATATGTTACAGGGAATAAGTGTAATTTTATCAGGAATATCACGTTATTTCTGAAATTCATAAATCTTTATGCAATTCCTAAATACATTATTTATTCTTCTTCTTCCCGAAAAAAGTGAAGGGCCGCTACTGCGGCATTATCTCACTGTTGGTACGTGTTTCAATAGCATCATTCAAGGACAGATAAATTTGCACCATGGACCAGACATGCACGTTTCGTGTACTTAACCCTCGTCGGTGATCCTCAATCTAAACAATGTAGTATGGTCAAAAAGTGTGAAAGTTATTATGTCCAAAAATGTATCGAAACATAGCAGGATGGGTAGGATATGATGCTACAGGACTCACGTTATAAAAATTTCAAGAAATTTTGGTAACAGAATTTTCGAATACGTTTAGAAACGGTCAACCGAGGTTGATTGAACTTGGCTTCATGTGCCCTCGGGGACTCCTGGTTCACCAGCAGTGACACCCATCAAGTGGTCTAAATGTTAAACGTCTTCAATAGCATCATTCAAGGACGGATAATTTTTTTAAAACCTAGGTCCTGTAGCATCATATCCCAGCAATATTGCCACGTCTTTCGGTATATTTAGGATATAAATTTCAGAGACTTTGGCCATAATACATTGTTTAGATTGAGGATCACTGACGAGGCTTTAATATCCGAAACGTGCATGTCTGATCCATTCTGTAAATCTAACTGATCTAAAATGATGCTAATGAATTTGAAGACGTTAAACATTTGTACCACTTGGTGAGTGTCACTGCTGGTGGACCTGGAGTCCCTGAAGGCACATGTAGCCAAGTTCGATCAATTTCGGTTGGTCGTTTCTTCAAACGCATTTGAAAATTCCTGTATATGAAATTGTCTCAAATTTCTAAAACCTGAATCCTGTAGTATCATACCCCAGCTATCTTGTTGCGTCTTTCTGTATATTTAGGACATAATTTTGACATATTTTGGTCATATTACATTGCTTAGATTGAGGATCACTGACGAGGGTTAAATACCTGAAACGTACATGTCTGGTCCATGCTGTAAATTTATCTGCTCTAAAATGATGCTAATGAATTTGAAGAAGTTAAACATTTTGTTAAAATGGCCCCTAATTGTAGTTCTCGGAAATAAAATTTTATAGCCAGATGGCTTGCAAGTAAGTCACTTGTTACAGGTTATATAATACAACGGCTGAAATCATCGTTGAAAAAATTCTTCGGTCGCTACGGGGGTATAATAAAAGCATATCAGATCCCTCTTTCCAGAATGATCAGTGGCATTCTGGATTGCGATTGAATGACTGTCATCATCACCAAACAAGACATATATACCTGATAGGTACATTAACATGTACATCTAGAAAATAACATAATTTGACGAGTTTCATGCAGCTGCTGCGACGGGTGTTGCATGCAAATAGCGGAATATGGAAGGGTTCCAACTTTATACCTTCATGAAGAAAATTTCAAACAAATTTTTCTGCACCAGAATATGTGTTTCGAATATTAAATTATCATCAGTGATGCTTCCAGCGGAGCCATCAAAATTCATTCCAGTAGCGTCCTCTTTTATTTTTGAATTTAGATTTGTACATTAACTTTACAGAGAGTGCGCGGCTCCAAATTTCCTGTAGGGTCGATTCATTAGCATATCCAAATGAAATTTATGCTCAAAATAGCATTGGAGGGATGGTGCTCAGATGTTAACCTCCTTTAATTTCGATGATAGCTTTGAATGGAATGACAAGCTTTTGAAGTAGCAAAATAATATTTATGATGTCAAATCGGTAAAGGGCCAAAACGAAGCTTTTTTCAGGCGACAGAGCTGGAAAGAAGTAATTAATACACTTCTAAACATCAAGTCACGGAGAACAATTTTAACTATAGGAGACACTGACTCTCCCCGGGCACCTGGTATCATTTAGGAATGTTGATCATTCCGAGGTTCGCAGCTTTTCCAAAGGAAATTCGAATGATTTTCCTTTCTTTCTCGACTTTGAGCTTGAATGACTGAGAGGTACGTCTATGATTTTTTGCTGTTTGTCAAAGAGAGTGAAAAATATTTTTAGATCATAAAAAAGAAAAGAGAAATTCTTCTCGTTTCAAACGTCATGGTAAATGTTGCTAAAAGTTAACGAAAAAAGGGAGATTTTCACAATCTTTAAATTCAAATGGCATAAATGCACTACTTTATTTCAGCGAATATGGAGCAGGATCTTGAAGAATGGATGTTCTTATTAGCCCTCTTGATATCAAACGTAAGGAAAAATTATAAAATTATCCTCCATATTACTCTTTCAAAGTAAATTTCTCAATTGTGAAAATCCCCATACAGCAAAAAATCAGAGAAGTACCTCTCAAATGAAACCGCAAAAGGCAGTACATGATAGTGTCTAGCAAACAGGAGGTGCTTTTTCTCTTCGGGCATCTGATCTCATTGTGGATTCACTTTTGCTCTTCTGTGGAATATTTAACTTTCTTTCTTTGGTTTGACATGGTTGTATATGTATACTGATTATGATTTTTGGATTATGATTTTGGATTAAGATTTTGGATTTTGTATTTGACTTCAATCTTCTGATTCTTACGATTTTAACTATTTTCTACAATGAATCTGGAGTAACGAATGTGACATGCTTGTAAGACTTTTTATCATTTTTTTTTTCTTATCAGCGCTTCCTTCTTATCTACATCATTTTTATATACCTAAGCACCGGATCTCATTCTGTTTCTTGATCATCTCTGTTCACATGGTTTGCCCCTTTGTCTGGCTTTTTACCTTTCGACTCGTGGTTTTCGAATATTGTTCCAACTTTAATATAATTCTATGAACACAAATCTGTTAATTAAATTGAATATCGACTTTCAAGATGCAGAAATAAAAGAAAGTGGTATGTGTCATTTAAAAAATGTACATTCTTCTCTTCTAACAAAGTAAACCAATCGATGATAAAAACGATTTTAATCAGTGGTAAACGCCCAAAACAGTCAAACCAAAATCTCAAAATCACTATTCAGATTGTATACATACAGATGACATACAGGTGACTAAGAATGCTTGAAACTAATCGACAAAGTTTCATTGTGACAAGAAGACACAAATTTTCTAAATCTCGGACATAACATTTTATTTGGTTCCGAACATAACATGGCAATTTAAAAGCACTGTCATCGTGTTATTTAGTATAAAGATATGAAATAAAAATAACATTTCAACATTGTTTCATTTTTCGGTTTGTTATACACAAAAGCTTTTTAAAAATCAAAATCACCATCTCGTGTCCTATCCGTTTTACCCACTTTTTTTTTCGTTGTAACGAAAGATCTAATGGTAGCCACTTCCATCTTGCCAAGTATTCATATGTCTGAGATTACTCCTTTCCTGCTGGTAGAATCATCAGCTTGGGCGTTCTCGGCGTTATGGCGGCGGACTGATGACGGAGAACCTGTGATTTTCTCACCCTTTGCCTCTTCATAAGAAAGTGGTGGGATGCCATTAACCTCGTATATAGGTGGAGGGAGTCCTATGGTGTATATGCCATCAAGAAGCTTTGGTTTTTCGGGCTCTTTCTCCAAATACATTTTTCTGCTGAGACGTCGTCTGCAGCAAACACAAAAGAGCGCCAAAAGAAGAATGATAATTGCTAGGACACCGATGGCAGTGCCAATCAGCAAAGGTAAATAGTATTCATGTACAATGACCTCTCCATCTACTTGTTTCACCTGTGGGTGAGCTGATGGGCCGTCGTCTTTTTTGTCGGCGAGTTTCTCCACCTTTCTAATCTCTTCTTTGATCTCCTTTATTACTTCATTATCAAGCTTAATTTCTTTGTCTGCAAAATAGAATTACATATGATGATAAATTAATGCTATAATTATTTGAATGAGGAATTACCATAAGAAAAAAATTGCGATGCTGAATTTATACAGAAATTGTTTCATTTGTTTCAAATTAATATTGAACATAATGACGTCCTACGTTTTTGTTCCCCGATCAGATAATTATTCATTTATTTGAAGAACTAGAGATGTGTTTATATGGCAATTGAGATGAACGTCATACAATTGCCGTTCCGTTTACCTTTAGTAATTGGTTTCTCTATAATCACAGGAGGAGGTATGGTTGCCTTCACTGGTTTCGATGGTATTGTCTGTATTGGTACCACAATTTTAATGTGTTTCTTCTCTTTCTGCACGACAGGTACGTTTGTGTGGTCGTGATCGTGTGAGTGATCGTGTGAGTGATCGTGGTCATGTGAGTGATCGTGATCGTGTGAGTGAGGATGGCTGTGTGAGTAATCACCATGTGAGTGTTCGTGAGTGTGCACGTGGTCATGATTCTGTTGATGCTGTGCAAATAGCTGTGAGATTGATGGCATCGGTTTATCATCTTGGGAATTAAGACGTTCCTCAATATCTGAAACTAAGCCAAAAAAGGGGGATTTAAGAACCTGAGTATTCTTTTCACTCACATCAATGATCAAAATGTTTTATCACAATGCTTATTCGAGTAAAATAATTCTAGTTTTTCGTTTTTTCAACGCAACAGCCATCTGTCTTTAGGCTTTCAAATCTGGGCTTCCAACACATTGACTTGAATCCTTAAATTATTATCTTGATGCTCATGTATTTTCCTACCCTTACTCTACAGCAGATAGTACCTCATTAATTCGGATACATTTCTGAGGAGTTCGTCTTTTCTCACCCTTTTCCAAAATGTACCTTGACTCTACGTCAGTGACATTTTGAAAATCAATAACCTATCAATATTTGAAGATCAACTATATTCATAGTCAAATATTTCATAGGTGTATTCTAACGATATGCTCACGTCAACAATTTCTCCTTTTTAGGATTAAATACATATAAGTATCAATGCGGTGAAACCTTGAAAATGAGTTTAATATGTCGACAAGTTAAACTTGTTTCCAATCAATAAGTAAGTCCATAGTAATGTATTTCAGTTGATTTGTTGCTAACTCCTCCCTTCTTTTTAATCGAATACACGTACTTATGAAAACTTAATGAATTTTCAAACAGAAATTATAAGTTATTTTGAACACAATATTGACTTACTTCGGTCAAATTGGCAGATTCTGTCGATCTCAGCGAAAGTATTAGCCAATGTTGTTTTCACAAGTAGTTGTTCCTCAAAGTTGTTACATGGACGGATGTTCTGTACGATACAATTGATAAGCTCGTCTTTCTTCCTGTTTGTAAAGATAAAAAAAGTGTTCGAATACTATTTCAAATCATTGAAAGTTTGTGTGAAGTAAAATATAGTCTATTTTTCATCGCTATTTCTCGGCTAAGTACTACTTGTTATGAATAAATATCTAAAACGTTTCTGTGATGCACGGTATTTAGCAATTTCTATTATGAAGGCTTTCTCTGGCAAGTGGGGACTAAACGTTTTACTTTATCACCTATGCGCTGCTACAAAAAGGTGACTGTGATGAAATTATGCCCATTTTCTATAATAACTCACTTGCACACTCCATCGTAATTGTACTCGCCATTGAATAAACCATGATTGGTTGGAATCTGGATTCTGGCACCGCTGAAGCACATCTTTACAATATTCAAATAATTGGCAAAACATGGTGGCGGAGCTGGGAAAAGAAAATATCATTGATTATGAATTGTGTTTCCACATTCATGAGGATATGACTGACGATTATCTGTTATTTCATAGTCTTCCACATTAAAATTACTTCTATCTGTAATAAATAAGTTTTTGTTACTGAATATAATGTTCTTTAAAAGATATAATTCTTGATAGGTCATTGAAGTTCTCAAAATACCCGTGTTCATTTCCAAGTATATCCAACGGTTATAATAATTTTATAGAATTTTATAAGAGTACCACAAGGTGGAAATGAACTTTGTCAATAAGTATATATGAGGAATACTATTATATAAAGTATATATTGCCAAGAAAACAGAATCTGTTTAAACTATACTATGATTTTGACCATGACAAAAGAAATCAGCACAACTAACAAACATACAAGTAGAAATATCTGATTATGATGTTTGGATAAATTTTGTTTGTACATGTACACTTAATTTACTTACATCCACCTTTCCCTAGGATTAGTAAATCTGACACAAGAATTATTACAAGTCCCATTAACATGTATTTATCTAATAAACTTATGGATTATTCTACTGTCCTCGTATGAAGACTCGATATCATAAGGTTTCCGCATAGTAAGTAATAGGCCTTCATTTATGTAATAAATTAAAGGCGTGTCTAGAAATTCCAAAACAAACCCATTAAATTAGGGCCGGGTTGAACAATGACCGGAGGCATTTCAATAGGAAATTGGGGAAGATGGACACCTGGGAATTGACGGCGTAACAATGGTTGTTGCATTTGATGCATTTGCATATCGGGGATCATCTGTCGCTGGATCTGTTCTCTGTTGGACAGCTGCTGTTGAGCAAAGTCTGGATGAAGCAGTAAAGGATTTCGTTTTGGGCTGACTGGAGGTCGCCTTTCTTGTGGAATCTGTGGGAAGTCTGGATTCATTCTTGGTGGTGGAACATTTAATACATTTGTCTGGTGATGTCTTGTAACGATCAGTCCTTGTCTATTGTTTGGCCTGAAATTCAATGGGAATCCGTGCATGAAATTGTCTTGTCTATGTGTAATGACGATGTTCTCTCTTTCTGTCATTTGTGGCATCTTAGGTATTTGTGGCACCTGTGGCGTCTGTGATTGCTGATCCTTAAGTTTTGGTATTTGAGGCATCTGGACGTCGTCATCTGTCTTTGTTGGCATTGAAGGCTGAATAGGTCTGAGGGTTCTTGTGATCATGATCATTTTTCTGACTTGTGGGAACAGGCGGGTTAATGGTGACTGTGGAGGGGGTGGTTGAGTGGGTACCGACTCTCTGTCAGTCATCTTCCTCTCAAGCTCTCTGATCAGTTTCATGCGGCTCTCAACAACAGCACGGAGTCTCTGCATTAAATCTCCGGATCGCCATCTTGGAGAAGGTCTCTTCTCGTATGAAGCTGGATACTTTTCCAAGTCCTCCAGTCGCCTTGGCTGATCGTCTAGAGAAACAGGCCTCCTCTCCATCCTTGGTAAACCTAACGCATTGCTTGCTTCATCAGACCCTGAAATTCAAAATAAACATTCAGTGCTGTTTATCTAATTTAACAATAGTACAATAAATGCCATTATGTATCCTCTGATAAGTAATTCATAATGACAAACACGTAATTCAACTTTGACGTCTCATTCACAAATCATTGTGACATTTGAAAACAAACACAAAAATGCCATAAAAATTTCAGAAAAAGGTATTCAAGATTATAAGTAACTTATTAAGAAAGAGACAATGTTTATCAGTGACACCTTTTACTGACAATAGCTGTGTGACTTTACTGAATATTTGTGTATATATTACATGTGGATGTCTTATGTAATTTAGAAAATCTCCGACGCTATTTGAGCTGAGTATTGATAGACGGAGAGATGGTAAATGGAATAATATAAGTTGCAACAAATAAAAGAGGGGGTCTCCAACCAGACTCGATGGCAGCACCCAAAGCAAAGCACCACAAAACACCTGATGTGAAAACACAGAGTAGACAAGCACAGCAAGAGATTTAAATGAAGGAGAGTCTGTCTTTGTATTCATAATCTGACTATTTTCACAAATAAATCTAGGTTCTCCTTGTTTTACTGACATTGGAAAGTACATGACCTCACAAAGTCAAGCATCAATTTTGGTTTGTCAGAAATAATTCAGCACGTGATAGAATCCTTCGTTAACGTCAGTCATGCTTCAACAAGCATGACCCTCTCAGTCTGAGTCATGGACGTTATGTAATAGTAAAATACATCAATCTGCAGTGTAAATAATATATATCTACTTTTTTTCTTGTCAATTTTTCTTTTCAACATGTTCAAATATACACCAAAAGACGTTACTTCCCGCGTCAACCGCAAATATGACAGCTCTGATTGAATGACACTCTGAGAGAAACTATGGTAGATATATTATGAAAGTAAAACAAGATATGGCGAAAGACAAAATAGATATCTTACAGTGTTATGACAGTTGATTTTAAATATGTTTAAAAATTCTACATTACAAAATTTAAGGCATTAGGGGTATAATACTCTACTTCCGGTTGTTTTGATAACAGAAAAATTAAATACCACGAAGTTGGCCGAAGACGCACGACTGATAAGACATAACTTGTTGAAGTTTTATAATATTAGATATATATAGGATCTCAAATGAACTTTCATTTCATACGATGTACATGTACAAGGCTCGGGGATATAAAACACCCAACTAGTTTCATAATACATCGTATGAAATGAAAATTCATTTGAGATTCTTTTTATCACATGATATTGCCTAAAAATGTGTATTTCTAACGTGAAATCAACGTTTCTGAGAACTAGAGGCGAACCACGTCGCGATCTAGAGGTCGTCTGCTACGCCATGAGAAGTATTTCCACATCGTATAGAATATTCTGTGCTTAAGAGAAGAATATCTCAATTTTGTTTAGTATTTTAATGCAATAATTAATTCAATAGCAACAATTTTAATCATTGATATTGAATCCGCGTATGAATTAAACAATTGACCGATTTTGAAAGGTCACACTTGTCAAAGTTTATGTGATTAGGTTCCCAACTTGGCCAATCGCATTCAAGCAGAGCGATATGTAACGTGTTATCATATCATATCTTTATGATATGGCTTTATGAAACTGCATAACTGGTGTATCATGTGATAAATTTCTATATTGACAATTGACACAGAATTCTAGATAACGACCAATTGCTTTCGTCTTGATTTTCGCGATGCAGTAGATTTGACGTTCTTTTTAGCCGAAGATTTTTTTCAAAGAAGTGGCAATCTCTTCTTATACATGTTAAGATTTATAGACGGGGGCCCTATTACAAGTATATACTTAGAAATACATGTTACTGTTAAAAGGATCTCATTGTTCTAATTTCCATAGAAGATGGACCACTTCAGAGAGCTTTAAATTATTACATCATCAATAGAACATTTGCCAGAGTCAATTAGTGGCCTCGATTGAGGAGAAATATTCCACAATGGTAGTTAGAGCAAGATATGACAAAACTAAGAACAAATACAAAATATTGAGGTAAATTTTGTTGTGCATAAAACTCAGACGAATAGAAAAAATATAATGAAAAGATATAGAGGACTTACTCCTTACACATCCGCCATTAGAACCAGTCTCGTATCCCGGGCAGCAGATGGGCACCCTTGCATACTTGGTATGGGGTACTATCGTTACCCCTCTACATATCAGACCCATGGAGCTGAAGAAAATTATTGACTTTTATTAAAGTGATATTAGAACATTTGCGTAAATAGTATATATCATTAGCTCTTTAAAAATGAAATTTTTCATGTTGTTACCACAGAAAAAAAAAAATCCTGGTTTTAGAGGAAATGGACATTTTTGTCAATTTACCCAATAAATTTTCGGGCTAGACTGTATAATTCGTGGGTCTCAGTAAATGACGTCAGAAGTTGTACACGACAAAGTGATTGCCTTTACACAGGCGCCATGTGTATACGCATGTGGTTACCGTTTCAAGAATAAAGCAATCAAAATCCAAAACATAGTTTTTTTTATTTATTAAGCAATAATCTATAATAAAGGGCGCACCATTTCTAAACTTGCTCATGGCAGGCGATCACCTGTAGATTCAGGACAGAAGAAGAAACAAAGTTTGTAGAAACTGAATTTTTCGTAGCATAATTTTTTTGTGCCTGCGAAGCATAGCGACACTTAGGGATCACTTTGTCCGTCGTCCGTCTGTCTGTCACACTTGGATGTCACACCCTATAAAAGTGATTCCTGAGTGTCGCTATGTTTCGCAGGCGACACATGCATTCCTTGGAATGGTTTTTTTTTAAATTAATAATTGGATTGTTCTCTGTATGCTACACGTATTTTGAGACAACAGAGTCGCCTTTCTCGTTTTCGATTTCCAATTTCGACTATATTTGATATGTTTGGATTTAAGGTTATGACCGTGTTCGTGCGAGGATCTAAAAATTTCCAGGGGTGGGAAAAAGAGTTCCAGTTCTTCATTTTGAGAAATACTGTAAACGTGGAAGTTTTCGCGTGGGCATAATTTTCGTGTTTTTCGCTGTTAGAGGAATTTCTCAAAAATTTTTCCCCACGCGAAAATTTCCCCGTTGCATCTTACAATGGGAAAGACATTTTTATCGCGAATATTTCCCCCACGCGAAAAATCTTGCTGTTATAATCGCGAAATCCCCCCCCCCCGCGAATGTAATCACGTTTACAGTATACGTAAATTTGGTAAAAAGATTCGTAATTTTGACAAATTCATGAAGGGATCTGACGGTCCATGGGGTCTGACGGTCCATGTACTAAACAACAATTTAATATTCCTTTTCGAAAAAGTATTTACCATTGTATATTTTCAAAAGAAGAAATGAATCAATTTTTCATTTTCCATTAACAAAGTGATTGAATTAAAATGGAAAATGGTTTCAATTGACAATTTTCCTTAAATTGAATTATCATGGTTTAATGCAGCATATTTGAGTTCATTTTCCGTTTTCCTTTTTTATTTTTAGTTTATAAAATGAAAAATGGAAAATTGAATCAATTTTCCTTTTTCATTTACTTAATTGAAAAATATGTTCAATTTTCCACTTTTCATCAACTTTTTAAAAAAGGAAAATTGAATTGTAGTATACGTTACCTCTGACCCTGCTCTTGACCCGCGCATTGTTTTGTTTTGTGTGGGCTATGTTAGTGTCATTTACACAGACAACTTACAGCATTTCATTAAGGGGAAAAAGACGTAAAGACGTTTTCTGTGGTAAATGTTGTGTATGTTTAGAAGTCATGTATCTGATTGACATTATCAGGGATACGCTAAAACCAAATCAACAAAAATTCCAGAACATGTGTTTTCTCTTTAAGTTAGTGCTCGATGACACTTTTGTCTTGACATAAATATAGTCATCAATGTACATTGGGCAACAGATTAGCAAGAATACAAAAATCGTACATCGTGAAAAGAAACACGATTGGTTTGTCAGAAAAAGATATTGCTTCCGCGTTATGTAAAATAGATTATACTGTACATCATTCGAGCAGGCTAGCCACAACGGGGATGGGGGGAAATTCAAGTTTTCTCGATTTTTTTTTTTTCGTACACGTGGGTTTCGAGTTCTATATGCGCTCACCACAGCAAGAGATACAGTTTATACGGCATTTTTTATTTCTTCCTGACGCTCAATACGTACATGTAACCCTAAGACAGAGGTATCGACGCCGCAGAAAAAAGGACAAAAATGAAGACTGCCGAATGAGTCCCTCATTACATAGTTTCAAATAACATGAATTGGTTTCTTTAGCTTCATACATAAAAAAAAATATTTTCAAAAGAACAACGCCCTTTTAAAATTCTTAAACAAAATGACTTTATTGATTATTGATTTTTCCATAAATTATCTTGCATAATTAAAATTTTTGATTTTTTTTTTCACCGAAGTCTTCAAATTTATTGCTCAAAAATCAAAATTTGATTCATAAACTATATCAAACCTTTGATGAGCGACCACAGGTGTGACACCTCTCATGGGCCTGTAACATGGGTATACAATGGATTCCCTTTCCAGGAATGTTCTCCTTACTATAGCTATACATTTGTTATCCTCTCTTGATGGGGCGGGAGGCGGCGCCACGTTCTGCTTTGGTACTGTTGTCTGTATCACTCGAATGTGGCGACTGAAATAAAAAAGATATTTATAAATGGTCAATTAATAGCAATTCTCTGTAACCATTTAAACAATTTCGGCACGCATGGTCTCCGATTTTCATGAAATTTAACACATAAGTAGGGACCAATGAAAAAAGGTAAATTAGACCAAAATTTTATTTCTAGGTCATCTGGTTACCATGGCAACGGCCTTTAAAGTTGAGAAATTGGCAAAATTGAGCTACTTTGTAGCTTTATAATTTGGTTTATATACGACATTTCTGGAAGAATTTCTAAGCATCCTAAAGATTAGGACCTAAAATTCTAGATAAGCTCAATCGTATTGTCTGATATTGTCAAAAAGGCTGGTTACCATGACTACATAATTAGCTAATTTTAATATATTGATTTCAAAATGCTGTTTGTATTTTCCAATTTTCCTTCTCTCTTGATGGGTATATGATAAGACAATGGACTTTATTTTATAGAATGAGTAAATTCAAGATAAACCCACTTGTTGCTATGCAAATAAGTTACCTTGGCAACGGTAACTAAGGTCTATGATATTACTTATTTTGCAACTTCAGAGTTATTTTTAAAATTTTTGCATCATGATGAACAGATAAGAAACGTTGGAATATGTCCAACACAAAGAGCTATTTCAAAAACCGTGAAAAAGCTATGGGGAACATATGTTACCATGGCAACCATTTTTTATTATTTTCATAAAACAGTCATTATTAATCCCAGAAAGTTCAGATTTATTATAAATAAAGATCGAGTAAGCCTCTTTTAAAATACAAGAAAAAACTTTCAAATAATTAATGGTTGCTATGGTTATTCGGCCATACAATAATAATATATGCATTTTTTGCTGTTTTTTGAAGCTTTTTCCCAAAAAAATTGAAACAGGATTACACAACTGTTTTTACATATATTATAAAGGAAAGTCTTAACTTTATTTCAGATTTAAAAATTTTCACATTACTTAACTTTGGATGCCCGTATCCAAGGACTCAAATTAGGCTTATGTACAATTTTACACAATCGTTCCCATAGCAACGGGCAATTTCCTGTATATTTAAAAGAAAAATTCTTTCATGTTTTGAAAGATCTACTTGAATACATTCATTAATTATCATTATTTTGAATTAGATTTCAATGATCTAGGAAAAAAGGTATCTAAATATTGTGTAAAATTGCTTTCATTTTTGCGATTTGAGTTCATGTTGCCATAGCAACGTATACAAACTTTGTTCCATGATGATTTCTTATGTATTATTTGCATAAACAACTGAAAAATGTAAGTAATTTATCATTGAATTTTGAAAAAAATGCCAAAAACACTACTTTGCTAGGATACCTGTGTTGTTGCCATGGAAACATATAGATAAGACCATAAACCCAACATTATTTTTACTTAAATTGAAAAAGCAATGATAGGTTACTGATAATTCATTAGTGATTGTTATAGATTATGCTGCATAAATGATGTATGCGAATTCAAAAACGCCCAAAAATTCATTTTTTCAATATTCAAAGTCCGTTTCCATGGCAACCGGATGTGACATTAAGAAAATTTTTATCATTTTTTAACTTTTGGGTCAGACCCAACCTTGTATATAAATTTCATCAAAATCTGAGACATGCCGTGCCATGCGTCCTTCATAAAAGTGCAAATGCTTACAGAGAATAGCTATTAATGTGCAAGGAAAGCGAAGTACCCAAACTCCGCCGCTATAGATCAACCTTTTAAACAAAGTTTTCTAATACATCTCACATTTGCGATTCAACTGACACACGATTAACCTTCAATATATTTTGCTCTTCAATCTTTTATACTGAATGAATTCCAGAATTAAAAAGATCATTTTTGTACAGGGTATATATAAGATCCTGTAAATAATAATGTGTCGGGTGTTTTGATTTGATAGTGTTTATAAAAATTGTTCTTCTAAAAAAAAAAAAAGCCCCACCTTTTGTGCTGTATTTAAAGACAGAGACAATTCCACAAAGCCCATTCATCAATATTTATAAGCTGAAGAAAATATGCAGATTTGATGCAAAAATAAATGCTCAATTTTGTTCGGATTTTAGGTTGACCTTGATTGACACTTCCTGTGTCGAATGTTGCTGTTGTCACATATTTTAATCACTGGTTTGTGGTTGATTTCGTGTATGTATTGTAAGTTTTCAAATTGTGTATTGGTAATACCGGTAAGACATGATTCCGTTTTTTAAAGTTAAGACCTAGATGAATAGTTTCCAACAACGAATGGCTTCCATGGTGCAGTCAGAAGTACAATCGAACAACTTTAAAAGGAATTAGTGACAGTGCAACTCAAATTGAACTAATCACAGGATTTCAATAGACGGACGAGAAACAGTGTTGACTTTTTTGTTCCGACAACAGCGATGGGAAGCAAGTTATTGAAAGGAATTTAACGCATTGTCTCGGGGTATTGTATTAAGAGATCCATGATGCAACAAAGAATAAGTGTGGATTAAAACAAAACCCTGTTTCCTGAAACAAACGAAAACTTAAACATGTCTCCTAAACGACAAATACAATGAAAATGTATATTTTTATTTTCTAATAGAATATAAGGAAACATAACATAAAACCCTAATTTATACGCAATGTATTAGATTTTTCCAGATTCAGAGGAATAAAATCATTAAAATTCAGTCTTAACAATGCAAAGGATTAAAACATGCGTTTTTAATCTCTCATCATTTCATACAAAAAGCAGCCTTTCACATACTCAAATTCATCCGTCATTGATGAAATCATTTATAATCGATGATGTTGTTTCCAACAATATATCGCATTTACTTTAATACATCAGTTTTGGAGAATAGTAATTAAACATGAATTAAGTCTATTATTCATTAGGCTAAGATTTATCGTTTTATTTAAAGCAGCTATTACATAATATCTCCTGAACATAGTAATTTTATTCATTTTATGGTCTATGCTGTCAGAATTGAAGAGAAGTTTAAAGTAAAATTAAGACATGATTGTCTGAATTGGGAAAAAAAGGGAAATTACAATTATAACGGGAAAAGATGAATCACTCACTAGTCTTATATATGTATATACAGAATAAATTTCTCTTTTTCAAATGTAGATACATAGCAAAACCCAAGACATACATTTATTTTCTTGTCTAAGTAAAAAAGCTTAGAACTTTAATTATCGATTCTCCGCATTTTGTTCAAACCCAGAGCATTTCGCTTATTTGATCAGAGGAAAATGATTTTAATCGCAGCTTTGATTTTTATTAAGTTTTGAATTAAGAGAAATTACAGAAACTAAAAGAAGAAAAACAGCCCCCCTTTTTTTCAAATGCGGCACACTGACCATGCATATTTTGCAACGTCATTTTCTAATTCATAAATACTAAGATAAGGAAAAGATATTCAGCAAGGAGAGAGACCAACTGCAACACACAACCGGGGTTTATGAGACACACAATAATACCAATGTCAAGACACACAACAATACCCATGTCAAGACACACAATAATACCCATGTCAAGACTCACAATAATACCCATGTCAAGACACACAATAATACCCTTGTCAAGACGCACAATAATACCCATGTCAAGACACACAATAACACCCTTGTCAAGACACACAAATAATACCCTTTTCAAGACACACAATAATACCCTTGTCAAGACACACAATAATACCCATGTCAAGACACACAATAATACCCTTGTCAAGACACACAATAATACCCTTGTCAAGACACACAATAATACCCATGTCAAGACACACAATAATACCCTTGTCAAGACACACAATAATACCCATGTCAAGACACACAATAATACCCTTGTCAAGACACACAATAATAATACCCATGTCAAGACTCACAATAATACCCATGTCAAGACACACAATAATACCCATGTCAAGACACACAATAATACCCTTGTCAAGACACACAATAATACCCTTGTCAATACACACAATAATACCCATGTCAAGACACACAATAATACCCATGTCAAGACACACAATAATACCCATGTCAAGACTCACGATAATACCCATGTCAAGACACACAATAACACCAATGTCAACACACAAAAAAATACCCATGTCAAGACACACAATAACACCCATTTCAAGACACACAATAGTACCCATGTCAAGACACACAATAATACCCATTTCAAGACTCACAATAATACCCATGTCAAGACTCACAATAATAACCATGTCAAGACACACAATAATACCCATGTCAAGACTCACAATAATACCCATGCCAAGACTCACAATAATACCCATGTCAAGACACACAATAATACCCATGTCAAGACACACAATAATACCCATGTCAAGACACACAATAATACTCATGTCAAGACACACAATAATACCCATGTCAAGACTCACAATAATACCCATGTCAAGACACACAATAATACCCATGTCAAGACACACAATAATACCCATGTCAAGACTCACAATAATACCCATGTCAAGACTCACAATAATACCCATGTCAAGACACGCAATAATACCCATGTCAAGACACACAATAATACCCATGTCAAGACACACAATAATACCCATGTCAAGACACACAATAATACCCATGTCAAGACACACAATAATACCCATGTCAAGACACACAATAATACCCATGTCAAGACACACAATAATACCCATGTCAAGATACACAATAATACCCATGTCAAGACACACAATAATACCCATGTCAAGATACACAATTATACCCATGTCAAGACACACAATAATACCCATGTCAAGACACACACTTATACTCATGTCAAGACACAATAATACCCATGTCAAGACACACAATAATACCCATGTCAAGATACACAATAATACCCATGTCAAGATACACAATAATACCCATGTCAAGACTCACAATAATACCCATGTCAAGACACACAATTATACTCATGTGAAGAAACACAATTAAACTCATGTCAAGACACACAATAATACCCATGTCAAGACACACAATAATACCCATGTCAAGACTCACAATAATACCCATGTCAAGACACACAATTATACTCATGTCAAGATTCACGATTACCTGTACGTGTAATGTGGTCTATTGGAATTCATATAATGTAGTATTCAATATTTCCATTATAGAAAAAGTTTCGAAATGATGAAACAACCGTAATGACCTTTTTCATGGAAATCCGTGTACGTCACAAATGACCTTGGCGATTGTTGCCCTTAGGACGTGTTCATTGGACATGAAGAACAATGTAGCGCTGTAGGTAATGGTTCTTCCGGTGATAAAACATGTGTATTCAATATTAATGCAGCCAAGGGAATAATTGGTGTCTTTCATTCATTTCATACACGAAGCCAATAACAAATTAACAAGAAAAGTCATTTGACTAATTCCGTGAGTGATACTAAGGATTGGTATAGTGTTATAGTGAACATATAATGAAAAATAAAAACCATACCGATCGAACGACCCCCCCCCCCCTCGTCCCTCTAAAAAATCAAAAAGATTTATAGAATAAAATAAAAATCAAAAAGAAAAAAAAATGAAAGAATAATGATTACTTTTTTCTCCTTGACATGTAGAATAAAGAGAGGAATACAATTTTAACTCCTTATAGTTTTCTACTCGTGCCATAAACTTTAAGACACGCTTTGCCTAGTAACTAAGTAGGATTCTAGAATATGTTGATCAAAATCAATATAATCATTCATTGGAAACATTACCCCCATGCATTATTCCTCAGTTTGTTTATTTTAAGGGGGAGGGGGGTGGTCATACAAATAGTTCTATATATTGTTTGCAGGAAAGTCTTACACGATTTGAATACACGATATATCCACGGATATACTCCATGGAGACCAAAATCAATTTAACAGTGTTTATTCGCTATTCATTTTCAACTGTAAAATACGTCGTAAATTAATGTGTCTTGTCGAATCAAAAAGCGTAAATGAGTTATGTAGTTATAAAGCTGTCAAGGATAAGGTAAAAAGAATTACGAATTCTTACTGAAACCATCGCCCAATACTTGGCGCTGATAAAAACTAGCGCTCATTTATTCGAAGAAAATTTGAACAAATAGGTGCGAAGTTGTTTTCTCTATCAAATTTTAGCTCCTATTTCTAAGGATTGATGCGTTCTACGATTAAAGAATATCTTGATTCTAAGAATTTCAAATTTCCATTCTGATGTAATATTCGTCATTGGTGAATCTTCATTTTTATCGGATGGGGGGAGGGGTCCAGTCAATGAAAACAAGAATTATAATACACTTACAACTGAAAAAATAAGGATTTTTTGTAGCAAACTCAAGGCAGGGGGATGTCCCGACTCTCCTACATCCACCTTTCTGGATCCGCGACTATTCGTCTTGTGACATTCAGATATGTTTCATAATCATGAATATCTTGATTAATTTGCATTCTTATTTGACATTAACATTCATCTTATTTCACACGGTCGTTTCATGATGTAAATGAATATTTATACACAATAATTGGATTCTTAATATACCTACTAATCTAGACAAATATTTATTAAAAAGAATGAAAGAAAGTAGCTTTTGAATTATTTCATTGCGTCATATTGGGAGTACACACCTGTATTTCAATAATAGGGACTTTTAGCACTAATGATCAAATCCAGCCTGAGGCAATGCTTAATGTTACGTGCAAATATTGCTTTTTCATGTCAAATGATTTACTTCATGAATATTTTCTTGGCTTAAACTAAAGGAAACATGGGGTCCAAAACACATTTATAATAAAAGATGTCTCTGCCTCTAAGCAATATATTCAGAACTTGTCACAGTGGTTTTCTCGAGGTCAATAAAACCAAATGAGAAATTGAACGTCGCAGATATTACGTAATGGAGTGGAATGGACATTGAATTATAATCCTTGATATTGTTTTTTTTTCTAACTTTCAATTCTGAATCCATCATAACTCACTTTTCATTATTAAAAATTGAAATTAAGAATAAAAGACAATATTAAAAAGATCATAAACCGGTGTACATTGTTTTTCTTATTAAAAGACTGATTAATGATACTCGAGTAAGTTAATCTATTTCGTGTGTGTGTTTTTTAAATCCGTTGTTTCGTTCTAAATCTTTGTGTATTTTCAGATAGATTTTTCGTTATCTTTTTATCTTATACAGTAAGTTGTCAAGAATATTAAATCTTATGCCGAGGACGAACATGCACGTTTCAGCTAATGACTAAATATTAAGGTTATTCATAGATAACACTGATGCACAGAAGCCTTTTACTATTACATGCATTAATGTACATGTGTATTTTCATTTTGGACCGTGCGGATATAAGTCTCTCACTCCCATGAGAACCTGACGTCATATTGCTACTCTATCATACACGTAATATATATATTTTCCCACCATAACCGAATGGGGACGTACTTGGGACCAATAATAAAGGTCGCTTTGTTCTGTTTCCGGGTGGTATGACACAGATGCATGTAACCCAGGACCACAAACACATGTCTTTACTACGCTAAGGTAATAAATTTGTCACCATCGTATCAACCCTTTAGTACCCAAGCATCAACAACGGATGAATATGTTGTCGGATAGAAACAATTCCAGAGTGAAAAGAAATCAAGTATATATACATGAATCTCATAGATGGGAAAGATACAAATAAAGACCACAAGATAATATAAGAACACTCACCTCCTCCTTCTCCAAAAAAAAAAAATAAATAAATAAATAAATAAAAAATCAATACCCCCCCCCCCCCCCCCCAAAAAAAAAAAACTATAGAAAAGGACATGACATCATCCAAGAAATTGTGCAGGATAAAACTGAATAAGCATAAAAAACAAAACAAATATTTTTGATACATTTAGGAAGAATTTTTCTGTAGATAAATAATAGTAACTATTCTACTTTCAACACACAATGAATCTTTCAGGTCAATGCGTTCAAACATTATTTTTCTTCAAAATATTGTTAACAATCTCAAAACGGATAGTCCTGCTCTTCAATCTCTTGCAGTATCTCAAACTTTACCAGAATAAATTCAACTTATTTACCTCAACCAACGGTATGCAGCAAGGATCTAATACCGGGCCATTTTTCTTGCTGATATCAAAAGATGACATTTGTACCTCAAGAAATTATGTACCACATACATCATTCACAATGTCCTCAGACCTTTATAATACTTTTTGAAGACAATATATAGTCAAACATAGTCAACACTCGTACTTACTGATTACCATGAGCGTTTATTCCACACGCACAAACTACCAATAAAAGAAGAAACATTTTGGAAACCATATGTCGGTCCCCCTCCATTTTGGCTATATTCCCATCTAATTGTTACCTAAATGAATACAAAACTGATTAAGGATTTGTCGGGCTCCTTGCTGACAGTCGTGACGTATATATATGACCCGAGGCGTCATATGAATCTTATCCATCAAGGTAAAAAGAAGGAAAGCAGACATTTCTACTCTGTTGTGTGATTTTGTATTGTAAGGGACATCGGTCTTGTTAGTAGTTTTTTGTTTACAATTTTTTCTCATCGAAATAACAATAAAAGGTAAAAGCCTATCAAGTTGCGGTACTGCACCGGTCCTTGGATTGGTCCGATAAGAATTGGTAAAAATACCGATTTAAAAAAATGAAATGTTTCGAGTTTGAAAGTATAATTGTTTGTATACTTCATGTTTTTAATACTGTATCAGTCGTTGATTTGATTGATCAACAAAAGGTTAATATTTTATTTATCAAACAGATATTCAACATCTTCGACGAGTAAGACTCAATGGATTGTTTTAACATGTCCAATATAACGGTATTCAAAATGACATAAAGTTCTGGAATTTTTGGTGAGGATTCGAATGAAAATTCAATTTTTATCATTTATCAGTATATGAATCATAACATAAAGAAAATACTTGTTAAGAATAATGAAATCCTGGCAATATGTTTTACAAGGTACTTATACAACATGTTTTCATGTGATTACCCCCTTGTCGTCTTGTCATGACGATTTCCTGGAGGTAATGGTTTCTTTATTATAGATCTGACCTTTGTTTTCTTTTCTATTTACGAGAAAATATGGATATACCGTGATAATAATGAAGAACAAACTTGTTGTTTTGTCGCTTGCTTGATTCCGTATTTGTATCTCTCTTGTTACCAAACCTGCATAATTATTGCCACATTGCTTTTTCGGCAAATTCATGCATAGAAACACAAAAATATATGTAAGTTAAAAAATGTCAAAGTTTTGATTTGAAAATCGGAAATTAATCTCGGCCCATGTATATTAAATCCCTTTCTCTTCCATAATTTTGGATGAGTTCTGTATATATATATCCATTGAGTGGGAGGGAAGGGTTTCAAAAACTTTATTTGAAGACGTTTAACATTATAGAAGATACGCTTGACATTGAAAGCTGGTCCTATGTCTTTTTCCAAACTGAACTTAAAACCTTATGCATATTATATAATTAAATAATCATTTCTTACGGATGTAATCCTTTATACATTTCCGTGTTGAAGTGATAGATTATGATATTAATTTATTTATACTAAAATTAAACAATATTTTGTACTCCAACGACCTCATCAATTTTACATCTTGATTTAAAAATACCTTTCAATATCATGCCCGTCCTCTCTTTCTATAACTCCACTAAGAGCACGTAACAAGAGAAGTCCAAATGGCAAGGCAAAGTCAGCCATTGCGAATCATGCACAGACCTTCAGACAAAGAGCTTTCCTACCTACAATAACCGACTGCCAAATAAGATTGTCCCCGAGATGTTTTGTTGTTGATTGACAATTAATGAGCCGCAAAATATCTTGACGGAACTGTCTGTAAGTTATATACTTAGCATGGTAAAGATCGGTGGAGACCTGAGAATTAACGCTCATTGCCACAATTACTCACCTATACGACAATGTAAGACTGTACCATCTTGATGTGTCTCCCTCGTAAACATGTTAGAAGTATTTCATCTGCTGTTCATTTTCAACCTGCATGTCGAAGGTGAGTTGTTAGGGGAAAAGTACAAAGGGATTGCGTTGGAGTAATTGTCCAATGTATATTAGAGATAAAAAAAATTTCCTAGACCCGCGAAAATCAAAGAAAAATACAAAATAAACCCCAAAACGCCTCCGATATTTTTTTAATAGTATATCCCTTTGGCTACAGAACTGCCCCTGTGAAAAAATCAAGGAAACAAGATATGCTTACACAAGTGAAACCTCAAGATGGAAAGATTATTCAGGAATGGTTATCTACGAAATAATCACCAGTTTAGTACTTATCTTGTTCATTTTCCTTGAATAGAAAATATCTCCCAGAACAGCCGTAACCTTCTTTATTAAAATGTTCCAGTTGTTCTTTTGTTGCTTTTCTGGGTCGATACTCTACCATGGTGGCTTCTCTTAAATATTTCTACTTCAAGTGTCACTGATGACTTTTTACCTTATAAAGCTGTATGTTGCGGTAAACAGAATGCTTGGTTTCGACCAAAAAAGTGTTACAATTGTCCTATGACACAGTCGTCATAACTGCATATTTAATGTGTCATAGGACACAATGTACAGATTAAAGACTTTTCTTGAATTATTATGGTATGGTCGATGTGATAAAAATCAAATGTCGTCCATCTGATAGAAATACCATGTTATTCGTATCTTCATCTTTGCTGCATTTGCAACCGCGAATAAGTTTGAAAATGTCTACACAAACGGATTAAAACTATTTTTCAGGACATGAACTTTTCTTAATTTTATCAGAATTGTTC
The DNA here is from genome assembly GCA_028142955.1 of Pinctada fucata. Lineage (NCBI taxonomy): Eukaryota > Metazoa > Mollusca > Bivalvia > Pterioida > Pteriidae > Pinctada > Pinctada fucata. Next base: position 53,999,168 of record AP027104.1, on the reverse strand, counting down.
AAAATTATGGTAAACATAGAATTTCTGAAACAGTAAAAAGTTTTATATCTAGACGAAAAGTCGAAAAAAAAAGTTTTGGTTGTTAAGATTTAAAGGTCAATAGTAGTGTAAGAAGCCTGGGTAGTCCGGTAGTATTTTTAGAACAGGGGAATTCCGTGTTTTGTGTATAGGAAAAGGGAAATTCCATGGGGAATTCCATGTTTATTTATAGAATGGGGAAGTCCATGGTAAATTCCAAGGGAATTCCCAGAACTATATTTAGGTGTTTGGAAAGTCCCAGACCTATATTTAAGTGTTGTTCTAGAAAATCATCTATTTGTTGAAGGAATAATTTCCCCCTACAACTAGATGAAAAAGAATAAAGACAAATTGAAAGTTTATACATATTTTATTTAACATTGTACATATTTCAGAAAAAGTCTATGCACTGTACTGTGGCCTCACATTCTGACTCGCCATAGGTGAGCGTCCTCTGTTTGCTCCATAGATGGGTCGTCCTCTGTTTGCTCCATAGATGGGTCTGGGGTAATTTGGCCTGTAGCTTCCGTAGTTGTTTGGATACGTGTTGTATTCCTGTTGTACAGGACAGTCTTTGGCCCAGTGTCCCGTGCCTTGGCACTTGTAGCAAACGTCGCTCTGCTTCTTGGGCGGCTGAGGACATTCGGTAGCAAAATGTCCCTCTTCATTGCAATTGTAACATACGTATCTGGCTTTCTTCTTGGGTGGTTCATCTCCCTCTTCTGCATTTCTCTTGTTATCCATCAATGTTTGAATGTCGGCTTGCATCTTGGAAATGGAAGTCTGTACATCTTCCATCATGGCAGTCATGCGCTGACAATTGCTATGGATGTCGTCCATTTTGTTGTCTGCAGGCTGCTGCTGTACATTGCCGTTTGGCCATTGAAAGTCAAAGTTGGTTAAATCAATATCAGAAACTTGTTGAGATGCCATCTTAGTTGTGTCTCCTATGAAGCACATTTTCGGTGCACTGAGGTGCTGAAGGTGCAGCTATTGGGTGTAATGAGGGTTTGAAGGTGCACATGTAGGGTGCACTTAGGTGTTGAAGGTGGACATTTAGGGTGCACTTAGGTGTTAAAAGAGCACATTTAGGGTGCACTTAGGTGCTAAAATAGCACTTTTAGGGTGCACTTAGGTGCTTAAGGTGCACATTTGGAGTGCATTGAGATACTGAAAGTGCAGCTATTGGGTGCAATGAGGTGTTGAAGGTGCACATGTAGGGTGCACTGAGGTGTTGAAGGTGCACATTTAGGGTGCACTTAGGTGCTAAAAGAACACATTTAGAGTACACTTAGTTACTAAAAGAGCACATTTAGAGCGCACTTAGGTGCTGAAAGTGCACATTAGGTACTGAAGGTGCACATTTAGGGTGCACTTAAGTGCTAAAAAAACACATTTAGGGTGCAATTATGTGCTGAAGGTGCACATATGGGGTGCATTAGGTGCAAATGGTGCGCATTTAGGGTGCACTTAGGTGCTAAAAGAGCACATTTAAGGTGCACTTAGGTGCTGAATGTGTACATTTAGGGTGCACTTACGTGCAAACATGTACAACGTAGGTGCACATGTGTCCAGGTGCACATTTCAAGTGCACATATGCATACACAGAACACAATTTGGGTGCTGGAGGAACACATTTAGTGTACACAGTGTAAAAAAGTGTATAAGCACATTAAAGTGCAGATGGTGAACACAGTCTCAGCGGTCATATTTGCTGCTGGTGCACATTACTAGTGCAAATCTCATCTGTTGAGCACATTTCAGTGTTTGATGAAATAAAACACAACACAGATTTTTAATTCAAATTTCATTGAACTATTTGTTCAATTTGAACAACACATGAAAAAAAAACCAGTCATATGAATGTTACGTAACATTGATATAAGTATTAATGAACCAGAACTATGTACAATGGTTTGACTAACCTAATAAGTTAACATAATGTCTCACAATGGCATCGTTTTCAAAAAGGTTTTCTGTGAACAAGGAAGTAATTTCAGTCATATCTAAACCCTTGTATCGATGAATCAAATAGAATATGCAGTGATGTCCACATACAACAGAGTGTTTGTCTTGAACTTGTTTGGTGTTCCAAATCCAGGAGTCTACATTCTTATGCATAAAGTCTGAAAATTCCGTATGCAGTGGCGGTAGGCCATAACTGTCGTAGTATTCTCCATTGCCACACTGGTCCAAGTAGATTGCAATCCAGTGTTGACCCAACTGGCTGTCCAGATCGGTATTGCAGACAAGCGAGCACGGTAATGTTTTCACTGAGGGAATCCTATTTCGAGCAAATACACCAAGGAAAGATGATCCTACATTCTGTCTCATAACCGTCTGTATTTGTTTAGTGTTCATTGTTCTAGGTTGCAAAATCAAATATTACATTCCTGTTGCGATCAATCTCTATGATGTTATCAAATTCAGCATACACAACAACACTGACGGTTTCTGCCAAGGCTTGAGAGAAGTGAATTTCCAGTCTCAGGTTACCATGTTTTATAAGGTGGAAATGACCTGCTTCAGATAAGTCTGGAGTCAGATCAAAACCAAATACTGTATAGCCATTTCCATATTCTTCCCTACTGATATCGTTTCCTTCATCATGGAAGATCTTCCCAGACCCCGTAAAAAGGCCTGAATAACTGCGAATAAAACGACTGCGTCCAAAGTTAGGTTGCAAAGGTTTGGCTGGAATCTGCTGTCCGTCAACATAGAGTGCCATAAACTCAATGTTGTTGTGCTTGAAATTGAAAGGATTCTTCGTAGCTACTCCGTTGTAAGCATCATTGTCTACCAGACCAACGAAAATGCGCTTAGGCATTTGTCCCAGGAACAGGTTCTCTTTGTTGATACTCATGCTTCCACTGGCAACTGAAAATGCTTTAGTCTCAATACGCTTTATGGGATATTTGGCTGTCCCTCTCTCCAAAGCTTTGATGTGAGCCATTCTGACCGTGTTACTGATCCTAACTTTCCGCACAAATAAGGCAGCGTCCATGATTTTGATTTTAAAGTCATCATTGGCTGCCATAAGTGCAAATGCATCTTTGCTCCTGATCAAATTTATCTTTGCATCCACTCCATTGAGCAGATATCTTTCTTGGAAGAACATATCCAAATGAAGTTTTCCTGTCAGATCAACTATTTTGCTACGGGCGATTAATGCTTTTCGTTTAGTAAAACCAGCATTATCATCTGTTCTGGCTTCCATATTACTACTGCTATCTTTGTACCACATCTCGGAGGTGAGTTGCGATTCCTTGGCTGATTTCCCATAGCTTAGAAGGTTCTCCATGAAAGCTCTGTAGGCATAAGTGTTGGCTGGCATGGATATCAGTTTTTCGTTTAAAGAAATGTTGACTTGGCTGAAGAGTGAATGCAACCAATTGTTCACAGGCCCGACATCTGACTGAGCGTCGAGGTTTGCGTTATTGTTTGCCGCGACTATTTTGGCTTGCAAATACAAGAAGGTGTTATTCAGATCCAGATAATCATCCCCTGAACCGGAAATATTAAATTCTATATGTCCCGAGTCAGTAATAGAAGACAATGGCCGATGTTCTACCCAATGTCCATATTCAATGCTTGCTTGCGTTGGTGGAACAGCAAACAAGTCCAACTCTGACTTCATGCATTCACAGGAATGTTGATGGACCAAAGACATGTTGATGTTTAGGTGAAGATGTCTCTTTTCGGTTTAGATGTTCTCTGTACCTTTGCTCGCTTAGGAATGACAACTGAAGAATTCGCACGCCGCTTTTTACCCTTTCGATTAGGTTCTCCGGGTGGTTTTGATATTCTGCCTCTTGCTTGATTCATGATATTTCTTCCCGCTTCTTTCAGTCGTCGTTCTGTGGATGTGCGTATGTTTTCTCCACTAAATAAATCATTAGCAATGTCAAGTCCTGTTGATAAGACTTGTTTACCCAATGCTTTTGATCCTTTTTTGATGAGAGGCATTGCACTTTTCAAAAGACCGCTAAACATGTTACCGATGCCATGTCCTCTTTGAATTCTTACTCCTTGAAAAGCTGGTAATCCATGTCCTGCTTGATCAATGTAATATTCATCAATCGCATCTCTGTTTCCTTCAAAGCGAATACTTTTGTCTGTTTGGAATCTCATTATGACTGTCGTCGCCGGAAGTGTAGTATCACAACGACCTTTCCTCTTTCAAATGGCACTGGTAAGCCAGTGTCGTCTCTTATATCTATTTCTATGGTGTCAAATTGTCTCTGCTGTAGTGGTAGGTACTGAATATTTTGATAAGTATGAGAAACCATTTTGCCAGACGATCCCTCTATTGGAACAATTCTCAGTAATGGTACAAGTGCATCACCTACCATACTAGGCGCTACGATGTTACTGTAGATGTACAGAGAATGAAATCCTTGTGTCACGTCGCATACCCAAGGAGCTATATACACACCAGCGTCGAATTCCTCTTGTTCAAAGCCTAAGATTTTAGCAAGAGAGTTGGACAGTTTCAAAATAGCTTCATTCACTATTGTGATTGTAACTTTGTGACTGACGTCATCAAATTCTATTTTCACGTTATCTCCTCCATCGATGCTCCCTTTCAAACCCCATAAAGTCCTCATGAGCTTTTCAGGTGAAACGTAGTATCCATTTTTCAGCACAAACTGAACTCTTGGAGCATCTGGATTTTCGGTTATCTCAAACCATGCTTGGTCTTTTGATACATTATACCACGAATGTGGATACTGAATTTCAGTCAATCCCACTTCCCACTGTCCTGATAAATCCAGGGAATGATGTAACTTGACACGATAATTTGTCAAAGTATTGTTAGAATAAGTTGACATCGAACTATTACTTGGGAGTGTCAGGTAAAACATGTTGAATGGCCGATGTGTGCTAGTACTGGTGTTTTGGGCAAACTAAAGTCTTGAGCAATATCTATCCTTTATATGTAGTCAACTGATTTCTGTTGATCCAACTGTTGAATGATTCGGGATATCCATGCCACTTGATAAGATATTGAATCTGCTTTCCTTTCTTTCTTTTCTGTAACACCTCTTCAATTCTGTATACGTCATCAGATTTAACGATTTTTTGTAACTCTTGAGGATAAAATGTTCCTTTCAATGGTTCGCCATTGTAGTCATTGATGCGATACACAGGTGGCTGACGTTCACGCACTTCACTAACAGTAAATATTTCTTCGCTCCAACTAGGCAAGTAACCTTTCTTAAATGCCCGTCTTGCTTTGCTGATTCGAACCTGATCTCCTATTTTCAGGGTGGTGTTTTTGACATTCAAAGCTTTGTCATCATAGAGATTTTTCCAAACTATGATTTCATTCTTTTTTGTTGCCTGTACTGGAGCCATTTTTATACTCCTGTGATGAGTATGGTTGTATGAATACACCAAATCCTCCAAAACATCAATGTACTTCAAAGAATCACTATGTGTAAAATATTTCCACATCTTTGTTTTCAGAGTTCGATTAAACCTTTCGGCTATGGAGGCTTTAATGTCTTCATTCTCTGTTGTGAAGAAATGTACGTCATTCTCTCTCAGGAAAGACTGAAAATTTCTGTTGGTAAATTCACTCCCTTTATCTGTTTGTAGCTGACGAGGTTTTCTACCTGACTTGAATATTGCCTTGAACGCTTCCACTAATGTTTTGCCCGTTTTGTCGCGCAAGGGAATGACCCATGCATATTTGGATAGAACATCAATGCAGGTCAACAAGTATTTGTATCCATCATTGTGTTTAGCAATACTTTGCAGGTCCACGAGATCTGCTCTCCATTGTTGATCGATACCAGCCACAAGTACTTTTCTCCTTTTGAAACTTCGACGCACAGGCTTATGTAAAGTGTAGGTGTCTTGTGTCATCAACCAGTCTGAAACATCTTGTTCTTTCACTTTCAAATTGCCGAGTGCTTTTTTGAATGATTTCACTCCGCCGTAACTTCCAGGATGTTTTGGATCATAATACTTTTTGGAAAGTATTTTTGATGTTTCCACCTTCTTCTTGGCTTTCATGATGAGGAATGATAACTGGACTTGACATAGATTGTATTTAAATAGGTATTAATATGGTGACCAACGAGGCGTAGAGAAGGATGTTTTTGAAATGCTGCTCTTCTTTGGTGTTTTCAAACTTAGCTTCATACTTTCCGGATCTGATTCGTAACCTTGTGCCAATGATGACTTGTACTCGGGTTTGTCATCTGTTAACGTCTCCAAACTACTAGATGACGTATCTGATTCTGATGAATCATGCTCGTCTTGCAACGGATCCTTTCCAGATTGTATCCAGTTCCATCTCTCCTTATGCCCTATGAGATCCTGTGGCACATTAGTTTCTCGAAGACCAGCACTAAATACCTGCCACCCACGTGGTTCGAAATGTTTTCTTCGACGTAAAACATCATTGACAAGATCGACAATATTACTGTTTTTGATCCGTTCACCCTTATAGACAAGTTCGCCACGGTCATTCCACTTCATGTCGGGTTTTGATTTGATTTTGTGTAATAATAGTTCTGCTCTATTTCTCATAGTCTTTGGGACAGATTTTATAATTTCACTTTCGATCGGGTCTGTTGTGGAAGATCCTTGGTCAACTCCAATACTTTGGTCTGTATTGAAACTGGCATCATTTTTTGGTGCAGTAGTACTCCTGACAACTTGTACTTTGACCGGTGGTCTGTTCTCATATTTGTCATCATAGATGAGAAATCTTTGTAGTTTCTGCTCGTAAGCTTTAACTTTTTCTCCCATGGAAAGATCATCTCTTTGAAGAATAGACTGCATCTCGTCGTCAAGTCTTGTCATGGATTTAATTGTGGGATTTCTCACTACATCATGATGCTGCAATCCCTCCAACAATTTAGGTTCTACCAGTAACATTTTCTTTGTGTGCTCCATTTCAAAGTCCTAATAATTTTGAAGCCAAAGGCGCAATCACTGGTGCCAACAAGGGTCCTAAAAGAGCAGGTAAGATACCACCAATTTGTAATACTTCTTTCTTTCTCACAGTAGGAACTTTCTTATTGACAAGCTCTCGGAGCTCCTCTTTGTAAGGAGCTAATGTGTTGTACTGGTCCTTTGTAAGGTCGACATTGCCTTTTAAAACATTCTTGGCACATTCACAGAGGCAGAATATCAATGACCTATCTGCATCTCGGATGACGCTTCTGCACATTGTGGGTTTCGCAAAAAGCAAATAGTTCAAATCAGCCGCATGGTCACGCAGGCGCTTGTAGGAATAAGGAAAGGACGCATCTTTCTCTTCTACTAAGTCGTCATCTTCACTGTTTTCACTATCATCGACGTGAAAATTCTTCATGTGTCTTTTTAATGCAAAGAGTCTGGAAAATTTCTTTTGACATTTCATGCACTGTAAGGAAGACATGTTGAGTCTTTGATACCACTATTTCAACTGCACTCACAACTGGCCCGTTGATGTTTTTATAGTGCCTTTTCACGTCTTCCTTAAATACACCCATTGGTTTTGTCCTGGGAATATACGTGTACGAAGTCGTAGATGTTCTGGTGTGTCTTGCTTCAAATCAATTAAAAGGTACCCATAGGGATCCGAAGTGGCATCATGAAAAGCCTCCTGCATATATTTAACATTTCCTGGATACATCTGTTTGGCAAGATGTGTGATCTGGGATGCATCTCTAGGGTTTTTGAACATAACAATGTAATGGGAATTTAAACTGATCGTCCTGTTCTCTTTTCCTTTGTGAAACACATTCTGCACTATGTAGATAACACTGATATTTCTGTGATGACTTTTCTTGGTGAATAAAGATGTTATCCTTTCGTCTGTTTCTGACATTAAGTCGTCAATAATAACTAAATGTCTCTTTTGAGGATCAAGAGCTCCTATGTCTGGTAGTCCCTCTACAAATTCAACTCCGTGTATAGTTGCGTAGATGGGTTGCCATTCTCCATAGTACCAGACTATGTGATCCGGTATAGGTTTCATCATTTCTTCTATATGAGCTAAAAGACGTCTCACAAAGTATGTCTTTCCGCTACCTGTAGGTCCTGCTATAATGCATGTGAAAGGATGTTTCATTCTAGGATCCATGATCCTACTACTCTGATTACAGATAGACAAATGAAAATACAACACATTGACCAACATTTAAATATGGATGCGTTCGAGTCTATCCGATGGCATTTTCTAAAAATTGTCTCAACTGAGTGTATGTTACAATTGCAATGAAGAGGGACATTTTGCTACCGAATGTCCTCAGCCGCCCAAGAAGCAGAACGACATTTGCTACAAGTGCCAAGGCACGGGACACTGGGCCAGAGACTGTCCTGTACAACAGGAATACAATACGTATCCAAACAACTACGGAAGCTACAGGCCAAATTACCCCAGACCTATCTATGGAGCAAATAGAGGACGACCCATTTATGGAGCAAACAGAGGACGCTCACCTATGGCGAGTCAGAATGTGAGGCCACAGTACAGTGCATAGACTTTTGAAATATGTACAATGTTGAATAAAATATGTGTAAACTTTCAATTTGTCTTTATTAATTCTTTCATCTAGTTGTAGGGGGAAATTATTCCTTCAACAAATAGATGATTTTCTAGAACAACACTTAAATATAGGTCTGGGACTTTCCAAACACCTAAATATAGTTCTGGGAATTCCCTTGGAATTTACCATGGACTTCCCCATTCTATAAATAAACATGGAATTCCCCATGGAATTCCCCTTTTCCTATACACAAAACACGGAATTCCCCTGTTCTAAAAATACTACCGGACTACCCAGGCTTCTTACACTACTGTCAATAACTTATCCGATGTGACAAAGGAATGCACATGAACACTTATCTTTATTTGGATAAAATTTGGGTCACGCGAACTAGTACATGTAGTACATACAAAATGGAAGTATTCGCTGTCGCAACTTCTATAAGTGTGTGGAAAATCATTGCAGCAGCATGGATTCGACGGAACATGAAGAGAGAGATGGAGTACGCTGGAAGTGTGGATTCTATAAGGATATACCCTGTAAAGGGATGTGGTGGAATTCTAGTAGACGAGGCAACCTGTGGAGTTAGAGGTCTCCAAGTCAAGGGAATGAACGACAGGTATACAATATTATATAATCAGTATGTGCCGCTAAACATTTTAGTTTTAGTATCCTAGGCTGCTGTTGACAATCACTTAAAATAACTCTTGGACATATCATGTTATTTTTCAGTCAAAGTTTTTTGAATAACATGTAGGTTTTTCATCTTATGAATAGAATCGTGCAAAATAATTTTTTCGTAGTAACGGGATCATACATAAGACTTTCTTTTTATATTTCTATATAACGCGTTTGCATATATGAAGCATAGCTTGAATCATTCCTTCAGATGATGTTTTTATTTTGGTATTTTGACGGTCCTTCTCTGATACAGGAGCATCATGGTGATAGAAGTTGAAGAAGGCCTGGGGTATCATAAAGACATGAAGAACTTTCCAACACTAGTACATATTAAACCGACCTTAAACAATGGGGAAGTGATTCTTGTCGCCCCTGATATGGATCCTATCAAAATTCCCTACCAGCTTAACAGTAATTCAAGGATTATCACCGTCAGGTAAAATACAGCTATACTCACAGAGGCTTGAAGTTATGAAGGAGCATCTAAAAATTCCCATGTAATTAAAGAAATTACCTTATCCTCGAGAAAAACACAGTCTATTCTTGCCTACGTTACCTTCTTGTCCCAATAAAAAACTTATTGTGACAAGAACGTAAAGTAGGCAAGAATAGACTGGGGTTTTCTCGAGGGTAAGGTGATTTTTGACTTATATGGGAATTTTAGGGGTACACCTTCATAACTTCAAGCCTCTGTAGCTATACTATGATTGTGTAATATATGAAAAGACACTTTGATCCAGTTGCATAGACATGTTTACAATAGTCATTGATTGCTAAAGAAAGTTGTCGAATATCAAGCTACATGTATAAATATAAAGCTACACATGATTTTCAAGGACTCAATTAATGATAACAATTTCATTTTTGTCATTGGTAGGGGTTATTTATACATGTATACATATGAATAGTAATTTGTATGTTTTGATGACGTCTTTCCTAATCCCTTTGGCATCTTTTGTTGAACTTGTCTACTAAAGTGTTTTGTTGAACTTGTCTACTAAAGTGTTTTGTTGAACTTGTCTACTAAAGTGTTTTGTTGAACTTGTCTACTAAAGTGTTTTGTTGAACTTGTCTACTAAAGTGTTTTGTTGAACTTGTCTACTAAAGTGTTTTGTTGAAGTTGTCTACTAAAGTGTTTTGTTGAAGTTGTCTACTAAAGTGTTTTGTTGAAGTTGTCTACTAAAGTGTTTTGTTGAAGTTGTCTACTAAAGTGTTTTGTTGAACTTGTCTACTAAAGTGTTTTGTTGAACTTGTCTACTTAAGTGTTTTGTTGAACTTGTCTACTAAAGTGTTTTGTTGAACTTGTCTACTAAAGTGTTTTGTTGAAGTTGTCTACTAAAGTGTTTTGTTGAACTTGTCTACTAAAGTGTTTTGTTGATCTTGTCTACTAAAGTGTTTTGTTGAAGTTGTCTACTAAAGTGTTTTGTTGAAGTTGTCTACTAAAGTGTTTTGTTGAACTTGTCTACTAAAGTGTTTTGTTGAACTTGTCTACTAAAGTGTTTTGTTGAACTGGTCTACTAAAGTGTTTTGTTGAACTGGTCTACTAAAGTGTTTTGTTGAACTGGTCTACTAAAGTGTTTTGTTGAACTTGTCTACTAAAGTGTTTTGTTGAACTTGTCTACTAAAGTGTTTTGTTGAACTTGTCTACTAAAGTGTTTTGTTGAACTTGTCTACTAAAGTGTTTTGTTGAACTTGTCTACTAAAGTGTTTTGTTGAACTTGTATAAACTAAAGTGTTTTGTTGAACTTGTCTACTAAAGTGTTTTGTTGAACTTGTCTACTAAAGTGTTTTGTTGAACTTGTCTACTAAAGTGTTTTGTTAAACTTGTCTACTAAAGTGTTTTGTTGAACTTGTCTACTAAAGTGTTTTGTTGAACTTGTCTACTAAAGTGTTTTTTCATTGTGTGTTGCACCTCCTTTCTTTTATTGCATGGGATGTTTCCATCAATTTCCATGGATTGTATTGCAATTTCTCTCATCAGAATGCACAATGAGACGAAGTGCGTTGCTACGTTTGATTTTGGAACGGAAGCATCGCAGTGGATGAAATATTATCTTAAATCAGACAAAGACATAAGACTAGTATGTCCATTACCGGATGGAGATCCGAGGATTACTGGTACGATTACCAAGACGTGGAAAAATACTTCAACTTCCAAAGATTACGATGAGGTAATCTCCATAAATGGTAGATAATAATGTTTTGTATTTTAACATTTAGTGATGATAAGTTCAGTTTGTGAATTTTTTTGCTATAATATTTGTGTATGTGACCTTTGAGGCATAAATGTTTCTTTATAAGTTACAGAAGTATAACGCTTATCTGGATGCTATAGCACAAAATCAGTGAATGAAAATAAAAAATAAACCCAAACTACAAAAATATGGAGGAAAAAACACAGCGGAATTCACTCTCAAGAAACGAGAAAAAGCTGATAATCAGACTGTGTTATACACAACACATTACAGAAACACGAAGGACAACACTGTCTTTATGAACAATAAACACAGAGTCGTCCAGTGTTAGATATACACTATAGAAATCTTTCTATAAATTTCAGATACCTTTGATATGACTTGACTTAGCATCATATCCGAGCCATCCTGCTACGTCTTTTGGTACATTTTTGGACATACATTTTTAAAATAGCTTTCACACTCTTTGTCCATATTACATTGTTTAGACAGAGGATCACTGACGAGGGTTTAGTACCTGAAACGTGCATGTCTGGTCCATGCTGAAATTTTATCTGTTCTTAAATGATGCTATTGAATTTGAAGACGTTTAACATTTTAACATTTCAGATATCATTCCAGTATTTTTCTGCTTATCATATTAGCAACACTAAATCTCTAGAAGATCTCAACAATCGTCTTACATCACCTGTTCCCATGGATAACTTCAGACCAAGTATAACAGTAAATGGTACCAAAGCTTTCGATGAGGTATATGTTGTTTGTAAACTATCGGTGTTATTTTGGAAATCGTGGGAAACATTCTGTGGATCGATCAATTGAGTTCTTTCTAAGTTGGTAATTTCGATATTATGAGCAAGATAGAGTTTTATTTTGAAAATATTCTAGATATTTTATAGATATTTTTGTCTGTCTTTCTTCTAACGCCTGAATTATCAATAAATAAAGAAGAAAAGATGAATTATAGTCTACATTTATGAGTCCTTCCATAAAAAGAAATGTTTATACATTGTGACCGATGGGGATCGATCGGGAATTTCCGACGAGGTGCATTTGTAAGAATCTTCGTTTTTTCATTATTTAATGACAAGAGATTACGTTATATTACAAGGAAAAAATATCAAGGACATCAATTGGAGGGCCTTATGAGATACGTTTGGGATATAAATTTGTTGCCCGTGGGATCCACGAAAACCACATATTTTACTACGAAGAAATATAATGATTGATTGACGGTAATGATAAGAAAGACTGAATTCTTTTGTTCGCAACCATCTATTATACGTGTTTTTACTGGTTATCGTTCTTTTTGCTCTTATCACGATCTGGTACGTCCGTCTACCACAAAGATAAATACACAAAGAAAAAATACATTACAAAAACGATACTTATGGCGCTGATATTACACTAATTACACCAGAAATAAGATGGGAAGTGTGAACTCTTTGGAAAAAAGAGTAGATTCTTCTCTCATTTTGTCAAACGTAGAAAGGACCAGTTCATTATATCTTTAAATAGCACATTTTTGTATATTGTCAAGTTGAGACAAGGAAAAGAAGGGAGGGGATCTCCAACAAGACCCTATTGCAGCACAAACAGCAAAACACCAAAACACCCGATGCAAAAACACAAAAGACGAGCATAGTAAGAGACAGAAAAGAGACATACGACATATAAACATCAAACACAAAAGACTACACATAAACCAACGAGACCAATGGGCAACCGCTGCCGACTTTGGACGGCCATTTACCATGCAAGTAGCAAATGGTGTGGTTATCCTTGATTACGTGCGCTCAACCCTCTCACTTCTACAATTACCAAGAGGTCTCGAAGAACGTACAATTGTGGTGTAAAACAACCTCCTCACTGTTAGATGACCTCACACAAACAAGAACTGAAACAAAGCAGTCATTACATAAATTCCAATGATTTCGCCTTACCTTCTCTACTTGAGACTGAATTACTGATGGGTGCTTCTTTGATGTTTATAAAAAGATGACATTTACGGGATGAGACCGATGGTGTTAAGCACCAAATCAGCCTTGTGATACAATGAGGCCGTAACATCTTAGTAACTTCAAATCAAGTAATGTGATTTTAAAAAAAAATCTTTCCACTTATTTTGTAGGATGACTGGATACAACTTCGAATTGGCGATAAACTGTTATTTCGATGCCAAGACTCTTGTCCGAGGTACGTTTGACTTTAAATTAAAACATCAACGATTTCTCAGTTATGCTCCACCCAGCTAAAATTGAGAACCTAAATATTTATTTGAATGGTTAATGTTACAACGAACAACGATTGTGATTGGTTTCTGGTTACTAGTATCCTTGTATCATTTAATATCCATTATCATTACTCTGATTGTCGGAGAAATTTTGTTGATACATCGATCAAATAAACTTTTCATGAAAGCCTATTCATAACACTATTTATGGAACCGGGAATTCCCTAAAACACGTATCAGCTTCTGGCTGAAAGTAAAATACTGCTCTGTGTTTTTGCATTTTGTGTTGGGATTTTGCTGTATTTGCTGCAACCCAGTGTTGTTGAAGATGCCCTACATCAACAGAAAAAAATATATGATTCATTTCTTAAATAAAGTAGAATCTAAAAGTAAAAAGTAAAATTTCTCGGATGACTGTTTGCTACTGGATTATGTGTAGTTATTTGTGTTTGATGTTTACCATTTGCGTCTCTTTCAGTCTGCTTTGTGTTTTTGCATTGGATGTTTTGGGGTTTTGCTGTTGGTACTGCAACCGGTTGTTGTTGGACATGCCCTCATTTCTTCTATAGTGGCGTCTTTAAAATCAACATGAAATGCTCCCTATTTTTTATGTCCGACTAAATCAGGAGCATATAGAGGTCTGGTTTTAATCAATTTGCATGAAATGAAACGTGAATAACTATTTCTGTGGATGAACGATGATGATACTCAATATAATTTGATTCTGTATACGATAACGATTTTTCGTTGGTACCATTCTCGGTATTGAGAATGGAGATCAAACAGTTAATGTAGAAAATATGTAATTAGAATGGATGCCATGATTTTTAACTTATCTGTTCAAATGATATTTGGGTTCAAAACGTACCTGCACGAAGACGCAAAACAGAAAATAATGAAGAAATTTCCTAAACTTAGATAAACGAAATCAATCTTATCTGCCGTCAATGATAAACATGAAAATATATAAATGTATATCAAATGTCTCACAAATATTGATGCCATCATATGTCTGTTAAGAACAAAACGATTAAATCGAGGTTCAAATTGAGTAGAATATCAAATATGTTACGATAATTTAATCAGTACATATCATTCCATAATTCTTATATCGACAACAGGATTTGAGTTTCTTTGAAATATTTTCACACATTCCTCCAGGTGCACCATAACCGGAATGACACATCTGAAGAATATGGAGCCGGTGAAAAATGAAGTTCTCAAAACGCTCAGACAGTAAGTTTTTCTTGATATATGCATTGATTTAATCTCAATAATTATTCTAAAACTGTTATTGCTTACTAGTATGTCCATAGGGAAAACATGCATATTGATCATGAAAACCGATAGTATTAACATCATCATGGAAATGTGAAAGAAAATATGACAACACATTTATGGACATACGATACGAATGATCAGTCCTACCAGGAAAGTCCGTCTTTATACTACTTTCTAATGGTGTAATGTTCAAGATTTCAAACGATTCTAGTTCTAAATTTCTACAAACACAATATTAAAACACTAAACACAAAATACTTCATATAAACCAACGACACAAATGGGCAATCAGTGCCGACTTAGGATGAATACCGCCATGTAGGTAGGAAATGGTGTGGTTATCTGGCTATCTTTCATGCGCACAACAGTTTAACTTGTCCGGTTACTAGTATCCAGTTGTCTCGAAGAACACACAATTGTTGTGTATAATAGTCTCCTTACTGCAAGATGACCTCACAAACAAGGCTGAGGAATGTAGTTTCTCAATATTACACGTCTTCAACTTCATAGCATCATTTAAAAACAGATAAATTATCAGCATAGACCAGACGTGCACGTTTCGGGTACTTAACAATCCTCAATCCAAACAATAAATTTTGGCCGAAAGATATGTAAAAAAATACGACAAAAGTAATAGGTTTGGTGGAATATGATGCTACAGGACCCATCTTTAAGAAATTCCAAGAAAATTTTGCAAACATAAATTTTTAAATTTGTTTGAACAAACGATCAACCGAAGTTGAACAGACTTGGCTACATGTGCCCTCGTAGACTCTTGGTCAACCAGCAACGAATGTCTAGTGCATTGAAATTGGTTTGAAATTTTCTTAAAGAAGGTAAAGAGTTGGAACACGTCTGTATTTTTGTTTTGAAAAGTGATCCATATTGCGATTCTTGCCTATCTGTTTTTGTTCCTCTATTTTGACATTTTATTTCTGAGATGTGGGAAATACGCAAAGTGAATAATCAGAAAAAGAGCTTCAAAGTCATATTAAATGTTATAAACAATATGCTTATTTCAGATACAGACAAAGAGAACCATTTGGAGTATCACCTCTTTTTGGTGTATATGCTGCTATAGACGAGAACCCAGGTGTCAAAATACGCGTAGGAGATCCAGTTTATGTTCTGCGTAAAACATAGGTATATATCATGGAATATAACTTTTAAAAGGACATATACTGTTTATTCAGTTTTAGGATAGATATCCTTTATTTTTGAATCAGTTTCATCTTATTGTATGTAAAAGTGATGTGTAGTGACACTTGATGGGCTTACCATAGGAAACATTGAAGTTCTGAGTACTTCCCATAGAGACTCATGCATACAGACATTTTCCATTGTCAACTATGGCAAATTCAGAATTATATCGAATAACTTTTTCATTGTTGTATGATTTTCACTCGCAAAAATTATAAGTAATGCGTTTACAAGTAAGAACGGTAATCGCAAATACAAATTTATTGTTGTTAACTATGACAAAACCTACATTGTAAAACAAAAGTCCGATTCTGAAAATAAGTACACTGAAACAGATATTATTCAGATGTTAAACTTTCTGATCGACAACATTTTTATTGTGTTTGGAGGAAAGGTCTTCCAGCAAATTGTCGGAATTCCAATGGGGACCAATCGTGCCCCACTCCTTACCGACATTTTCCTTTACTCGCACGAAACTGAATTCGTTCAATCTCTGGTCTCTGAAGGGAAAAGATACTTAGGTTCTGACTTCAACTTCACTTACAGATACATAGACAATGTGTTGTCCATCAATAATCCAAAATTCGCGGATTACCTGAGCAGTATCTATCCTTGGGAGCTTGAAGTCAAAGAAACTACAGAGACAAATAATTCAGCATCCTATTTGGACATAATGTTGTCCTACGACACTGATGGTCACTTGAACACCTCACTCTATGACAAACGTGACGACTTCAATTTCAAAATTACAAACTTTCCTTTTCTGAATAGCAACATCCCTTCATCGCCTGCTCATGGCGTATTCATATCTCAGTTGATACGCTGTGCCAGAGCAAGTACCAAATACTAGTATACGGATTTTGTTCTGAGAGCTAGGAGTCTTTCAGATAAGCTTCTCAGTCAGGGATATGTTTGTGACCGACTAACATCGTCACTGAGGAAGTTCTACGGTCGATATTGGGAACTCGTCATACACTATGAAGTTCCACTCTCCAGAATGGTGGATAATATTCTGTCATAGACCATTTGAACCATCCAACCAAAGATTGTAGTCTATGTCTTCCGAAATGGAAGTAACCGGATGTGACAGTTCTACCGAATCGAAGCGGCGGGTGTTGCATGCAAGCAGGAGATGCTTACTCTTCCTGGGCACCTGGTCTCACTCCCATATCGGGGGTTCGCTTCTTTTCATGTGGTGGAGGTTTTTGTTTGTTTGCTTTGGTTCCTGTTTTATCCTGATTTTGTATGCTTTCGGTTTCTGATTTTCTGAATCATCGATTTTGTGCTATATACAGGGATATGGTCATTATCCATATTTTTCATTTATTGCAATTTACGTACTCAATAGGAATACAACTCATCGAAAAATACAAAAAAAAGGATAAGGAGGAGATCAAAACTACGCCGATAGTGACAACAGCAGAACAAGCTCTCATAAGATTAGAGAGACTAAGACAACTGGAATGATCATATCATTGATGTATCTGTGTCTGAAAATTGGCTGTATCTGAAAATTGACTGTATCTGAAAATTGGCTGTGTCTGAAAATTGGCTGTATCTGAAAATTGGCTGTATCTTATTGGCTGTATCTGAAAATTGGCTGTGTCTGAAAATTGACTCTGTCTGAAAATTGACTGTGTCTGAAAATTGACTGTGTCTGAAAATTGGCTGTGTCTGAAAATTGGCTGTGTCTGAAAATTGGCTGTATCTGAAAATTAGCTATATCTGAATATTGACTGTATCTGAAAATTGACTGTGTCTGAAAATTGGCTGTGTCTGAAAATTGGCTGTGTCTGAAAATTGGCTGTGTCTGAAAATTGGCTGTGTCTGAAATTTGACTGTATCTGAAAATTGACTGTGTCTGAAAATTGACTGTATCTGAAAATTGACTGTGTCTGAAAATTGACTGTATCTGAAAATTGACTGTGTCTGAAAATTGGCTGTGCCTGAAAATTGACTGTATCTAAAAATTGGCTGTGTCTGAAAATTGGCTGTGTCTGAAAATTGGCTGTGTCTGAAAATTGGCTGTGTCTGAAAATTAGCTGTGTCTGAAAATTAGCTGTGTCGGCAAATTGACTGTGTCTGAAAATTAGCTGAATCTGAAAATTGGCTGAATCTGAAAATTGGCTGTATCTGAAAATTGGCTGTGTCTGAAAATTTGCTGTGTCTGAAAATTGGCTGTGTCTGAAAATTGACTGTATCTGAAAATTGGCTGTGTCTGAAAATTGGCTGTGTCTGAAAATTGACTGTATCTGAAAATTGGCTGTATCTGAAAATTGGCTGAATCTGAAAATTGGCTGTATCTGAAAATTGGCTGTGTCTGAAAATTGGCTGAATCTGAAAATTGGCTGTATCTGAAAATTGGCTGTGTCTGAAAATTGGCTGTGTCTGAAAATTGGCTGTGTCTGAAAATTGACTGTATCTGAAAATTGACTGTGTCTGAAAATTGGCTGTGTCTGAAAATCACTTTAGCTTAAGGAACCACTGATGAAGAAACTATCCGAAACGCGTGTCTCGTGCATTAAATATGATTCTTCGAGAATTTTACGATGTTAAACGTCTTTAAATTCAATAGCATCATTTAAAACCTGATAAATTTACAGCATGGACCAGACATGCACGTTTCGGGTACTAAACCCTCGTCAGTGATCCTCAGTCTAAACTATGTAATATGGCCAAAAAGTATGAAAATTATTGTGTCCAAAAATGTACCAAAAGACGTAGCAGAATGGGTGGGATATGATGCTACAGGACCCACGTTTCAGAAATTTCAAGAAATTTTGTAACAGAAAATTTCAAATGCGTTGAAGAGACAGACGATCAACCGAAGTTGATCGAACTTGGCTACATGTGCCCTCGGGGACTCTTGGTCCACCAGCAGTGACACTCACCAAGTAGTTCAAATGTTAAACGTCTTTAAATTCAATAGCATCATTTAAAACCTGATAAATTTACAGCATGGACCAGACATGCACGTTTCGGGTACTAAACGAGTTGGACCACTTTAATCTTATCACATCATTGAAACATGAAGTACAAAAATATCTTTATGAATAATCTCCACAAAGTCACACGTAAAATCTTAATCCAACGGCAAAAGTGCTACCCCTTTTCCATTCCGATCTGGCACTGAAGTCTCTGGATATCCTCCATTACTATTTTGTAATCTTTCGTGTTTCCTTTTCCTCAGTCTTATATGGTGTCAGTGTTATGTGACTCGGGATATCGTTCATTTGACGGTGTAGTCTTTGTTACTTTGGTACTTATTTCTTTTCCTTTGTGTTATATAGTCTCTGTCTGTTTGTCTTTTTTCTCTTCTCATTCCGTTGTTTTCATTGTTAAGCATGATCTCTTTTTCAAGAATGTCTATGCCTATTGATTGTGAATTAGGGATTTGTTTTGGCATACTTTCACTGAATTATACAGCTATCTTACAATGAGAAACCGTGAATTGTAATTATCTCAATCTTCAACATTTATGCGTGATAGTAATAAGACTTCTTCGGTAAGCTGCATTTTTATGCCCCCGCATCTTAGATCCGATAACACCTTATTTTAATGCCCTTTATTTTTTTCAGTCCGAAATCTAGTCTTGTGCATTACTTTTGAAAGATGATTGACAAGATTTCGGAAATACATCTTATCCTGTGTATCTTTCTCGTGTGTGTTTGGCTATTGTTAGTCTGATCTTGGATCGTTTTCACCATGTTTCGAAACAACCGGTTTGTGAGTTTTTTTTTATTCCCGGAAGACCCGAAAAGCTAACTTTTTTTCGGGATTTGTGTATGCGTTTCCTTCATTTTTCACTAGAGGTGTATCAATGCAGAGACATTTGACAAATGTTGAGATATTTACGTTATATTTAAACGTAAATTGGTAATAAAACATTTGGGATAAATGGAAATGCATTTTGCAATTATAGTGTATATCTATTTTTTTAATCGAATTCTTTCAGAGTGGCGCTGCTTACAATCAGTTTTGAACTTTTTTCTTATTCTAGGTTATCATACCTGTGGCCTTGTTTTTAGATAATAAATGATACGTAGAGAATAACTTCATTTGTAGTCCTACTTGCTGAAATGCTATAACTTACAATTTACTTTTGAATCGCCACATACAGTGTACAGTGCATTACGTATTAAGTTGTCCAACGTGTTTCTGTGAAGCTGCGTTTTTGTCTCCGTCTGTTGTAAATTTCCTATTTTCTCTTCTCGTGCAAAAGTTCTGTTTTCTATTTTCTCAAAAATGTGTAAGCCTTTTGATCGTTAATTTTGGAATCTGATATCGGGTTTTGTATTTGACATTAATTCACTAATTAACGTTCCATTTTGCTATAACCGGGTTGTATTTACCCCCCCCCCCCCTAAGGGAGATGATATCACTGACTGTGTCGTTCGAATTTGGTAGTGGAAAATCGGTTCAACATTATTTTTCATAAGTATACATGTACCTTACACTCTCTTACAGAGTAAGGCTGATCTGCTTGTTCGATTACTATCCCTCGCAAAAAAAGAAAGTTTGTCACATTGAAAAAATGTTACCAATCGACAGAAATAACACGATGATTGTGAATCTTTTAATCAATTTATATATATATATAAAGCATTTCTGAATAGGAACAAAAACATTTCATTCAATGCGCCTGATTTGTTATTTTCCTTAACTCTATCTGAAAAAGGTGACAAATTAATGGTAAGACATTGAATAATATGTTTATTTTTCGAGAACAGATTAATATTAAATTCGTTAGAAATAAAAAAGTGATACAAAGGTCACAAACAACGAACACAACATAGTACAATTCAAAACAAGCATACAACATAGTTACCATGACATAGAGAACAATCACATATAGATACGACAAAAAGAGAACACTCACTCCAACATAAATAGACACGATTTACTTGTTACAAAACGAGAGCATTCATTCAAAAACCAAGAGGTCTAATAAACAAACCAAGACTACAACATGAAACATAAAGGACAGCAAATAGAAGAGACAAACATTCATCAGGAGTCAACTACTTCAATAACTGCAAATTTGAAGGATTGTCCGAATTTGTACGCACAATATCTCGATCGCATCCAGTTACAGTGTTGTCATATCCAAGATGCATGATTTTTATTTTATCTCATTGCAAGGTATAGTTACAAACAAAACAATGAGACGCAGGTTGTTATGAAATAAATAAATTTGAAAAAAATTAATATGAAATACAAAAAGAATGTAACATGATATGAAATCATTGGTTCAACAAAAATAGTCTATCCACTGTTGACTGAAGCAATCTCTACTACTATCGCCTGAGACGCCCGTTCAACCTTCAGAAAAGACAGAATATGATTATAGAAATAATCAAAAAGTAATTTTGCATGTAATACATTACCTCGGGTATTGTTGGAAGCATGAATTACGTATTATTCTTATGAATGTCCATCAGGAGCGCCTCCATATTCGCCACCATATCCGCCTCCGTATTCGCCACCATATCCGCCTCCGTATTCGCCACCATATCCGCCTCCGTATTCGCCACCATATCCGTCACCATATCCACCTCCGTATTCGCCACCATATCCGCCTCCGTATTCGCCACCATATCCGCCTCCGTATCCGCCACCATATCCGCCTCCGTATTCGCCACCATATCCGCCTCCGTAACCTCCACCATATCCCCCACCGTATCCGCCCCCATATCCGTCAGAGTATGAATACTGCTGACATTTATCACACTCAAAAATCTGACAACATGTGACGGAGTGGAAACGATCCCTGAAAAAAAAAAGATGAATGTAAAATGAACACTCGTCATACATAGATTGTCAAGCCGGTGGCATCGCAAAATACTTAACCAATATATTTCACATTGAGTGAACATTAAAACTATTTATCGAATTTGATAATCCTGAAATTTTATTAGTTTTATTCTATATAGAACAATGATCTCACTCAGCACTCGGTACGTATGCAAAACCTCTCCAGGAGGTACAGACGAAACCAACAGGAAATGACACGTGGTTATCCTCACGAAGATTCAATGTCAAAGGGAAATCCTTGCAATTCTTGAAGATAGCAGCTGAAACAAAATTTATGGAATTAAAAAAGGTCTGATGATAATAATGATACGGCTTTTCGAAACATATATAAATGTACATATAAAGATACATTATGTTTCAAGGAAAGCTAGAAATTTACGAACACCAGACCGATTGTCATGCTACTATTAAAAACTGCAAAATATTGATAAATGGCCAAGAAAACAGTTTTATACAGATGCTAGTACATCTGAGCTGATTGTAGAAAAAAGAAGTTTTCAAAACAGACAAATCAACCACTTTAATTTGATAGTGTTTCTGGTATCAAGTGATTGAATTATTGGATTAATAGTGTGATTGAACCTACATAGAGCGATTGATTTCATAGATTATTTAGGAATGACTCAATGAGTGTTTATTTTTTGCGTTCATGGCTTTTACACTCTGGTTCGACAGGTGCAAATTAAGTGAACCGCAAAGCGGTTCTCGAAAGATTTGCGCCTGTCGAACCAGAGTGTAAAAGCCATAAACGCAAAAAAATAAAACACTCATTCCTTATATTTATATTCAGAGGTAAAATATCTTTGAAAACACCCTCGAAATTTTATTCAAACTAAGTGAAAATTAATATCTTAATGTTTCACGTGTGTCAATTCTCCCTACCGGGAGGGGCAAGAAATACTCCATTGCAATGGACCAAAATATACGGTTTGATATTACGACTAATTTTTTTTTTAATGTTTTCACGATGAGTCTTAATTTTTATAAACAATTTGAAGATAATAAGGCCAAATTTATAATTATAAAAGTCAGTTCTACATAAATCAAATTTAGTAGCGCCATCTACATTCAAGTACACATGAACTCTTTGGAAGTTCACATTTAAAAATGGACTGTTACAACGTTTTCACAGTGTAAATATATACTAGTTGTTAACATCTGCTAAAACGTTTTCATGATGAATTTTAAACTGTTTATAAACAATTTAAAGATGATAAAGCCTTATTTATAATATCAGAGTAGTCAGCGCTGCATAAATTCATTTCAGTAGCGCCATCTACATTAAAGTACACATGAACTCTGGAAACTGTACATATACACGTACATAGAGTTGTTATTATACATATTTTATTTTGGTTGTCCCCGTCTGATTCTCCTCTTTTATATCGTCTCATTCCCCGTTTACATGTTGGAAATCTCCTCCTGCTCTCAAATTCAGCATCAGTATGCCCCGCCCACTGTTTGATATTCTTGCGCTCGCGTTATGTGAATTGGGCCAACATGTGTTCATCGTGAAATGAACGTCAAAATTGAATAGGCGTTTAACATAGGAAATCAACTTGCAATGTGAATATTTATTAAACAATTTAAAACTTACGTGATGGCAGGTATCCGTACTGATGCTTCGGGTTTCCTCCGAGATCACCTAGAGTAACAGCCGCTGAAATTTATAAAAAAAAAACCAAATGAACTTGCTTCTGTTAGCCAGATGAACAATAGAAATAAATATCATAATACGTTCCGTGTTAAGACCGTTAGATAGTCGCAGCCAGGCCGGTGAATATTGGAGATTTCATCTTTTCTATCAATACAATTATTACAGTAACATGCTCTGCTTCTTCTAATTGGAATATACATGTACATGTATCTCATCTGCATCTTCAAAAGTAAAATACCAGTGTAAAAAGTTGCCGGATATAGGAGACAAAAGTTCGAAAAAGTTCATCACTAACAAGTGATTTTGATTAATAAAAAAGGAAGAAAAAAAAAACAAGACCGTAAAGAAGAAATTCATCAAGGAACTCATAACTCACTTGCACAACATTTGAAGCGCCACCTCCTGTCGTTTAAATTATCTACACGTTGAGACTCTACCCCTGTGATTACTCCATTCATAGGACATACAAAGTTGAAGTATTCATGTGTCAAATGTAAATCATCATTCCCAGTTTGGAAATCTGTAAATCAGGGTAGTTTATTTAATAGAAAACCTTTCCGTTCTAATTTTAAATACAAAAAGAGTAATTGATAAATTTTAAGATAAACAAAGCAAAAAGGAAGCGTAATACAAATGTACGTGATGTGATTATACATTTGTGAACATGCAGTCATGAGCATAAAGTTGCATCTATTAAAAGGGAAACCGTATTCATAATTGTATTTAGTATGTTGGTTCTTTTCTTTCCTCTCTTTCTTTAATTGAATTTGTTTCTGTGTGGGTTTTTTTAAAACGTGTTTGGTTTTTTTTTATTATCATTTTTTTCATTCTGTCTAATTTTTTTTTTAAACTTAAAGCAAATCATACAGAAAGTATCGATTTATTTTTTTACCAGAGAAGGATAAGTTCTTTATTGGAATCAAAATGAGTTCAAGACCTAACCTGAAAATTCACAAAAATTACCAGATAGCACACCGGGAACCACGGCACACTCGAACAACCATTGTCTGTCGCAGTCATTTGGAGAGTACTTTGTTTTAATTGATACCACAGCTTGGTTGTCGCCACACATGAAGGTGAAGTCCTTGCGAACTTTGTCTAGGAAATCAAAAGTTTCCGTGTATGGGTAACTACCACCGGTATATTTTGCAAGACCAGGATATGAGGAAATAGGGGTCAAAGCAGCATAGAGGACTGCCAGAACTAGAATCACGGACTTCATTGTTGCCTGAAAACATAAAAAAGCGTCTTACTCGTGTGCATTCAATTGTGCAAAAGAGATTTCCAAAGATAAATGATAAATTTTCATTTACTAGTATTCATGATATAAAAGTAGAATATTACGAAGTAAGGCTGAATAGGATTATGACTGCTTTATAGTACATGTATTTGAAGGAATTTCTTTGGTATTTCTATTGTCTTATATTTTCATGCAATCTGAACCTGATGTAAATTTATCTTTGAAAAAAATATAATCGTAGATATACAGTACAAGGGAATGGAGAATAGTGTTCATCTGAATTTTTTTTAAAGAAAGGAGAAATCTTATTTTTAACCTTGAAATGTTATTCTTGCTTTTAATTAAGTATTACTAATTTACTACTGTTTTTATTTATTTAATTCAACAATTACTTCGCAAAACTGTTCAGTCCAATAACTCAAATAAATAGCCATGATTATTCTGAAATCATATGAAAAAAATTAATAAATTGGATTTTTTAAATAATTGTATGTTTATCAGAAACTTTGAATAAAATATAATTGTTGAAATAATTCTCACCTTTTCAGCGGTCATCCAAATGTCTGTGGCAAGAAAAAAGCTTTGCTTTTCATATAAATTTTGAAGTAACATATGTCTGCATTATTATCTATATTCGTGTTGTTGATAAGAGGTTCTTAATTGAAAATGCAAATAAATCGTTTCATCACATGTCTTCACGAAAATATGAATATTTTATGAAAATCATAGTTATCGATGTTTTTCTATCTTCTTGTGGACACGAAACAATATGGCACCTCGTGACCTGTGAACATATTTGGCAAGCATGTTTTATTCGAAAGACTAATGAATACTCTCATCATAATTTAGCTATTTTGAGTAAAACAATATATTAATATATTGACTTGATATCTCCGACATTGTTAAGGAATATCGAAAAACATAAAAGTCAATTTAAATGAAAAAAAAAAAACAATGTTCCGAATGATTAAATAAAGACTTCTCATGTAAAGACCGTTCATTATTTCCTATGCTTTTTAAATTCATTTACATAGTGTTTTTTTTGTAAGGAACACCACCCCACCCCACCCCACTCCCCCACCCCTTAGTTTTACAGCCTAGTATTATTGTTTTGGTGTCACCTTTCGGCGAATTTAAAACCCTGTATTTGGAAACTCTTTGTTTCCATATAAGTGGGAGTGCTGTGTGCATGTAATCTGGAGAGCAACACCACTCGTCATTTATAAAGCTGATGACATTACAATGTCGATGGTAACTCTTCATTAAAGTTTTGCCATTCGTGTTTAAGACTTTAAATTTGTAAGATTCCCAATATTACACGTCTTCAACTTCATAGCATACTCTATGTCTTCCGAAATGGAAGTAACCGGATGTGACAGTTCTACCGAATCGAAGCGGCGGGTGTTGCATGCAAGCAGGAGATGCTTACTCTTCCTGGGCACCTGGTCTCATTTCCATATCGGGGGTTCGCTTCTTTTCATGTGGTGGAGGTTTTTGTTTGTTTGCTTTGGTTCCTGTTTTATCCTGATTTTGTATGCCTTCGGTTTCTGATTTTCTGAATTATCGATTTGGTGCTGTATACAGGGATATGGTCATTATCGATATTTGTCATCAGTTAAGAACAGATAAATTATCAGCATGGACCAGACGTGCAAGTTTCGGGTACTTAACGATTCTCAATCCAAACAATAAATTTTGGCCAAAGACTTTGAAAGATATGCAAACAGAAATTTTGGAATTTGTTTGAAGAAACGATCAACCGAAGTTGAACTGACTTGGCTACATGTGCCCTCTTAGACTCCTGGTCCACCAGCAACGAGTGTCTAGTGCATTGAAATTGGTTTGAAATTTTCTTCAAGAAGGTAAAGAGATGGAACGATTTCTTACTTTTGTTTTGAAAAGTGTTCCATATTGTGATTCTTGCCTATGTGTTAGCTTTTTTTTTGTTTCTTTATTTTGAAAGTGTATTTTTGAGATGTTGACAATAAGCGAAGGTAATTATCAGAAAAGGCCTTCAAAGCATTATTAAATGTTATAAACGATATGCTTATTTCAGATACAGACAAAGAGAACCATTTGGAGTATCACCTCTTTTTGTTGTATATGCTGCTATAGACGAGAATCCAGGTGTCAAAATACGCGTAGGAGATCCAGTTTATGTTCTGCGTAAAACCTAGGTACATTAAATGGAGTATAACTTTTTAAAAAATAAATTTAACAAAGCTAATTTGCTTTTAACATCAGATCATTTCAAACGTAACGTCAGAAAATAGCTTTATGAGTAACATACATGTATCATTGACTAAAGAAAAGCTTAAAATGTCAAATAAATTATAAAGCTGCCTTGGCTTGTCTTTGCCTTTGTTTATCTTTGTCCACTTTGAGTTCCAAGATAATGTAATGAAAAACGAACACAATAAATATTTAACTATACGAACACAGTTAACCTTTTCTTACATATGTTGTTCTACACATAAACAATACTTGCTGCTAGGAATGTGGACAAGTAGGAGGAATGTGCGCACATAATTTGGATAACTTCCCGTCTTAAGTCGGCACCATTGATTTACTTGGTTTATGTATGGTCTTTTAAAAGTGAATAATGTTTTGATGTTGTCTTTGGGGATTGGACTTGCTAGTCCCTTTGGTATCTCTAACTGGGTTTGTCAACTCTGTGTTTTCGCATTCGGATGTTTCGGTGTTTTTGGTGCTTCAACCGAGTCCTGTTTTAGAGTTCCTCCTTTCTATAATACTTTTCTATTATACAAAAGACAAAGGTGGATGTAAAAAGAAGAAAAGGTTGAGACTTATTGATTTTGATATCAAGATTAAAAATGGTGTAGATTTGTCATCAGTGTTTGTTTTATTCAATTTTAAGGACATATACTGTTTATTCAGTTTTAGGATAGATATCCTTTATTTTTTAATCAGTTTCATCTTTTTGTATATAAAAGTGATGTGTAGTGACACTTGATGGGGTTACCATAGGAAACATTGAAGTTCTGAGTACTTCCCATAGAGACCCATACAGACATTTTCCATTGCTAACTATGGGAAATTCAAAATTATATTCAATGACTTTTTCATTGCTGTATGATGTTCCTTCACATTTGGAATACAATATATTGGATATTCTACTACTTAATTGAAGCGAAGAATTTGAAACCTTTCCGTACATACCTTTCTGTAACATATAACATTTTAAAGTATTTTTCAAAGAACTTTATAATAGAAATCGGAGTTATCTTTCTTTGTACGTCAGAAATACAGAATACTCTTCGATGTGAAAATTCAAAATTTTGGGTACCGGATATGTCCTTAACCAAGGTGGATATATTTGATTTTTGTAATGGTCAAAATGTGGGTTATCAATATTCAAAATATCATCAAGATACCTAGAGGTGCCATTGAAACATTTCAAATAGTCAAATTGTTTTAGCTTTTGCAGATTTTGCATGATTTTTTTATGTGAATAAAAACAAAAAACCAGAGACAAACAATTAGTACCCATAGGAATATCAATTACTTGCCTGTATAGAGTGTCACCAAATCTTACAAAAGTGTTATTTAAAAGAAAGGACAAGGCCTAGCACAACTCAGATCGAGTCCATGATTTGTACGATTTGTATTCTACAGAGGAAAAGAATCCTTTAGTGTCAGAAGTACATATAAATATTTTACCCTCTCGATCAAAACAATTTAACAAATGTTGATAAGCGATCTTTAATGTTCTCATGAGGGAGGGTTGTGTACATGTTAAGAATGTCGTAGGATGAGATAAATTCGGCTTTATAATGAAATGATTTGAATTTGTCGATCACATCACCAGAATTCTTTATTGACCAAAACTAATTAATGTCGCTTTTACTGAATGCAGTTTCACAATATTTTGATACATGATTTTTAATTGCTGTTAACGCTGATTTCAAATTCCTAGATAAAACTGTAGTTGTACAATTTGTCGAGTTAGCAATAAATCGGAATTTGTAAGGAGATTTGTGAAGTTTGGGCAGACAGTAAATAGTCGATACGTCTGATTTCGAAATAGAGAGTTGAAATGAAGAAATTCCATCCTGTTGTTTTAGTAAAATGTAAGGGATGGTTTCATTGCTTTTTTGAAAGTGTTGGTTGTAGAAAGTTCCGAAAGTGATACTAATATGTAATAGCGTTTTGTTTACTGCCTTGTCTGCCCGAGCAAAGACATACTTACGATGTTGAGGGTGCCTCCGAATATTTTGAAAATTTTCATTCGGATTTCTACAATGTCTTAGGTAAAGCTTTTCCAGTCCTTCTAACTTACACCATATTTTCGTATATAAACTTCCAACGCCTCATTTAGCACTTCCCGACTTAATGAATCTTAGAAATCTATCTTGGAAGGAATTCTATACTTTGACCCTTTCAAAGGATCGAGTCTTGAATGACTAACAGGTATCCAGTGATTATATGATCAGCTGGTTCGTAAAGATTTGCAGAGCTAGCGCATTCGAATGAAGTAGGATATGACTCATTTACGTTGACATCAGATGTGACTTTATTGTAATTTAAAACAAAACTTTTTTTATATTTATAACAGATAATAGGGGGTTCTAAATTTTCAAAATACTGGGGTATCTTGCATTGAACGCGGTGATCTCGGAAAATATTCGAGATGTTTAATAGATCGAATCCATTGTTTATAAAATCAATTTTGATTAATCTTCTTTTCGGTTGAATACTTTTGATAGCCGGATAAAGTTTATTGAAACACAAGCTAACGATGATGCTAAGTCAAAATCAGTCCGTATTTTGTAATACGCTTGTAGAGCCACATCCAAGACAGAGCCGGGATCGTAGTCAGTGTGTGTAGTAGTTAATGTCTTCCGTTATTGCGTGCTATGACTAGTAAATCGTCTAGCGTCATATCTTCAAACATTTAAAGGAAAACTAGTGGAATATATGTGTTCTGTCGAGTGATAAGTAATGGCATAAAATGACCTCTATTGCTGTAAATTCAGATTTCAGTCTATTTCTTTCATATTTAATACTGCTGAATCTGCCCTTGAATAAGTCGTCTGTTATAGCTTTTATTACTATATGCCATCTGCGTTGAACATATAATGCCTTCGTCACATATTGCTATTATTATTCTCACATTGAGTAAGTAAAGAAATGCAATGGACAGGAAAATAAAAACATATAAATTTGTAAACCTCGCAATATCAGTTAAACAAAATTCAGCTTACATCTTTTTCGTTTCAGGAAAGACTGCATCGGACAGGGGCAAAATGTACCAGAAAGTGAAGGAGAAACAAAAAGAAATATGAAAAAATTACTAGAGAATTTATTATCTTTTTGTCTGGTCCATGCTGCAAATGTATCTGTTCTTAAATGATGCTATTGAATTTGAAGACGTTTAACATTTGTACCACTTGGTGAGTGTCACTGCTGGTTGACCAGGAGTCCCCGAGGGCACATGTAGCCAAGTTCGATCAACTTCGGTTGATCGTCTGTCTCTTCAACGCATTCGAAAATCTCTGGTATCAAAAATTCTAGAAATTTCTAAAACATGGGCGTCGAATTAAACCCGTGAAATTAAAAAGTCGTTAACAGTATTTAGCCAAATGTTCAATTGAGGGATCTTCCTTTTAAAAATAATCATTTTCAACACATTGTTTCTTATTGCAATTTACGTACTCAATAGGAATACAACTCATCGAAAAATACAAAAAAGAAGGATAAGGAGGAGATCCAAAATACGACGACAGTGACAACAGCAGAATACTCTCTCATGAGATAAGAGAGACTAAGACAACTGGAATGATCATATCGCTGATATGTCTGTGTCTGAAAATTGGCTGTGTCTGAAAATTGGCTGTGTCTGAAAATTGACTGCGTCTGAAAATTGACTGTCTGAAAATTGACTGTGTCTGAAAATTGACTGTGCCTGAAAATTGGCTGTATCTGAAAATTGGCTGTGTCTGAAAATTGGCTGTATCTGAAAATTTACTGTGTCTGAAAATGGCTGTGTCTGAAAATGGCTGTGTCTGAAAATTGGCTGTGTCTGAAAATTGGCTGTGTCTGAAAATTGGCTGTATCTGAAAATTGGCAAATCATTGAAACATGAAGTACAAAAATATCTTTATGAATAATCTCCACAAAGTCAAATGTAAAATGTTGATCCAACGGCAAAAGTGCTACGCCCTTTCCATTCCGATCTTGCACTGGAGTCTCGGGATATCCTCCATCACTATTAGATTGGGTGGCTGTAAGGTATTTCTTTGATGTTTATAGTGTAGTCTTTCGTGTTTCCTTTTCCTCAGTATTATATAGTCCCTGTCTGTTTGTCTTTTTTCTCTTCTTATTTCGCTGTTTTCACTGTTAAGCATCTCCTTTTTTCAAGAATGTCTATTCCTATTGATTGTGATTATGTGATTTTACGGCACCTAACCCTTTACCATAACCCTGAGTTGTACCCTTGGAGTTACTGTCAGCCCTAAGCTTTAAGGCTAGGGTTGCAACTTGAGGTAAGCTTACTGTACTCCTAAGCCCCCCAAAAAAGAATTCACACTTAGGGTAAGTGTACCAGGTTTCCAGTTAACCCTATGCCCAACCCTAGGGTTAGAGTTTAGGGTTAAATCGCCACATATAGTGTACAGTGCATTACGTATTAAGTTGTCCAACGTGTTTCTGTGAAGCTGCGTTTTTGTCTCCGTCTGTTGTAAATTTCCTATTTTCTCTTCTCGTGCAAAAGTTCTGTTTTCTATTTTCTCAAAAATGTGTAAGCCTTTTGATCGTTAATTTTGGAATCTGATATCGGGTTCTGTATTTGACATTAATTCACTAATTTACGTTCTATTTTGCTATAACCGGGTTGTATTTACCCCCCCCCCCCCTAAGGGAGATGATATCACTGACTGTGTCGTTCCAATTTGGTAGTGGAAAATCGGTTCAACATTATTTTTCAAGTAGTATACATGTACCTTACACTCTCTTACAGAGTTAGGCTGATCTGCTTGTTCGATTACTATCCCTCGCAAAAAAAGAAATGTTTGTCACATTGAAAAAATGTTACCAATCGACAGAAATAACACGATGATTGTGAAGCTTTTAATCAATTTATATATATATATAAAGCATTTCTGAATAGGAACAAAAACATTTGATTCAATGCGCCTGATTTGTTATTTTCCTTAACTCTATCTGAAAAAGGTAACAAATTAATGGTAAGACATTGAATAAAATGTTTATTTTTCGAGAACAGATTAATATTAAATTCGAAAGAAATAAAAAAAGTGATACAAAGGTCACAAACAACGAACACAACATAGTACAATTCAAAACAAGCATACAACATAGTTACCATGACATAGAGAACACTCACTCCAACATAAATAGACACGATATACTTGTTACAAAACGAGAGCATTCATTCAAAAACCAAGAGGTCTAATTAACAAACCAAGACTACAACATGAAACATAAAGGACAGCAAATAGAAGAGAAACATTCATCAGGAGTCAACCACTTCAATAACTGCAAATTTGAAGGATTGTCCGAATTTGTACGCACAATATCTCGATCGCATCCAGTTACAGTGTTGTCATATCCAAGATGCATGATTTTTATTTTATCTCATTGCAAGGTATAGTTACAAACAAAACAATGAGACGCAGGTTGTTATGAAATAAATAAATTTGAAAAAATTAAAATGAAATACAAAAAGAATGTAACATGATATGAAATCATTGGTTCAACAAAAATAGTCTATTCACTGTTGACTGAAGCAATCTCTACTACTATCGCCTGAGACGCCCGTTCAACCTTCAGAAAAGACAGAATATGATTATAGAAATAATCAAAAAGTAATTTTGCATGTAATACATTACCTCGGGTATTGTTGGAAGCATGAATTACGTATTATTCTTATGAATGTCCATCAGGAGCGCCTCCATATTCGCCACCATATCCGCCTCCGTATTCGCCACCATATCCGCCTCCGTATTCGCCACCATATCCGCCTCCGTATTCGCCACCATATCCGTCACCATATCCACCTCCGTATTCGCCACCATATCCGCCTCCGTATTCGCCACCATATCCGCCTCCGTATCCGCCACCATATCCGCCTCCGTATCCGCCACCATATCCGCCTCCGTAACCTCCACCATATCCCCCACCGTATCCGCCCCCATATCCGTCAGAGTATGAATACTGCTGACATTTATCACACTCAAAAATCTGACAACATGTGACGGAGTGGTAACGATCCCTGAAAAAAATCAATGTAAAATGAACACATGTTATAGATTGTCAAGCCGGTGGCATAACTAAATACTTAACCATTATATTTCACATTGAGTGAACATTAAAACTATTCATCGAATTTGATAATCCTGAAATTTTATTAGTTTTATTCTATATAGAACAATGATCTCACTCAGCACTCGGTACGTATGCAAAACCTCTCCAGGAGGTACAGACGAAACCAACAGGAAATGACACGTGGTTATTCTCACGAAGGTTCAATGTCAAAGGGAAATCCTTGCAATTCTTGAAGATAGCAGCTGAAACAAAATTTATTGAATTAAAAAAGGTCTGATGATAATAATGATACGGCTTTTCGAAACATATATAAATGTACATATAAAGTTACATTATGTTTCAAGGAAAACTAGAAATTTACGAACACCAGACCAATTGTCATGCTACTATTAAAAACTGCAAAATATTGATAAATGGCCAAGAAAACAGTTTTATACAGATGCTAGTTCATCTGAGCTGATTGTAGAAAAAAAGAAGTTTTCAAAACAGACAAATCAACCATTTTAATTTGATAGTGTTACTGATACTTTGTATAAAGAATGAAGTATCAAGTGATTGAATTCTTGGATTAACAGTGTGATTGAACCTACATAGAGCGATTGATTTCATAGTTTATTTAAGGAATGACTCAATGAGTGTTTATTTTTTGCGTTTATGGCTTTTACACTCTGGTTCGACAGGCGCAAATTAAGTGAACCGCAAAGCGGTTCTCGAAAGATTTGCGCCTGTCGAACCAGAGTGTAAAAGCCATAAACGCAAAAAAAAAAAAAAAAAAAAAAAAAAAAAAAAAAAAAAAACCACTCATTCCTTATATTTATATTCAGAGGTAAAATATCTTTGAAAACACCCTCGAAATTTATTCAAACTAAGTGAAAATTAATATCTAAATGTTTCACGTGTGTTAACTCTCTCTACCGGGAAGGGCAAGAAATACTCCATTGCAATGGACCAAAATATACGGTTTGATATTACGAATAATTTTTTTTAATTTTTTCACGATGAGTCTTAATTTTTATAAACAATTTGAAGATAATAAGGCCAAATTTATAATTATAAAAGTCAGTTTTACATAAATCAAATTTAGTAGCGCCATCTACATTCAAGTACACATGAACTCTTTGGAAGTTCACATTTAAAAATGGATTGTTACAACGTTTTCACAGTGTAAATATATACCAGTTGTTAACATATGCTAAAACGTTTTCATGATGAATTTTAAACTTAATAAACAATTTAAAGATCATAAAGCCTTATTTATAATATCAGAGTAGTCAGCGCTGCATAAATTCTTTTCAGTAGCGCCATCTACATTAAAGTACACATGAACTCTGGAAACTGTACATATACACGTACATAGAGTTGTTATTATACATATTTCAATGGTTTGAAGAATTTATTTTGGTTGTCCCCGTCTGATTCTCCTCTTTTATATCGTCTCATTCCCCGTTCACATGTTGGAAATCTCCTCCTGCTCTCAAATTCAGCATCAGTATGCCCCGCCCACTGTTTGATATTGCGCTCGCGTTATGTGATTGGGGCCAACATGTGTTCATCGTGAAATGAACGTCAAAATTGAATAGGCGTTTAACACAGGAAATCAACTTGCAATGTGAATATTTATTAAACAATTTAAAACTTACGTGGTGGCAGGTATCCGTACTGATGCTTCGGATTTCCTCCGAGATCACCTAGAGTAACAGCCGCTGAAATTTAGAGAAAAAACCAAATGAAGTTGCTTCTGTTAGCCAGATGAACAATAGAAATAAATACCATAATACGTTCCGTGTTAAGACCGTTAGATAGTCGCAGCCAGGCCGGTGAATATTGGAGATTTCATCTTTTTTATCAAAACAATTATTACAGTAACATGCTCTGCTTCTTCTAATTGGAATGTACATGTACATGTATCTCATCTGCATCTTCAAAAGTAAAATACCAGTGCAAAAAGTTGCCGGATGTAGGAGATAAAAGTTCGAAAAAGTTCATCACTAACAAGTGATTTTGATTTATAAGAAAGGAAGAAAAAACAAGACCGTAAAGAAGAAATTCATCAAGGAATTCATAACTCACTTGCACAACATTTGAAGCGCCACCTCCTGTCGTTTAAATTATCTACATGTTGAGACTCTACCCCTGTGATTACTCCATTCATAGGACATACAAAGTTGAAGTATTCATGTGTCAAATGTAAATCATCATTCCCAGTTTGGAAATCTGTAAATCAGGGTAGTTTATTAAATAGAAAACCTTTCCGTTCTAATTTTAAATACAAAAAAGAGTAATTAATAAATTTTAAGATAAACAAAGCAAAAAGGAAGCGTAATACAAATGTACGTGATGTGATTATACATTTGTGCACATGCAGTCATGAGCATAAAGTTGCATCTATTGAAAGGGAAACCGTATTCATAATTGTATTTAGTATGTTGGTTCTTTTCTTTACTCGACTTCTTTAATTGATTTTGTTTCTGTGTGGGTTTTTTTTAAAACGTGTTTGTCTTTTTTTTTATCATTATTTTTTTCATTCTGTCTAAATTTTTTTTAAACTTAAAGCAAATCATACAGAAAGTATCGATTTATTTTTTTTGCCAGAGAAGGATAAGTTCTTTATTGGAATCAAAATGAGTTCAAGACCTAACCTGAAAATTCACAAAAATCACCAGATAGCACACCGGGAACCACGGCACACTCGAACGCCCATTGTCTGTCGCGGTCATTTGGAGAGTACTTTGTTTTAATTGATACCACAGCTTGGTTGTCGCCACACATGAAGGAGAAGTCCTCGCGAACGTTGTCCAGGAAATCAAAAGTTTCCGTGTATGGGTAACTACCACCGGTATATTTTGCAAGACCAGGATATGAGGAAATAGGGGTCAAAGCAGCATAGAGGACTGCCAGAACTAGAAACACGGACTTCATTATTGCCTGAAAACATAAAAAAAGCGTCTTACTCGTGTGCATTCAATTGTGCAAAAGAGATTTCCAAAGATAAATGATAAATTTTCATTTACTAGTATTCATGATATAAAAGTAGAATATTACGAAGTAAGGCTGAATAGGATTATGACTGCTTTATAGTACATGTATTTGAAGGAATTTCTTTGGTATTTCTATTGTCTTATATTTTCATGCAATCTGAACCTAATGTAAATTTATCTTTGAAAAAAAATATATTCGTAGATATACAGTACAAGGGAATGGAGAATAGTGTTCATCTGAATTTTTTTAAAGAAAGGAGAAATCTTATTTTTAACCTTGAAATGTTATTCTTGCTTTTAATTAAGTATTACTAATTTACTACTGTTTTTATTTATTTAATTCAACAATTACTTCGCAAAATTGTTCAGTCCAATAACTCAAATAAATAGCCATGATTATTTTGAAATCATATGAAAAAAAATAATAAATTGGATTTTTTAAATAATTGTATGTTTATCAGAAACTTTGAATAAAATATAATTGTTGAAATAATTCTCACCTTTTCAGCGGTCATCCAAATGTCTGTGGCAAGAAAAAAGCTTTGCTTTTTATATAAATTTTGAAGAAACATATGTCTGCATTATTATCTATATTCGTGTTGTTGATAAGAGGTTCTTAATTGAAAATGCAAATAAATCGTCTTATCACATGTCTTCACGAAAAATATGAATATTTTATGAAAATCATAGTTATCAATGCTTTTCTATCTTCTTGTGGACACGAAACAATATGGCACCTCGTGACCTGTGAACATATTTGGCAAGAATGTATTATTCGAAAGACTAATGAATACTCTCATCATAATTTAGCTATTTGGAGTATTGTTATACCCTTGTCAGTATCTCTATATAAAATCCCATAGGAAAACTGCCTTCAGCCTCGGGCAACATTTTATCTTCAGGTCCAACAAATCATATATTGCCCTCATTCCCAGTCAATAATTGTATAATATTGACTCGATATCTCCGACATTGTTAAGGAATATCGAAAAACATAAAAGTCAATTTAAATGAAAAAAAAAAAAAAACAACAATGTTCAGAATGATTAAATCAAGACTTCTCATGTAAAGACCGTTCATTATTTCCTATGCTTTTTAAATTCATTTACATAGTGTTTTTTTTAAGGAATACCACCCCACCCCACCCCCATCTCCCTCACCCCCTTAGTTTAACTGCCTAGTTTTATAGTTTTTGGTGTCACCTTTCGGCGAGTTTAAAAACTCTTTGTTTCCATATAAGTGGAAGTGCTGTGTGCATGTAATCTGGAGAGCAACACCACTTGTCATTTATAATATACAATGTCGATGGTAACTCTCCATTAAAGTTTTGCCATTCGTGTTTAAGATTTTAAATTTGTAAGATTGTCCTCTCCCGGTGCGTGTCTCGTATCGTCTCTTAATATCAATTCATGAAATTTGTTTGCATAAGTTAATTGATCATGTTGATTGTTGCAACCTTGTGTGTAATAGTGAATAAATGCCAACCACAAAGCCTAAATGATATTCCGAAAACCATGATCGAAAGGCCTAGGAAGTTTGGGAAAAAATACAAGACAGAACTTCTCCACGCGAAAAGAAAATAAAACAAACAGACGGAGACAACGACACAAGCCCCACAGAAACACGAAAGACAACTTATTAAATGAACCATATCCGATGCAAAATTGAAATGCGGAATACATTGTAGTAAGTGATTCCTTGTTGTCACATGTTGTCTTTTTGGGGATCTTTTCCTTATTCACAATTTTTTTCAAATTTCAATCATATGTTGTAAAAGGGTTAAGGATTTTTGTCCTTGCTATACAGTATAGGTTACATTAATTTCGAATTACTAATTGACTCATCTCTCTCAGTTCTGTGATAGAACTTTAAAATCATCTACAAAATTTAACGTTAGATTCAACTTTCCTTGAAATTTCCATAATGTGAAAGCTGTTGTTTACCATGGCCCAAATGGCGTTTGTAATTTACATATAAATTTCTATTACTTATCTACGAATTTATATCAAGATAGAAATATAGATATGCAAAACGCAACGTTTTTTAAGGATATAAAAGAATGTAGAGTTTGAAACATTGAGCGGAAAAGGACTTCCAAGTCAGTGTCTTAAGGTAAGAGAGTAATTACCATAAACTTCCTCGGAAAAAATTTTCAAACTAAGATACTTGAAATAAAGAATTTTGAACAATATGTTCCATGTCTCAAATCGTATATGGAATTTATGTCAGAGACTAAATTACAATGTTAGCTCTTTTGAACATAAATACGTGGAAATTTTAAAATGTGGGGTAACTTGGCGTATAACACGAATCAATGGACTTCGCGAAAAATTACCCAACGCGAAAATTACCCTTCTGTATTCTTATAGAGTCGTTTGGTATTATCACGAAATTTTTCCCAACGAAAATAACCACAGTGTATGACAGTCTGTAACAGAATTGATATTCTTTTTTCTCTGAATATAGGTATGGAGACATTAGGCTTTATCTTCCTCCTTGCCTTTGCGCATGTCCACGCATACAGCATTTATGGCGGGAACTACGGCTCCTACGGCAATCAACAACCTAGTGTGTCCGTATCAACAGGGCGGCGAGAGGATTTTAATTTTGTATGTCCACCGGGTAAAGTCCTAAGTGCCTTTAAGTCTACAAATGAAATGTCTGACAGAAAATGGGGATTTGGATGTACACATGAAGAGGGCGTTTTAAACAAATGCCAGTTCTCAGGTATGCATCTTAACTTATATACTCATCAAAAAAAGTAACGCATAGTATTTGTTCATTTCATCCTTAGTGCACATATAAAATAATCACATTTATCATTTTAATAGACAAAATCAAACCAAATGTACAAAATGGAATTTTCAGACCCTAAGCATTCAACTAGAACCTCTTTAGTGTTTTAAAATGTTAGTTAAAATGACTCAAAAACAATATGCCCTCGATGTTTAGAGACCAAATTGTGTATTTTTCGGAGATCTGTATGCGCTTGTTTGCCATATCATTTCAAAATGTTTTGATTCGATGGACAAACGGATACACCATACTAAACAGTGACAATCTCATTACATTTGGCGGTATTACTACGCATGATGAAGTTTTATTCTAGGACGTCATCCAGAGTTCGTCGCATTCCTTGAATTTGTGCATCAGTTTTACCGACAGAAATTTGTTTCATAAGGAGAAAAATCTTCTAAATTTGACCTTTTGATCCTTGAACTTTACTGAGAATTACTCACAAATGGAAGTCATTCGATCACGTCGCAATGTCCAAACGCATGGCATCGGACATTGTAAGCATGCATTGCATTAAAGCGGAAGTGACCCGAAGAAGTTAAAGTCAAAAAATTTTCATGGGTATCAATGAACTTTGACTTGGGCAAAATTCAAACTTCTCATAGATATGTAAAATGCATAAAAACATAAAAAATCGAAAACTCAAAATTTCATGTTTTTACCTAAAAAGAGATTTTATGATAATCAAAAAATCGTAATTAGACCCTAAACTTCTTGTCCTATCTCTATACCGTCATAAAATGACTAGAATGATCTGTAGGGGTTAGGGCACTGCTTAACTTGCTTGCTTCGTATCTCAGAGGTACTCAATCAGTAAGAGTCTTCGTTGTAACTAGGTAGTCGTTACCCCGGTCTGAGGAGTTTAAAATTCTACGGAAACTGAAACCTCCGTATGTTATTATCTGCATCAATTTTTAACATTGAAATAAGTTGTAAAATGTTTGTAAAAATCAAGATAAAATTTATCCCGGTGACCAAAAACAGAAAAGAGAAAAATTGCTGGCAAGATCGACTTTTTCTGTTAGTAAGACATGCAGAAATACAAATATAAATATGAACTAAGTACCTATCAGTTATTCAGTCTCAAAGTCGAGAAGGCAAGGCAAAATCATTAGAATTCCCATGGGAATGGTTGCGAACCTCGGAATGAATAACTTTCCGAAGTGAGACCAGGTGCCCAGGGAGTGTCGACGTCTCCTGATTGCATGCAACACCCGTCACAACAGCTCCATGAAAACTTGTCAAATTCGGTGTTTGTCTCGATGTACATACAATGTAATGATGTACATATCAAGTAAATATTCCTTGTGTGGTGATGTTGACATATTCAAAACGCTGAAATTAAAAAAAATATATAAACATAGAGGGAAAACAAGGGGAGCAATGAATATGAAACGCGTTAGTTATACAAACCAAATTGACAAATACAATTGGAAACCGTTGATAATATGGGGCGACATCCTTAAGGATCATTCTTATTGTGAATATAACCAAAACCCTTCAATAATACAGAGACCGTAAACTATTGTCCTGTTCACTTAATCCAGAGCACCAAATTTTGAGGATTTTCTCAGA
This sequence comes from Pinctada fucata, assembly GCA_028142955.1. Taxonomy (NCBI): domain Eukaryota; kingdom Metazoa; phylum Mollusca; class Bivalvia; order Pterioida; family Pteriidae; genus Pinctada; species Pinctada fucata. The sequence goes on along the minus strand of AP027104.1, from coordinate 53,958,707 downwards.
AATATACCGTTGTCATTTTATAAACTAATACTTACTCTATAGAACTCTCAAAGTCGTAACATAAAATGCCCCTTTTTGGATGTACGTAGCTTAGTTTAAACATACGAGGGGAAAATGTCTTAGCAGATTCTCTATAGTGAAACTGACTTAACTGCGTAGACTCAATGACGTCACTTTTTACCATTCTTGATACATAGAACAATACGGCGTCGGTCTCATAACATTGCAATTTCCCGTAGACATTTTATTTTCTGTGCAGAAGATTGAAATAGTTGAAAGGATAAAGTCATGCACATTTCCTCTTACGACTAAAGGATGTCAGCATACGAAGACAATAAATAATTGGAAAGTTCCCAAGATGGCAAAATAAATCCCAAAAACAGGTTGCTCTGGATTTAGTGAACAGGACAGTAGACATCTAAGTATGTATCATAACCCTGGTTAAGACATGACGATGACGCCATCCCATTGTCTAACCAGTTCTTTCTATGTGATATTGTCT